>CM050167.1:398757546-398963524 GCA_027410445.1 Discoglossus pictus
GTTGGGTCTTAGTTTGGATATGATAGTAAGAGTGGGATTATTGGTGATTATGAGCCGTATCATCCAGTGATGATAATATCAAGATCGTAAAATTAATTTGAAACAATCTTAGAAGATGTAGACATAGAACAGGGTAGATTCTGCAGTAGGTCTAGTAACATGAATAGTCTTCCATTACAGTGAGGGGAAAACATGACCTACAAGTTAACAATGGCGATGGTTTGAACTTCTTTGATGAAAGGGTGACTGAACATTGACCTTCGAGTGAGTTTGGTTAGTAAATTGACAAATGCTCTACCTTGAAGGAGAATATAAGTGGCATAATTATGGTGACCTAGTAGGTGACTAACCTTCGGCAAATGGAGGAAAAGTGATGGGGAGGATATGGCTTGTTAAGGGAAGTTCTCAGCATCTCACATTGCTTATTTGACCATATTAGATCTTGAATAGCATCCAGAGAAGGATACAATTATTAGTCTGAGAGTATATGTGTGAAACTGATTGTCTCTATGTGAGATTTGTTCTGCTTTGATCTTCAATGGTATCCTGGTGGCCGATGGTGAGAGACTGAAAATGACTGATGGTTAGCGACTTGGAAGATAGGATCGAAGTCCCGATGTTGTCAAATGGTACATTTGAGATGTAGACCAGGATGGTTGCTTTTGTAGGACTGATGCTGCTATGCAAGGCTGGCATTTACTAAACTAACTTGAGTTTGAATAGATAGACTAGTCGTACATTGCGAGACAATAAGTGAGCAAGCAATAATAGTAATGCATGTGGAGCATCAAGATAGAGGAGCATTTGGGAAACACAGAGAAAGTTGAATGCTAAGTAAGTGAACAGCATGGCCTTAATAACAGTAGGTGCACAGCAGCACAGAGCTATCACTAAAATACACTGCACAGTATAGGTGAACATGGGAAGTAACATGAGAGATGTGGGAAAACCTCAGAAGAAGGTAACAATGCAACAGATGAGAAAATAAGTGCCATGATTGAGAGTACCGGAAGATACCGGCATACATGAGCACAGCACAAGTTCCATAAACACACAACTTCTTTCTATGAACTCCTGTATAATTCTTGGGCCGTCCACATCTAATAGGGGAAGTTAAGTCCAGCAATAGAAGGAGGACATGATGGAGAGGTTGCGACTTTAGTATGGGACACTCTCTATGTCTAATGGTGCTTGGCCAGCCATATCAGATATAGAATAACGCCTGAAGAGGAGTCAAATTATTAATCTGGGAATTTAGGGGTGAGAAGGCTGCAGGCGGGGGTATGATAGCTGAGGAGCTGAATGAGCGCTCAAATGGGCTTGAGGGGGGGAGTGAGAGACAAATGGATGAAAAAGGATAGTGAAACTTTAGCTAGACAAAAAAAAAGGCGGAAAATGTAAAGTTTTGGGGGAGAGAGACACAAACCTTGAAGAAAAAAAAACAAATAGAAGGTAATCCCATGCAGGCCGTGCACCACACGCCAAGGCAATTACGTAAACATGGGTGCACCTGATTGCCAGGTGAGTGTGGCTTAAGTAGGGGAGAAGGCTCCTCCCACAACTTCAGGTTTACACCTGTACATATATATATATATTAACATGCTTTGGAGAATTGCACCTCTCTTTAACAAGTGAGATGCAATAGTGAATCAGGAGAGTAGTGAGAGAGCAGGTATGGATGATGGAGGCACCATGGGATAGGGGGGGGGGCACATTCCTCCCATGTGCTATTTAAATGGTCTTTAAAGTGATTTTTTTTAGTTCCCTTTATTTGCTCTTTTATACAGATTGTGACACAATGATGTGAAAAGGACAATGTAACATTATACAGCAAAGACGGCAGGGGAGGCGCAGCTACCTATCACACGGACTATAAAGGTAGCGCTGTGCAAAGTATAACCACTGTGACACTTAGTGAATCTGCCTCATTATTAACATATTGATTAACATACATATGAATATATAAAGTGAATTCAAAGAAAAGTAAAGAACATCTTTTTGTGTTTTTTCTTTTGTTGTTGCCACAAACTAATTAAAAAAAAAACATAATCTTTATTAATAACTTCATTACAAACTTTGTTATTAAAATTTCGGACGTTTAAATACTGAGGAAATATTCTCAGTGAATTATTGGCGTCACTTGCTCGAGAATTTATTTTATTGTATTAATTATATCACCATAGTAGCGCTTAATATTTTTTACTTTGAGGCTGAAGAATTGAAGTTTTTAAAGTTCACTGATCAATTGCTATATATGGTGCTTGCGTACTAATAATATTTGTGCTGATTCTTTTATTGGTGTTCGTATCAAAATGTATTACTGATTTGTCACAAATGTGCTATAGAAAGTGCTATGGCGCCACTCAACAACGCTACAACAAATATATGAAAAAGTGCCTTACTTATTTGATACTTTTCTACAGTTTGTATGCGCTTTATACCTCATGGATGTATTGATAAACATCCACTACCATTACATTATTTGTGATTATAACATAATGCCTTGTGGTACCACCTTTGTGTGTCCACTACGATTAGCCAAATTTACCTCGGGATGTTACACTGAACATCCACTACTTTACCTTTGGGCAATTAATATACCTCATGGATGTATAAATAAACATCCATTACTTATACCTTATTATATTAATGAGTTAACCTCGTGGTTACACAATTATTGTGTCCACTACCAATACCTCCTATCACCTGGTGAATCCTATAAAAAACATCCACTACAAAAACCTAAAAGTCACTTATATTACCTAATTGACTCAATACCCCTGTTTTCTGATTTTAATAAATCAATTATTTCTGGATTCAGTAGTTTACCACCATTATGTTATTATCTTTGTCGCTATCTAATATTTTTCGATTGTATTGTATTTAGCCTAATATCTTTATAAAGTATGACGTGTTAAACGCCATTTACCAGTATGCTGCGCTACTTGGACGCTTGAAAGTGACATCACAAGAATGCAACCGACGCGCGTTTCAAGAGACAGTTACGTCTCTCTCATCAATAAGTGAGGCACTTTTTCATATATTTCTTGAGTTGTTGAGTGGCGCCATAGCACTTTGTGTAGCACTAAGCACATTTGTGACAAATCCGTAATTCATTTTGATACAAAGACTAATAAAAGAATCAGCACAAATATTATTAGTACGTAAGCACCTTATATAGCAATTGATCAATGAACTTTAAAAACGTCAATTCTTTAGCCTCAAAGTAAAAAATATTAAGCGCTACTATGGTGATATAATTAATACAATAAAATAAATTCTTGAGCAAGTGACGCCAATAAATCACTGAGAATATTACCTATTTAAACGTCCGAAATTTTAATAACAACGTTTTTAATAAAGTTATTAATAAAGATTATGTTTTTTGTTTTTTTATTAGTTTGTGGCAACAACAAAATAAAAACCACAAAAAGGTGTTCTTTACTTTTCTCTGAATTTACTTTTTATATTAATATTTATCTTAATCAATTGTAGAAAAAAGTTCAAACATAAAAAGTGGTCAAAATATTTATATTGAATTATTCATTATTAAAGTAGAATCAAACTTAATAAATAATATAAATAAATAAAAAAATAAAATATATAAATAAATGTGCTCTCATTTGCATGTCCCCGCCCAGTTTCCCAGAGTGCAGTGCAACTGTATTTCTGGGAAACCTGAGCAGGACATACGTTTTTTTATACATTTTTAGACATTTAAATATATGTACATATTTACAACAGTATTTATTTACTGAAAACATTACACACAAGATATCTACACAGACCAAGACAAACTGTTATACATTATATGACAGGAGGTGAAGAATGAGAGCAAATAGCTGAATAATGGGTCGCATAGCATTACACATATTTATTATAAACTTAGATTTTCAGGCATCCTTTTATATTCAAATATATAACTACACAGGAAAATGTTCCAAAGGTTACCTGGGTAGATATTGTTTTTATTGCTAATGATAGAAGAAATGTTTGAGAGCTGACAAAGAACCAGAGTCCTAAATATAAATTGTTCTTCTTCTGGGCAAGCTGTTTTAAAATGTTTTGTGGTATAAATACAGCCTTAAAGAAGTAGCCCAGTAAAGAAAAATGAACTGCACACTATAATAATTTCATAGAAAATAAAATAGTGAAGTACTCTGTTTATTTTATTTATGTTTTTGCTTCCTAACATAATTGGCCATTGTCACATTTAGTTTTTCTGAAGGATGTTTGCTTCTGGGGAGGAAAGCTATGGCAAATCTGGACAAGCTAGTAAAAATCAACAAAGCTCCTAACTCTGGTATTGCTATTAGTAACATACAGATGTGAGAGCTGGACCATAAAGACGTCTGAGAGCCGGAGAATTGAGTCCTTTGAATTGTGGTGTTGGAGAAAACTGCTTAGAGTTCCTTGGCCTGCAAGAAGATCCAATAAATCAATACTCCAGGAAATCAAGGCAACGGCTCACTGGAAGGTTTGATCATGAGTCTGAAGCTCAAATGTTTTGTCCATATCATGAGAAGATAGGATTCCCTAGAGAAGACTCTGATGCCGGGGATGATTGAAGGCACGCAAAGAAGGGGACGACAGGGGTGGAGATTATTAGATGAGTTTATTGAACATGAGCTTGATAGTTCTGACATATGTGCCTGGCATGCTGCTTTCCATATGGTCACGAATGTCAGACTAAACAATAACAAAATGCTATATAGAAATATACGACCTTAGAGATCATTTGATGCCATCTTTCCATTGTAACCAGACTGGTATCACAATGATCATTTATTGGAATTGATAGAATACTGTACAATATTCTCAGTTATACCTGTACGGCTTTATCTATTATCCGATAATTTTAGCTTCTCCAGAGAATTTATACAAACCTAGAATTATTTCGCTCAGCTATATGATGGCTTTATTCTACTCAATCAAAGAACAATACACCAAGAACGCTCATTGTCTCCTTACTGTTTGCTTAGAGGACCACTGTGGCCAGTTTCCACTGAGTTGTGCCGTCATTTCTTGTTCCACGTGATCCTCTGTTGGGTTCTGAGCACTTGTGATCCTTTGGCTGGGTGTTTGGCTGGGGTGTCTGGGGTTGGAGGCGTCTGCTTTGGGGCCTATGCAGCTGTGGTATTGGTTTGTTCTGGTGACTCCTCTCTGCATTGGGTCGCTTTGAGTTGGACTTCTGGACACATCTGCAGCTTTGGGATTGAGCTTGTAACCAAAAAACCACCCCACCACTATTGGTCCTGACATGAGTGGTGGCCTATAATCAGTGTTGTACCTGCATTCAAACTGTCCAAAGATAATATATCTACCTGTAACCGTGCAATGTCGTTGTGTTTGCACCTTAGTCATATCAATATGAAAAGATGACTTGGGAGATATTTTCTGTAGTAAATCATCTTGTGCTCAGGACTAAACTCATTTTATGGCCACCTGAGACAAAACTAACCACTGAGAAGTCAAAGGTCCAGACCTTCATCTTCATGTGAGAATTCATCCAGGACGGATGGCTTTGGTGACATGAGATATATGTTTTATCCTTGTCCTGGATTTGCAGGGTCATTCCATTAGGCCAGTAGTTTTGGATCTGAATCTTACCACAGGATGAATACTGTCATGGCATCTTTGATTTTTAGGTTTGTGTTAGGACACTACACTGCACATCCAGCCATATGATGCAGTGGGTAGACTCATACAGGAACTATCTATTTAATTTTAGGTAGTAAAAACAGGAATGCATAAGATATATCCCAGACATGTATAAATTCCTTTCCTGTTTTTATTCCTACCACTTCTACTGGAAGACTGTTCTATTTCCTTTCCCTAGAATAACGTTCTTTCACATTACTACAAGTGAACTGCAAAATTATAAAGTCTAAAAATATATTCTCAGCACCCACTGTTTCGTAGACTGACATTAAGCAGCAACAACTGAGCCTGGTTTCAGAGGTAAAAATATATATTATACATGAAGAGAAAAGGAATCTGCCGAGTCCCGGCATCTTCAGGCAATGCGCTGACTCCAGTCCTACTTCTTATCTTTTTATATTCTTCTCCACGTTCTTGGTTTATGTACATAAAAAGCTCTAGACAAGGTGACAGCCGTACGAGAGGATTTATAGTGTGGTGTGAATGTGCTGTGCAAGGAGTGGGCATGCTTTAGTGCTTTAGGCTATAGACTTCACCACAAGACACAAACAGATGGAAATTCAAAGGATGTTATTTTATTATTATTTATAGATATGCATTGATTTATGATTATATATATATATATATATATATATATATATATATATATATATATATATATATATATATATACATATTCATATATATACATATACGCACATATATATATATATACACACATACATACATACATAAAGATACAGGTTCAGGCAAAAGTAAAAGTATTTTCCATGTAATCTATAACAGATCTTTTAGAAAATACATAAGCACTGTCAATTAATGGGACTGTCAATCAAAATAATTATCTACATGTCCTATAAACAGAACTTTGTACTCAAGTTGAACATGAAGTTAGAGTTTACTTCCAGCAACACAGTGCACCTCCACAGATGGATAGGGTGACATGGGCCACTGGAGTGGTCAGCTCGATCCCTAGACCTAACGCTGCCTGATTTCATTTTGTAGGGTGTCCTTAAAGATCTTGTGTACAAGAACAAACCCAGAAGCGTTAATTAATTGAAAGACACAATCTTGCTTGAGTGTGGTTGGTAGGGTATGTGAATGTCTCGCACAAGATGATCAGCATTTTGAACTTTACACCTAAAATTTTGTAAGCAGTGGTGTTGCGTCACATAATTATGTATATATGTGTATATATACATTTATCTATGAACAAGATTTCAAGTGCGAGTGTTAAAATATCTAGTTTATTTCTATGAGAAGATAAGTAGGAACCTGGATTGGGGCAACTCAGTGGATGTAGTCTGTTGGATTTTATAAAGGTTTTTGATACAGTGCCACATGGAAGACTATTGTGCAAACTAATGGATACAGGAATTGCAGTAAATATCTGCTCATGGATCGAGAGCTGGCTAAAAGACAGGAAGACAAGGGTTGTTGTAAATGGAACATACTCAGGTTGGACTAATGTGGTAAGTGGAGTTCCTCAGAGCTCAGTATTAGGATTTGAAAGTAGTGTCTACATTTATGCTGATGGCACTAAGTTGTTTAAGGTAATTAAATCAGATAATTATGTTCTTTTCCTCCAAAGGGATTTACATAAATTAGAGAAATGGGCGACTAAATAGCAGATGAGATTTAATATGAATAAATGTAAAGTTATGTATTTAGGAAGGAACAATAGTCATGCAATTTATAATCTTAAGAGAGCAAATCTAGGGGTATTGGATATTGAAAGGGATTTGGGAGTGCTTGTGGACAACCACCTAGGTAGCAGTGCTCAATGCCAAATAGCACCTGCAAAGAGAAGTAAAATATTAGCATGTATTAAGAAAGGTATAGAAGCCAGGGAAGCAAATATAATTCAACCACTATACTAATCTCTAGTATGCCCTCATTTGGAATATGGCGTACAATTGATTGTACAGTAATCTAGATGAATAGTTGCAGTTAATAGTGATACTTTTTTATTGGACAAACATATTCATCATTTTTATAACAAGCTTGCGAGAGCGGACCTCTTTTTGTCGGCACAACGACTTTTGCACGAAGGAGCCCTGCATGACGCCATGTGCGCGCACCCACACCAGCGCGGCAGCCGTTGAGTAGAGACGGTTAGAAGTTTGGCACAGAGATGGTTAGAGGGTGGACATGGGGGAGAGAGACTTGGGCTTAGAGGGTGGGCACAGGGGGAGAGAGAACTAGGTTAGTGGGTGGGCACAAGGGAGAGAGACCTGGGGTTAGAGGGTGGGCATAGGGGGAGAGAAACCCACCTTCAGCCATCATGCACATACTCCTCTCGATCCATCATGCTGACCTTATATTTCTGGTCTTTCTGACACACCCCTCTGTGAAACACAACTCCAACAATGCACACCATGTGCCACCCTGCCACACACCACTCCATGGCAGTGAAACTGGGGCAGTGCTGTAAAAGTGCATTATTCCAGGAGTAGCGCACTGGTGTGGGTGAGCGCATTTGTCAGTGAATTTCGGCGTGCACATGACTGCATGCAGCCCTCCTTCTCCCAAAAGTCGTGCTACCCTCTTTGTCAAGTCAGAGGCAATACTTATTTTAGATTTCCATAGAAAGGAAGACATTTCAGGATTCACAAATAATGTTCTGTTCAGCTGACTGTGCACAAGTATGCAGAAGTGCAGATTAGAGTAAATAAATTGTCTGGGTCTGCTAAATTGGGGTTCTCTGTCAGGAATGCCTTCCATTGATCCATAAGGGTCACTTTCCTGCATTGCTTGATGTTGATCTTGCTGGACCTCTGCTGTTCCCTCTGGTTAGTGCTCCTTTACCTCTGTCATGCTTTGAGATGCTCTCCTGCCTTCTCTGGGATCGGGGATTCCCGACCAGGCTGCTGCCACCAATTGTCACGACCCAGAGATGAGGGGCCATGTGCACCCCAACACTTCCTCCTTTCTACTTCAGGAATCCCTCTAGGTTGTGAATTTGGTGTAAATCTCAGTATCCAGCAGAACATCTCCTGCGAGGATATGATATGTTTCTATTGTCAATAGGTTAGAGGGGGGCTAGATTAATCGGTTTTACAACCCCAGAGGGGCAATAAACTTCACACTTCACACTTTATGATTATCTGAGGCCAGAGGCAAATCATCTGGCCAAAATAGCTTGGCTTCCCCCCACTGGAAACATGAGGGGTGGAAAATGGAATTGCTAAAATCATAATACTTAACATATCATATAAACAATTGTTGACCTCGATCAGAATCATACAGTCAATATCATACAATTTGATATAAACAGGATCAACGAGACACACATATGAAATAATTTCCCCAACTCTACATCAGCACTAAAAGCTCCTGCTTAATGTAGCAACCCACATCCCCCTTCAAGACTTTGCCAGACATTTTAAGCATAAAATTGAAAACATTCCTAAAAAACTCTCCTCAATATGGATCACAAACTCCCTCCTCTCAACTAACTGATAACACCCAGCCTTTACCGTTCCCTAACCCCACAGCCATTATGCATTCCTTTGACCTTGTAACAGAGGATGAAGTATCCATCCTACGATCAACCTCTCGCCTTACTACCTGTCCTCTAGATACTATTTCATCACAGCTTATCCCTCCCTTCTCTACCACACTTACCCCGGCTCGCTCACATCTCTTCAACCTTTCCCAAAACACTGGCACTTTTTCATTGTCTCTAAAACACGCCATAATTACAGCCACTCTTAAACAACCCTCATCTGACACTGATTCCGCAACTACCGCCCTATCTCTCCACTTTACCTGGCTTCCAAACTGCCTGAGCGGCTTGTCTACAATCACCTTACCCAATTTATCTTCTCCAACTCTCTTCTTGACACCTTCCATTCTGGCTTCCGACCCCAACACTCCACTGAAACAGCTCTCACAAAAGTCACTAATGACTTGCTCACCCCTAAGTCAAAGGGTAATTTTTCTATTCTACTTCTCCTGGATCTCTCTGCTGCCTTTGATACAGTTGATCACCCTCTACTAATCCAAATTCTCCACTCCCTTGGAACCACCCTTTGTCTGTCTGTGTATCCCAAGGTTCAGTCCCAGGCCCCCTCTTATTCTCCATCTATACATCCTCACTTGGCACCCTTTTTAAAATATTTTGGATTTCAGTATCATCTCTATGTAGATGACACTCAAATCTACCTCTCAGCACCTGATATATCCCCTTCTCTTCTAGCATGTGTTTCCAACCACCTCTTAATCTTCCCACCATCTACTACAGCGTCGATTCCTCACATCTCTCTCACTGTCAACAACACCATCATCATGCCCACCTCCGAAGCCCGTTGTCTTGGGGTTCTACTGGACTCCCCCCTCTCTTTCATTCCCCACATACAGTCACTAACAAAATCTTGTCTTTTCAATTTAAAAAACATTTCCCCAAAACGCCACAATCTTACACAAGACACAACTAAGATTCTAATACACTCTGTCATCATATCCCATCTTGACTACTGTAACTCACTTCTTGCTTGCCTGCCCACCACCCGCCTTTCCCCACTTCAATCCATAATGGATGCCTCAGCTAGACTCATCTACCTTACTAAACGCTCCGTGTCTGCAGCACCTCTCTCTCAATCACTCCACTGGCTTCCCGTAGCCTCCAGAATAAAATGTAAAATCATGACCCTAACTTATAAAGCCCTTAACAACACTTCATCTCTGCTCTCATCTCCAAATACTCCCCCACCCGCCCTCTTCGTTCTGCCAATGACCTTCTTATTTCCTCCTCTCATATCACCTCCTCTCACTCCTGCCTTCAGGATGTTTCTCATTCTCTGGAACTCCTTGCCTCACTGTTTCAAATTCTTCAAAACCTCACTAAAACACACCTGTTTAAAGAAGCATATAACCTGCCTCCTTAACACGCACACTGCATTTCTCACCCTCCTGTACCACCCCCAAAACCTTTAGATTGTAAGTCTGCGAGTTTTCAATATTGCAATATGCTTTGGAGAAAGCTCTATGGACACCGGATTCTAACCTCAAAGACAGGGCCCTCCATCTTTTGTAATGTGTTAATATTGTTTTGCATTGATCACAATGTATCTATAGCGGTGCGGAATATGTTGGCGCGTTACAAATAAAGGATAATACTAATAATAATAATAATTCCATCAGGCCATACCCCATCCATTCCAGGAGGGAATACAACATCCATCCCAACAGATAATATGCCATTGATTCCAGAAAAGTGATAAGCCACATGCCATCCATTCCAGCAGGTGATACGTCATCCATTCCAGCAGGTGATACGACCACCATTCCAGCAGGTGATACGCCATCCATTCCAGCAGGTGATACGTCAACCATTCCAGCAGTTGATACGACATCCATTCCAGCAGGCTATACGTCATCCATTCCAGCAGGTGATACGCAATCCATTCCAGCAGGTGATACACGAACCATTCCAGCAGGTGATACACCATCCATTCCAGCAGGCGATACGACATCCATTCCAGTAGGTGATACGCCATCCATTCCAGCAGGTGATACAACCATCCATTCCAGCAGGTGATACGCCATCCATTCCAACAGTTGATATGCCATCCATTCCAGCAGGTGATATGCCATCCATTCCAGCAGTTGATACGCCATCCATTCCAGCAGTTGATACGCCATCCATTCCAGCAGTTGATACGCCATCCATTCCAGCAGGTGATACACAATCCATTCCAGCAGGTGATACGCAATCCATTCCAGCAGGTGATATGCCATACATTCCAGCAGTTGATATGCCATGCATCCCAGCAAGTGATACGCCATCCATTCCATCAAGTGACTTGCCATCCATTCCAGCAGTTGATAGGCAATGCATCCCAGCAAGTGATACGCCATCCATTCCATCAAGTGACTTGCCATCCATTCCAGCAGTTGATACGCCATCCATTCCGGCAGGTGATACACTTGTTCGTAGTGAAACGGCCATCGGGGGATTAGTTATTATATTCTAATTATATTCCTGCACTAGCTATGAGGTTCCCATTGAGGGCCATTATGAAATTGTTGA
Source organism: Discoglossus pictus (assembly GCA_027410445.1). Classification (NCBI taxonomy): domain Eukaryota; kingdom Metazoa; phylum Chordata; class Amphibia; order Anura; family Alytidae; genus Discoglossus; species Discoglossus pictus. Next base: position 398,769,242 of record CM050167.1, read on the forward strand.
AGACATTAAAAATGGTTACAGCCTGTAACTAAAATGTTTGAATGGATAATAATTCCTAACACTTGTTGTCCCAGAGCAGTATTTATGTCTATAGTTATTACAATATAATTCTTCTATATCTTCAGGTCCATAATCTCTAGGATTAGATATACACATCTGATACACACTCATCAGACACGCACACATCAAATATACACACATCTTATACGCACATACTGTATCATCAGACACGCACACATCAGACACACGCACATTTTACTTGCAAATACTGTATCATCAGACACTCAAACATCAAATATACACACATCTGCTACACACAAAATAGAATTGCACACATTAGATATGCACACATCTGATACATACATATCATACACACATCAGATAAACACGCATCTCAAAACTCACAAATGGAGATGAATCTCATGACTCTAAACCGTAGTTTTTCGGAATCAGTCCATGCGATTTCTCTGCCTGTTCCAAGTTCTCTTTTTCCTGAGAATAATTCTATGATGGAAGCGGCACCATTATTTGTGTTTATGTACTGGATAATTAAAAAAAATGTTGAAATTATATCAAGAACCCTGTAGAGAGATGTGTCTTGGCAATTAAGGGCTACTTTTCCCCCCTTTGATCACAACACGAGCTGCAGAACACGATCGGATCACTAACCCACCTGAGCTGGTCTGCATTGCTCACATTCCAGAGAGGCAAAAGAGCAGAAACCTGAATTATCTGCTGTAAGAAAAAAATAAACAAGAACTGTTCCCTTCTTCTGGAAATATAAGCAGTCTTGCCATTGTCTTGAATGGGGGACACACCCCTGCAACCCGATTGGCTGCAGTGATGCAAAAGCAAGTGGGCAGTCTGTTATACATATAAAAACAGATCTGATTTTATTTGATTTCTCTGTGAAAATTACACTTATTTCAAAAATGTCAACATGTTTTAGGAGATCTGGTCCAAATTGTGCTGAATTAAGTGGGCTATGTCGAGTAAACATTTCTATGTTTTTGCGTCATTTTCTATATTATTTTCACTTGATTAATTAATTTTCTGTATCATTGCTTCATTTTCAATATTTTTTGCTTTATTGCTTATATTTATGTATTATTTCTGTTTTGGTTATTTAGGTTTTCGGCAGACAGCGACCTTTTAAGGAGAAATTACAACAAATATGATTTCTTCCTTGAACTAGCTACAGTAGGTATTCAGAAGGAATCTTTTAATTTATGTGATATAGCTCTGGATTGTTAAATAAATCTGTAGAAATGGTAATTAGATGAGATTGCACATTGAGACCATGATCACAGAGAAAGAAAAAAAGTAAATATTTGCAGAAGGAAATCTCTGCAGAGTTACCATTAATTACAGAATATAACATTCAGGCAAACGAAATAGGGCTCATTAAATAGAAAATGGAAAATATTATTTGAAGATGAAACACGAGAAGATACTCTAAATTACAGATAATAGACAGAAAACGTCCTACGCCGACCTCAGCTTTACCTCAATAAGTGATGCGAAATGGCGCAAGAAATGAACAAGTTATATACTCTATGCACAGTCCAGGTTTTCAGGTCAGTCACTGGTCAGCGGACGATGAGGCTTTATCTATGATGAATGATATTTATCTGTTGGCCAACACCACCAAGGATGGGCTCCTCCCTTGTACAGTCCACTATGTGTGCTCAGTAATCCATGTGTAATATGTCTTTCCAGTGGTACGTGTGCTCAGTCCTGTCCAAAATATGCTTAGTCCAGTGAAAGGACCACTGTACAATGCAAAAAGGAAACATGTCTGAAAATACTGAGCCTGACTTCCAGTAGAAGTAGGCGAGGAAAAGTCATAAAGCTAGATTTTATGTAGAATTTGATGCTCCTGCTGAACCCTGGAGAAGTTGTCTATTTTGTAACTGATGTACCTTGGAAATCCAAGATTGCCCCACTTGCTATCTACCCAATCATTGTTAAAGCCTGGGGTGCTGGCAATATAACCTTGGAAGTCCAACGGGTGCATTTGGGCGAAGGAAGAAATCATATTAATCATAATATTCTGCATGTTACTTAGATTACCGCATGGAAACCTCTTTGTTAGACTCCAAGGCCCGAAACCCATAAGGCCAGTCACTCACATTGATGCTTCTCCTGAGGTGACATACCTTCCGTGCTTCTTATTTAGGCATCTGAAAAGAAAAAGCTGTGGGTTACAGTCTGATTAAACATATGGGCGTGTTATCTAGCTGCTTGCTAGAAGCATGTCACCACAAGGATATACATTACTCCTGAGGTAATTGCCATGAAGAAGTATATTAAAAAGTATGTAAAGAAGAGGCTCCATGAAAAGTCCCAATCATCTGCAGGAAACGATTCTTGTTTGTTGGTAAAATGTATGAAGGTCTACGGCGCTGTATCGACTATCATGGGTTCAACAAAATCACCATAACTGTTGTTACCTTCTTCTTATGATCAAGCTCTTTGACAGACAAATGGAAGTGATTACAAAATGACCTCAGGGCGCCCAGATCCTCATCCTTTGCAGCCAGGTACCAAGATGAAGCCAGCAACAGGGATGGCCACTAGGAATACGGGTGACCTTTGGCCTGTGAAATGTCCGTATTCCGTTCCAACAAGTTGCAACAATGTGGTGATGATTCTACCAAAACCCTCACCCCGTAAGGTCGTTTTGGCTTGCGGTGTTTGTATCACAAAGGTAATAATAATAATAATATAATAATAATATAAGAATGTCTATTATACTTTGCTTTGGCTGTTTACTCACACAAGGCGGAGGGACCCACCAATCCATCTGCTCAGCAGGACGGCGAGAGATAGAGAAAGAGACACATCGCCGTCCTGAGCAGCGTGGCAAGGTCGCCATATTTATAGCAAAGCATAAATAAGAAGTTATAGTGATGATTATTTAACATTTTGGGATAAATAAAACAGCCTCAGGGGCCATTACAGGGTGTGACAGTTGGACAAGTCACTTTCTTTGATGTCAAATATTTTTTCTCCAATGAGTCATTATCTAATGGCATGACACCCTCATCTACTCCCACAATGCCTTTCACCACCATTGAGAGACAATAATTTATAAGCCAAAGAGGGAAAATTATACTCAATTGGTGCATTGTTTGTGGTTGATAATAGCTCATCACGGTCTGAACATGAACGTGTCAGCCATCTTGCCATGGCCATTGGCTACCTCTGAGGCGGTGAATGTGTTCTGGGGCTGTGAGATCGCACAATGGAGGGCTCAGGTGTGTAAGATGTGTATTCTGGAAATTTTGTGCAACAATCAGCTGTTGTGTGATTATCAGGAATGAAGGAGAGTGCTGGGTGGAATATTATCCCAGGTAGAGAGATTGAGGTATTGGTGTGATAATGGAGGGAGGGAATGGGGTATGTGGTGGATGAAGAAACAGTAGGAGCCAAAGTGTTTAATGTTGAAGACATCTAGGTTGAGATATATACAGTGGGGGAAAAAGTATTTGATCCCCTGCTGATTTTGAACGTTTGTCCACTGACAAAGAAATGACCAGTCTATAATTTTAATGGTCGGTGTATTTTAACAGTAAGAGACAGAATAACAAAAAACAAACAAGAAAAACACAGGTCAAAAAAGTTAGACATTGATTTGCAGGTCAGTAAGAGAAATATGTTTTGATCCCCTATCAATCAGCAAGATTTCTGGCTCTCAGGTGTCTTTTATACAGGTAACGAGCTGAGATTAGGAGCACTATTTTAAAGGGAATGCTCCTAATCTCCTGTATAATAGACACCTGTACACAAAAGCAATCAATCAATTAGATTCCAAACTTTCCACCATGGCCAAGATCAAAGAGCTGTCCAAGGATGTCAGGGACAAGATTGTAGACCTACACAAGGCTGGAATGGGCTACAAGACCATCGCCAAGCAACTTGGTGAGGTGACAACAGTTGGTGCGATTATTTGCAAATGGAAGAAACACAAAATAACTGCCAGTCTCCCTCGGTCTGGTGCTCCATGCAAGATCTCACCTCGATGATCATGAGAACGGTGAGGAATCAGCCCAGAACTACACGGGAGGATCTTGTTAATGATCTCAAGGCAGCTGGGACCATAGTCACCAAAAAACCAACTTGTAACACACAACGCCGTGAAGGACTGAAATCCTGCAGCGTCCGCAAGGTCCCCCTGCTCAAGAAAGCCCATGTACGGCCCGTCTGAAGTTTGCCAATGAACATCTGAATGATCCTGAGGAGAACTGGGTGAAAGTGTTGTGATCAGATGAGACCAAAATCAAGCTCTTTGGCATCAACTCAACTTGCCGTGTTTAGAGGAGGAGGAATGCTGCCTATAACCCCAATAACACCATCCCCACCATCAAACATTATGCTTTGGGGGTGTTTTTCTGCTAAGGGGACAGGACAACTGCACCGCATCAAAGGGATAATGGATGTACCGTCAAATCTTGGGTGAGAACCTCCTTCCCTCAGCCAGGGCATTGAAAATGGGTTGTGGATGGGTATTCCAGCATGACAATGACCCAAAGCACACAGCCAAGGCAACAAAGGAGTGGCTCAAGAAGAAGTACATTAGGGTCCTGGAGTGACCTAGCCAGTCTCCAGACATTGATCCCATAGAAAATCTGTGGAGGGAGCTGAAGGTTCGAGTTGCCAAACATCAGCCTGGAAACCTTAATGATTTGGAGAGGATCTACAAAGAGGAGTGGGACAAAATCCCTCCTGAGATGTGTGCAAACCTGGTGGCCAACTACAAGACACGTCTGACCTCTGTGATTGCCAACAGGGGGTTTTGCCACCAAGTACTAACGTGAAGGGGTCACATACTTATTTCCCTCACTGACCTGCAAATCAATTTATAACTTTTTTTGACATGAGTTTATCTTGTTATTCTGTCTCTCACTGTTAGAATACACCGACCATTAAAATTATAGACTGGTCATTTCTTTGTCAGTGGACAAACGTTCAAAATCATCAGGGGATCAAATACTGTAATTGGCAGGTTATAACTTAAGCTACCTTATGGTGGTGAAGGGTCTTGTGTACTTCAATGAAGCTGTGAGCTACACCATATAGAGTCACCCAACATGGGCAGATCATAGCAGAGAGGTCAGACAAATCATTGTCCACTGGATAAGAAACTGGAAACCCAATTCAGTATCTTGCCACGAAAACCTCAAGTATAAGTCCAAGCAAAAAATAACTATTGTCCCTGGCATGTTGCGCACCATAGGGTCATGGAGAGACAGTCATGACTGAACATGTGAGCAAAAAAGAATGATTGATTAGCTTGGTGTGCTGAGGTTCATGGGGTCCCGGGAAGTCAAATCAAGATAGTAGAGCGTTATAATGAGCAAATAGAAAGAGGCAGTGGCTTGAAAAACAATATCAAGACACTTAAAATGTGTCTATAACGATAGGGTGAAAACTAACACATAGACCAAAGGGAGAACTTGAAGAAGAAAATACTGATTAAAAGGCTACTGGAGTTCAAGAATCCCAGCACATGTTTGTGAAGTTTGTAATAAAGCTGAGTGAGCCATGAGCATAAAGACATTTCTCCAGGTAGCTTGGAGACGCGTGCACACAATGCTTCCAGGGTACTAGACATACTAGCCAATCACAGACTGTCTCTCAGCAGCATCTCAGTACATCTAGCACCCGCAGAAACACTATAAATGTGCTATGGGGGATCTTTACAGGGACTGTTTGGAAGGTTTTAATGAGTAAAAACAGAACTTTTAAGCACTTGTTAATAAAATAATTTTAAGATATGCAAATATATCCTTAGCTAGTTTATTTTAATGTTAAAAACAGGGAACCGGCCTAGTCCCTTTAATAAAGTGCAAGAGAGAAATGTCTTCAAAAAGAGGAAAACGAGAACAAGAGGTCATGATTTGAAGATAAAAAAAATTAGGGCTAATATGAGACAGTGCTGCTGTACAGAAAGAGTAGTTGATAAGTGGAACACATTTAAGTGGAGGTGGTAGAGAAAAAGACAGGTAAGGAATTTAAGCATGCCTTGGAAAAGCATAAGAGTTAATTAAGCAGCCTTCTAGGTAGATGGAATAGGTAGCATTGATGGGCCCTTTTGGTTGTTTCATCCACACAAGGACTTTAAACAGCAACAAACATGTTTAATATCAATATAACCTGCCATGGAGGGACAGACCCTCCTTTCAGGTGAAGTCCCCCAGTCCCTCTTTCCAAGCAAATCCCACATTTATAGGGACAGAGCCGGGGTCTCAATTATGGACAGATTAGGTGCTTGGTGAGCTGCCTGGTGTGAGGATCCATTTATGGTTAATATGAAAGACTTCCCAGCAGGGAAATTGTTAAATGGATATAGAAGGTTCCTGGATATTCGTTGTTGTTGTGTCATTCAGTCATGTCCGACTCTCGGTGACCTCATGGACCACAACACATTATGCTGGACTACCAGTTAACCGTATTTAATAATACCCGTGTATATATTTACTTTATTTTATTAAGAAGTGCTTATGAGCTCTGTGTTTACTGACTAAAATCACACAAATAGTCCCTGTATGGGTCTGCCCCTTGCATCATTTCCAGACACAGACTTTGTATTACTTGCTGTGCCTCATACTGACTAATCAGGCAGTATCTCTGCTGCTGAGACATAGTCCCTGATAGGCTAGGACACCACTCTGCACATCCAGCCCTATAGAGTCTGTGCCTGCATATGCTGCAGTGAGCAGACCCATACAGGGACTATTTGTTTTATTTCAGGCAGTAAAACCAGAGCTTATAAACATAAAGTACATGTCAGTAAATAGATACCCAGGGATATTATATACCCAGTAACACTGCCATGGCCCTTTAAGCACTGGATATATTTATATAATGAGATATATCTTCGGAGACTCTGAAGTCCCGCCCACGTGGCTCTGCTGAGGGCATTAGCCACAAACAGCTGGCCAGACTTCCAGCACACGGTGAGCGCGCTCGCACTATAAGGTCACCTGCATGGAGATAACGTGTTATCAGGTAAGCTGTGTGTACCTGCAGCACCCGCCATGATATGAGCCCTGGGAACAGGCGCAGACACCGCACGCATACCGATAATGTATATATTATGCGCATATTCCTTACAGGTAACTGGGAGGCATCTGATACAGGAGAATCTGTAGGGTATGGAAAAAATCCCCAAATAAACATTAATAAACTTACCCTAAAATGATTTGGAGAAGGAACCCCTGAAAATCCAAGCTAAATTAGCATACAAATCTTAATTAGTTATTGCAGGTACAACAATGTATCTGTTTCCTACTCACTGGCTGAGACAAAGCTGCAGCCGTGATACTGACAGCTGATTGGCTAGGGAACAACTCAGCACAGGTCATTGGCTAGGACACTGCCTACATAGGTGCCCCAGGTATGGAGATTATGCAAGAAATGTCAGATGTACTTTGAATTACAAATACACAGAAGTCTTTAATAAAATGATTTGATATACAAAGAAATAGTCCCTGTATGGGTCTGCCCCTTGCAGCGTATGCAGACACAGACTCTGTAGGACTGAAAGTGCAGTGTAGTGTCCTAGTCTATCAGGGACCACGTCTCAGCAGCACAATGCTGAGAGATAGTCACTGACTGGTAACTATGAGAAACTGCTCAGTCTTTACTACAGTTTTTGTGTCTTCATGAGCTGCAGTGGGGAGGGACTGTTGTTTTGATTTCAGTAAATAGATACCAAGTGATATTATATACATAGTAACACCCAGGAACCACACATGGCCATGGTAGGATTACCCATTAGGCAAGCAAGGCAGCCGCCTAGGGGCGCTTCCCTGTGAGGGGCGCCCGTTTTTTAGCTGAAAACACCCTAAAATTTTTTTTTTTTTGCTTAAATACAATAGACAGCATTTCACAGACATAGAAAGATAAAAATAATATGGCCCACCATCAAATGCATTTAATAAACAAATCATAGTTTGGAATGTATATGAGTAGCTATGTTGTTAAAATGTTATGGGGAAATGTCACACTGCAAGAGAGTGATGTACATGCATATTTTTTGGCGTTTGCATACCTTGGGGGCTCCACCTCACTGCCTAGGGCAGCGGTGTCCAAACTCGGTCCTGGAGGGCCACACCCAGGCCTGGATTTGATGATATCCCTGCTGTGCACAGGTGAGTCAACAAAAATATAACAAATGCCCATCACCCGAGTCATATCACGCCATATAATAAATAGAATATCTTTCAGCCGTGTCGCGCTCTCGCTCTGATGGTGTTCATCTGACGGTAACTAACCATATTGGACAATGAGGTATCTCCTCCATATGTCTCCCTGAGCCGATGGGCTGATCAGAACTCATTAATTAGGATTAGCACATTGGAGATAAGAAGGAAGATAAGAAGGCATCAGTTGAAAGAATGGTAATTATTCTTAACTAATTACTGTTGATAAAACCATTACCTCAGAGGGTGGATCTTATGCATAAAATACGTGGAACTTCTATGTAAGTTTTAATGAAATTTTTTATTCCAATTCCAACAATTTTAGTTAAAGGTATATGCAAGTTAGCTGGATTATGAATGCAACTGATAGAGGAGAATTAGTCGTGTGTGAAAAATTTTTTTTGCATGAAGTAACGTCTTGGCCAGGGATTGTCCTTTAGATTTCTGTAATACCCAGAACAAGGTCGGTGTCCCGTCATTCACTGATTGTTTTATGTACATCCCAGGTGATAATTCCCCAGCCCCAGTGATTTGGCCCATCACCCACATAGCCCCAGTGATTTGCCCCTGAGTTCTCTCCCAGCCCCAGTGAATTGCCCCTGAGATCTCTCCCAGCCCCAGTGAATTAATCCTGAGATCTCTCCCAGCCCCAGTGAATTGCCCCTGAGATCTCTCCCAGCCCCAGTGAATTAATCCTGAGATCTCTCCCAGCCCCAGTGAATTGCCCCATCACCTCTCCCAGCCCCAGTGAATAGCCCCTGAGATCTCTCCCAGCCACAGTGGAATAATCCTGAGATCTCTCCCAGCCCCAGTGAATTAATCCTGAGATCTCTCCCAGCCCCAGTGAATTGCCTCTGTGATCTCTCCCAGCCCCAGTGATTTGCCCCATCACCTCTCCCAGCCCCAGTGAATAGCCCCTGAGATCTCTCCCAGCCACAGTGGAATAATCCTGAGATCTCTCCCAGCCCCAGTGAATTACCCCATCACCTCCCACAGCCCCAATGAATTACACCATCACCTTCCCAGTCCCAGTGAATTGCTCCTGAGATCTCTCCCAGCCCCAGTGAATTGCCTCTGTGATCTCTCCCAGCCCCAGTGATTTGCCCCATCACCTCTCCCAGCCCCAGTGAATAGCCCCTGAGATCTCTCCCAGCCACAGTGGAATAATCCTGAGATCTCTCCCAGCCCCAGTGAATTACCCCATCACCTCCCACAGCCCCAATGAATTACACCATCACCTTCCCAGTCCCAGTGAATTGCTCCTGAGATCTCTCCCAGCCCCGGTGAACTGCCCCTGAGATCTCTCCCAGCCCCAGTGAAACACATACACAGACCATGGCCCCTATTCAATTGATGTTTTGGGCGATCCGGTAGACCGTAAGTGAGGTTGCAAGTCAATTTGCTATTCAATTGGCGTCTTTTTGCGGGCTCCAAATGGCTTCCGAGTTACTGACTTGAAAAATGCTGATGGTTAAACTTGTAACTTACAACCTCCAGAAGCCTTTGATCTGTCACTTTCGCAAGGCTAAAATCGCAAATCGCAATTCAATTGCTCCAATTGCCCAAGCTCGCAAATGTTTTCATGCCCGTAAATGGCAAAAGAAGAAGAAAATCCTGCGAGTACTAGAGAGGGGGTTAAACACCTATTCATAGCACTGTAAATGAAAATAACAAATCACTACTGCACTGTAAATAACAGGAAAGTGATGACAGACATTAGAATGAATTTCACAACAGTCTCAAACTCGCAAATTAGCAGGAAATTAAATGTATTTTTAGGTTTAATTTCAGGGTTAAAATGATCTTGGGTATTAATGAGTTAATACATACCCACATGGACTAGAACAGCATTGGCAATCATTTTCATAATTCATTAGTTTGCTGGTTTGCAAGTCTGATCGCATATCGGACCCCCAAACCTTATTTATTTACATGTAACCTCCATGTTTTACTGTCGTAATAATGACAGTATCATTTTCTATTGGAGGATTCGAAATAGGCGGTTACGGGCGGGAGAGAGGAAGGGAGAAAGAGAAAAGGAGGGAGAGAGAGGGAGGGAGGAAGGAGGAGAGGGAGAGAGGGAGGGGGAGAGAGAGAGGGGGGGTAGGGGGAGAGAGAGAGAGGAGGGGAGGGGGAGAGAGAGAGAGGGGGGAGGGGTAGAGAGAGAGAGGGGGGAGGGGGAGAGAGAGAGAGGGGGGAGGGGGAGAGAGAGAGAGGGAGGGAGGAGGGAGGGGGAGAGAGAGAGAGGGAGGGAGGGGGTAGTGAGAGAGAGAGAAAGGGAGAGAGGAGAGGGAGAGACAGAACACAGAGAGAGGACAGAGAGAGAGCGCACAGAGAGAGATCCATCACACACAGAGAAGGCGCACTGAGAGAGAGAAGGGAGCGGGAGGGAAGGAGGCAGAGAGAGAGAGAGAGAGAGAGAGAGAGGGAGGGATGAAGGCAGAGAAGGAGGGAGAGAGAGGAAGGGAGCAAGAGGGAGGGGGAGGAGGAGAGAAATTGAGAGGGGGAGATAGAGGAAGAGAGAGGGGGAGAGACAGAGCACAGATAGAGGACAGAGAGAGAGAGACAGAGGGCAGAGAGAGAGCGCACACACATACACACAGGGGATCACTGAGAAAGAGAGAACACACTGTGAGAGAGAAGGTGCAGAGAGAGAGAGAGAGGGGAGCAGAGAGAGAGAGAGACAACACACAGGGAAAAACATTGCACAGAGAGATAGGGTGCACGGAGAGGGCACACAGAGAAGGACAGGGCACACAGAGACAGCACAGAGAGGGAAAGCACACAGAGAGACAGAAGGCTCAGAGAGAGAGAGCACCGAGAGGATGCACAGAGAGAGGGTGCACAGACACAGCATAGAGAGACATCACAGAGAGGGAAAGCACACAGAGAGACAGAGGGCTCAGAGAGAGAGAGAGCACCGAGAGGGTCCACCGAGAGAGGGCGCACAGACACATCATTTATGACAATTTCTACTATCATATTAATATATCGCACACAGAGCATGAGAGCCTATGTATGCAGTGAGATAGAGAAAGGAGGGACCAAAGAGCGCTCTCTCATGTGCATCCATGTTTTTGTTTAGTTGTTGTATCGTGTACGACTCACCGCAGCACGCCATGCACATCTGTCACCCACCGCCCCTCTAAGCTCCATCAAGCTCATGTACTACTAGATGTACTAAACACTTACAGATTTTTGGAAATTCTGCTGAAACAATCTGTGATTGGCTATGACATCTAGTACCAATAGACACTGTGTGCATGGACTGCTGGGGGTGGAGCTTTGCAGGGACTATTTGGAAGGTTTCAGTGTGTAAAAACAGAACTTTTAAGCACTTGTTAATAAAATGATGTTTAGATTCAAACACACACTGAGGGAGTATATATTAATAGCAAGTAATTAATATTAATTAATGGTGACCTAAAAAATAGGTTGTGTACAAGGACTCACCCTCATAATAAAGGAGCACTTTTACACTGTGGTTTATTACGAAAATATTTTTTTTTTCTTTCTCTTTTTTTAGACAAAGGTTTTTGGCTAGATTTGGGTATTTTACATTAGGTAAAAACCTTCCATATAGGAGGACCACATTGAGGGTATGGGGTTAAAACTTTCCAGATAGGAGGACCCCATTAAGGGCACGGGATAAAAATCTACTAGTTAGGAGGAGCCTACTGAGGGATAAAATCCTTCCAAATAGGAGGACACATTGAGGGCATGGGGTAAAATCTTCCAGATAGGAGGACCCCATTGAGGGCACAGGGGTTTTCATTCTTTATCATTTCACTCCTTGCTTTTTGGGAGGGTTAAATGGTATTTATTAGTAGTTTCTGATGTGGTTACTATTTCCCTCAAGTGTAGGGAGTCTTTGGAGTCTCAAAACCTATTGAACCTTCCAAGTAGGATGTCCCCTTTGAGGGCCTTTACCCTATTTACTTTTTTAGCAGTGCTGTTTATTATAGTTTTTGAATAAAATCATATGTTTCTTTTTGTTTATTGCTTCTATTATCAAAATTAGTTATTTAACAGAAAATATAAGAAACAATGACCATATAATTCATTTAAAGCAGGCCAAGGAAATTGCTATTTTGGGAGAAAAATTAGGCAAGATCCAGAAATGTTATTTTTTCACATTTAAATTGTGCAATTTTACCTTAGAAATACTCTCAGGTAACTTTATTTCTAGGAGTACTCTGGGCCTCTCTGAGGGTCTGTGACGTACACACTGCCCCCTCCTCACACTTTGGCGCCACAATTAAGTGTAGCTTTCTGCCTGCCTCACACACGTGCTGACGTGTCCTTCCTACCACAGCGACCCGGAAGCGCAAGGTATAGGTGGGCGGGGTTTCTACGTCATCCTGAAAGTGGTGTATGCCGGCATGCAGTGGGCGCGCATGCGCGGGTCACGCGGAGGGGGCGGGTCCATAAATAGCGGCGGTGCAGCTTTGCTCTCCCTCTCTGAGTCAGTCAGGCGCACGGCGCGAGTAGAAGCACACAGTGTACGGTCGGATATAGACAGATAAACACCGAGGATGGCATCATCAGCACCCGCACAGGCAGGACCAGCACAGGCAGCGCTGCAGAGGGGCATCGTCAAGATGGTGAGGGGCTGGGGAAAGAGGGAGACTGGGGGCTGGAGTGTGTAGTGGGGGACAAGACTAAGCACTGCTTGACAGGAAAAGAAAGGGACAAGATGGTGAGGGGCTGGAGGGTATAGAGGGGGACAAGACTAGGCACTGCCTGACTGGAATAAAGGGGCAAGATGGTGAGGGGGACAAGACTAGGCACTGCCTGACTGGAATAGAGGGGCAAGATTGTGTGGGGCTGGGGAAAGAGGGGGATAGACTGGGGGCTAGAGTGTATAGTGGGGGACAAGACTAGGCACTGACAGGAATAGAAAGGGACAAGATGGTGAGGGGCTGGAGGGTGACAAGGGGCTGGAGGGTATAGAGGGGGATAAGACTAGGCACTGCCTGACTGGAATAGAGGGGCAAGATGGTGAGGGGCTGGCGAAAGAGGGGGGCAAGACTAGGCACTGACAGGAATAGAAAGGGACAAGATGGTGAGGGACTGGAGGGTATAGAGGGGGACAAGACTAGGGACTGACTGGAATAGAGGGGCAAGATGGTGAGGGGCTGGAGGGTATAGAGGGGGACAAGACTAGGCACTGCCTGACAGGAATAGAGGAGCACGATGGTGAGGTGCTGGAGGGTATTGAGGGGGACAAGACTAGGCACTGCCTGACAGGAATAGATGGGCTGGAGGGTATAGAGGGGGACCAGACTAGGCACTGCCTGACAGGAATAGAGGAGCACGATGGTGAGGTGCTGGAGGGTATAGAGGGGGACAAGACTAGGCACTGCCTGACTGGAATAGAGGGGCAAGATTGTGTGGGGCTGGAGAGTGACAAGGGGCTGGGGATAGACTGGACGGTATAGAGGGTGACAAGACTAAGGACTGATGGGAATAGAGGGGTACAAGATGCTGAGGGGCCGGGAAGAGGGGTAGACTGGGTTATAGAGGGGGACAAGACTAAGGACTGAAAGGAATAGAGGGGTACAAGATGAGTGACTGGAGTGTAGAGGAACAAGACAAGTGGCTGATGGGGAGTGCTGTACTGGGACAAGAGGGGGGATAGTTTGGGGGGGGGGGGTGGAGAGGGTCAGAGGTGGAATAGAGTGATAGAACTAGGGACTGACAGCAGTAGACGGACAACATGGTGGGGGAAGGGGCTTTGAGAGAGGTCAAAATAGACTGACTGGAATAGAGGGGAACGGTGACAGAAGGGGACAGGTCTTGAATATCCACAATAGAGGGAAAAGTCAAGATGGTGAGCATAGGGGTGCCAGGGAAGGGGCATCTGAGGGGGTTGCTTGCAGTGTGAAACTGGCACGCAGAAGTAAGACCTAGACATCCCTGGGGTAACTACTGAAGGATGGACTGTTGGATGCAAAATCTTTGACACTACATTGGAGAGTGGAACAGAAACAGGGGCAACAAGATGGCTCTAACACCGGGGGGTTAAAGATTCCAAAAAGAGGGTCTGTGTTGGTATTAAGCAGTACTGAATGGAAGTGGGGTTATCTGAGGTGAAGAAGGCTTGGTCTTAATGGTGTCCAGGTTAAGTCCTTATCAATACAGTGAGGGGCAATACTGGAGGGGTAGACTGAATTCAACAGCTTAGTCAAAGTGCTGCAAGTGAAATAAAAGGTACACTGGTGACTACTAGATGGGATGATGGAGATAAAACATCAAACAGGCTAAATCTCAATATTATTGGTGAGTGCTGCTGGACTGACGAGCACAGAGGTTATATGTAGAGGGTGCTCTGGTGTGACAGCTGGACTGGCCTCAACCGTAAGGCTGTGAGGGGGGGAAATATGTGTGTTTTATATTGAGTGCCAGCTACTGCAGGGGTTAACTGGGGGCAACTTAAGGTGCAATATCAAAATGTTGAGGAAATAGTAATGGAGGGCTGAGGAAACTGGTAGTGATGGGAGTGGGTCAGAGTTAAGATTGTGAGTTAACAGATGGTGGCTGCTGAAATTCCTAAATGCTGAAGGGGCAACTTGTACATGGTGAGTGTGGCAACGACAAAGTCTTCTGTCCAGTTGATTTGGCCACAATCTAAATAAATGAACATGATGATAGCTGGTCACATAGAGTAGGTTGGGTATAAGCAAGGAGGACATGTTTAGCTTGGTTGGCTAGAAAGGGGTCTTGAGGGAATATAGCTGGCATTGTCATGACTAGGAGTGTTGTCGTGGTCTCGCTCTGATGGGGCTCTGCACAGGTCTGACGGTTGCATGGTTTACTAAAGGAGATGGTAAAGTGTAAACTGGTAGAAGTTTATAGTGGGAGCTGAATTTATTGTTGTCTTTAGTTTAAAGTTAGGGTGATGGGCAGGACGAGCGTCCATAACGCTAAGGGCAAGAGTACTAGACCCTGAAGCTCTGGTCCGTCCTCTGTGATTACTTTACACCAAGCAATTGATTCAGGATGGTCACATATTGCACACAAATTAGTTCTGTGATTGCTGCTAATTACCATACATATGTTAACCTTAAATGTTCTACCTGCTCATGCAACCTATTACAATGGAAACCAGACATGTCCATTATTTTCCTAGAAGATTCATGGAGGCCGGTGTCAGACTGCGCAGTATGGGAATACATTGCATGTGGTGCACATGTTCTGCCTTCTATAAAATTACATATCACGGGAAATTTGGAGTCCATTCTTTTTTCCGTTCCCTTTGCTGACTGTACACATTTGGCTTGGGCATTCAGCCTGTTGCAGTATCTTTGAATATTTAGTTGTGTTTCTGTTGTAAAACTTTGGATTTAGGGATGTAGATCGGGCTCCCGGGACCTCCAGCATTCCCACTTCTCCCTACTTTATGATGTTATGTTGACATCAGACTACTGTAAGCCATCTGCCCAAGCTCACCTGGTCATTTATTTCACCCTTGTGATGATATAATGTTTCTTTTATTTACTTGAGCCCTTGCCGTGGGTCACATCACCCTGTTACTGCCTCTATCTGGGATCCTTGGCTGCTCCAGGTCTGCACCTTATACTCTATGCTCCGGGGTCCTGCTGGCACAGTGCGTCCCCCCAGGGTCTGCTGAAGCAGTGCGTTAAAGACAGCTGTTATTGGATTCCCAACTTGCATATCAGTCCATGCATCTGTAAGATGGTCTTTAACAGTTTGTAATAAAGACCCTCCATTCTGTCTCAGTTCAGGGGTAAACAACCTGCCTCCAGAGGTTAATATAGATGGTGTGCACATGCTAGTAGTAAATATCACAGTGTCCTTTGTTAGGCTGACCATAGAATAAACTACTTTCTTGAATTGCTTTCTTCTATTGCATTGTCTTGTCATTTTTCTTATATTCTTGCTTTGTAAACAAGAGGATAACTTTACTGGACATTTACCAGGACAGTGTTCCCCTTTAATGCATTGTTTCCCTGTCTTGAGTACACTTATTCTCAGAGTTGCTTGCTTTATTCCAGTGGTTATTGAGTATCTTGGCAACCTTAATGGCCGTCTCATTTATTTGCGTATATAATTTGAAGCATGGAGACTGATCTGGACAATCTGCTTTATTATATGGCCCCCTCTTTATTAATGCGGTGGGTAAAATCTATAGTTTTGGGGTTACTAACTGGGTCATTTTTGGTGTTTTTGGCTGAGGATGCGAATGTGCAGCTCATTATGCAGATTTGAGATTTATTTTACCACCAAAAACTGCGAAATAGCCTCAAATGTCACTTATTGGTACAATTATAAGGAATGTGTATTTTCATACAATGTGTAGCCCATCTCAATGCTCTTCAAAAAGAAGCCACTTTGTTCTGGAGTATTATCCTCAAAGGATATATACAACTCCCATATGATAGCGAAGCATACGTCTAAGATTGGTTTTGTTGCCCTCGTTTAAAGGGACATCCTGATGTTTAAAGAGCTAGAATTAGTTAATGCAGTGTACACATTGTGGTACACAGGGGCGTTGCTCTATTTAAATGCGTTGTGTAAAATGTAAGTAATGTGCTGGCTGTTGTGTTCCCAAGAGCTTACATTTGCAGCCTACCTTTTACTTAAGGTCAGAGGTGAAAGGGCAGAGTTTCGTGTCACATGTGCGTCGGCTGCATTTCCTGGTTGTGATTGCCACATACCCATAGTCCTCCATGTGTCCATACGGCAGCGTGTACACAGGAAAAATGTGCAACTTACAGCTTGAATATAATGCGGATTTGTGACTCAAATATATTCTAAACAGAAATGGTCAAAACTGATAGTTTTCACTGTTTAGTTCTTAAATCTGATTTAATAACTGCACTAATTTAACATCTGGTACTTTAACATAGCCCTGCTTCTATCTGGAGTCTGACTTATTATAATATAAATTAAAATGCAAGCAATATAGAATAAATGATACTTTTTTGTTAAATTTTAACTTAATAAAAGTATAAATACAAATTTGTTTAATTTAATAAGTTAAATATTACAACAAAATGTGTGAAGCTCCAAATAGCTGCCTTTACGACTTTCTCCTAGTCTGATTTATTTGCCCCTATAATTGTTTATAATACGGACCATTTTATAATGAATAGAAGTGTCGGGCAGTGAAAGGGTAAAGTGCTGGCGGCCCCTGTAACGTGGACACTGTGGGGCAGGGGGCCGGCGTGCATTTAGGGACACGTCTGATTAGTGCTTCCAGAGCTCGGCTCCCCCCAGGTCCTAGCGGGGGTCAGACGGGTGCTTTCAGTGTTGCTTCTGAAGCACCTGAGACCTGCAGGCATTATTTCAGTGCTAGTTTCCTTTTTATTTACTCTGTTTCTCCGCTTGGGAAGTTTTTGACAATCGTAATCACCATAACAAAGATTTATTTATGTTGGGAGTTTATATTTGCTCAGATCTGCAGTCCCCGAAGCTTTGTCTGCATGGGACATTAACAGCTCGCCGGGAATTTAAATTCTTGTGGAGTTTCAAAGTTGTGCGCCTTTTTATGTTTGTGTTTTGACTTTGAAAGCGAGAAGTTTGTAGAGAATACAAAAGTAGGCGACTGAAACGGAGCCAAAGCACACGCTGTATTAGCAAAGGTTGTTGCAAATTATCTTACTTTATTAAACTACATCTTACATTAAGTATTAAAGGATAATACGTTAGTCGTGCTTCACATGACTGAGGGTGATGGTACCAGATGTGCGGGTTTATTTCCAGTTATGTACATGTAGGACACGTGCAATCTTATGCTTCTTGAACATGGATTCCACTGGGTTTGACATATTTATCATGAATATTTTTTAAGGTGGTCTGGGAAAACAAGGTTGGATTTACTACTATAGACAATGTGGCACTAGAGCTGACACCAGTTTAGCTCCTTTTTTTACATTTCCTTTTAATTATAACAAGGGAAACTATTTTATGGTGATTGTTTAGTCACTCAGTTGTCAGCCTCTGACCCTATGGACCGCAGCACATGGGCACATCTATTGGGTGCTGCCCCTCTGAGCTCCCTCTAATTCAGGGGTGAGGGCTATTTGAATATTTTATAAAATCATTCAAGGGCCGTACAAAATTATTAACTTAGAAATTTGCCTGCTTTATTTGGACAAACATTCAATTAACTCAGCCTAATGTGATGGCTAAAATGCCTAATCATCTGTCTCATCAGCTCTTCCTATCTCATTATCTGTGTCATTATCTGTTTCATCTTTCTCATTGGCTAAGGAATAAGGCAAAGGGCCACATCAAATGACTCCAGGGGCCTTATACGGCCCTCGGGCCTGATGTTCCCCACCCCTAGTATAACTCGTGTTCATTGTTTCAATAACCTTATGTACTAGCGACTTGCCCGTGAAAAAATGATGGCAATAACATTGTAAGGCAGGTAATGGTGTTTGGTTCAGAGATTAATTTGGTTGGTGTTCCAAGATGCTTCGGCGCTCATTGCGAGGCTATTGGTTGTTTGTGTGCTATGAGCATTTTTTTGCTAATGAAATGACAAAATACATGAATATACTTTATTTTGAATTAATATATGCAGGAAGCATTGTGCAGAAGAGCTGGCAATCTGTTTTGATGCTGCTGTGCAAGTGTCAGTAATGTGTGTAGTGTAAATAGGCTGCATGCGTGAGGGGAAGCCGTTAGGGTAGCTGAGTACTTCCAGATTGTGTAAGTTAGTGTTATAAAATGGTGCCTAATGTGTGGTACGCGTCTGTGGCTGATTTGTCCTTGTTCTTGGATCGCGTCCGTCTTTCGGAAAATCCGTATGTTTGTTGTTTTGCGTCTTTAGTGTCTTGTAGCCCCGTTTTTTAGTTTTTTTCGGTGGCCATTTTTTCTCTGGCTTAGGTGATTTTCGCTTAGGTGGTTTTCAAGTGTCTAAACTCCAAAATTTTGAGTTGAATCGAGGTGTAACTTAACTTGCAGAGGTCCTGGGTGCACCACCTTGCTGTGGGTAACCTTTTTATGTGTTGTGTGTATTTATTTTGTTTGTAATGTTTTTGTGGTTGCGCGGGTTGCATCCTTTTCGCATTTTGTACGTCTTTGTCGGGAAATCCGTAGGTGTTTGGTGTTTTGCGTCTTTAGAGTGCTGTAGCCTCGTTTTCGTATTTTTCGGCGGCCATTTTTTGTATCTCGCTTAGGGGACTTTCGTGTGTCTAAACTCTTTTATTTGGAGTTAAATTGAGGTGTAACTTCAGTTTTCGAGGTCCTGAGTGCCTCCCCTTGCTGTAGGTAAGCTTTTTATGTATTGTGTGTGTATTGTGTTTTTCCTGTTTTCATGTGCATGGGTTTTGGACTATTTTTGCGTGGTCGTAACGTGTCTTGTATTTTGCTTTCGTAACTACGTAAATTTTGCGAGGTCCGCAGTTGCTGGCAAGGAGCGCCTTTGACACTCCATGCAGCAACTGCGGCCCTCGCTTAGCGAGCCTTCATCACTAGCAACAACCCGCTTGCTTACAACTATATATATATGATGCCGCTGTCATCTCCTTCATGTGCATTTAACCTCCCCCCAGTATCAGTTTTCTCTAGGGAATCTCTTATAATATGGACACAATATTTGAGCTTCAGCCTCATGATCAGCCCTTCCAATGAACAGTTTTACTTAATCTCCTGTAGTGTTGATTGGCTGGATCTTGTAAGCACCAAATAAAAATGTGTTAAAGTACTTCTAGGGCAGTCGTAAACGAGTGGGTCTATTAGCTCAGATCCGCTGCAGCCACCGGAGGTCTTTGGCTCTGCCGCAATGCTTACTGATCGGCAGCATCTGATGTAGTCATATCGCGGCAGTGCGCTGTAGTGCCTGATGCACGCGTTGCATCTGGTCACTTCAAATGGTGCAATAGACATATTCTCTCACACCAGTATATAAAGGCCAGTCAAAGTAAGGATCAATTAAGATATTGACTTTCATCCCTCTCAGTATTTGTATACCTATATAAAATAGATCAAAGAATAAGAAACTTGTATATTTAGCATTATAGATGTAGCGATCTTATGTTGGGGTCAGCACACCTTGGCACTAGAAAGGTTGAGAACTGCTGTTCTAGAGGAATAGAGGTCACCCCACTATGGCACCTCCGGCCTTGCTGAGAACCTTAATAGGTAGTCACACCAAGGAGCTCTATCATGCAGAATCCTTCAAACGGTCTTGATCAGTTTTATATTTATCCTTCTCGATATCTCTATTCCTTGAAGTACCGTTTTTAAGCATTGATATTTAAATAAAATAATTTTACTTTGTTTCTATAACTTCCAGTTGGTGTCCATGCAATCTGAAATGGGCCTTTCTTGTAAACTTATAAATAAGATACCGATACCCTTTGTTACTAGAGGAAAGTGGGACAATTCCTCAAGCGGTGGGTGTTGTGTATGTGGAATAAGCATTAATAGTTATAGGACCTTGATCCAGCCATACATTTATAGGTCAAGATATTCCACATAAGAAAACGTATGGTATGAGAGGACTCCCTCCCTCCTCGCACCTTAAGCTGGTTGTGCGATTATTCGCTCGCTAGTGCTTAGATTTAGTGGCTGCTAATTATACTCTTGCCTGGAAGTATATGCTCGTGTAAACCGTGAAATCGCCCTGAATTACGACTTTAGATATTATAAGAACACAAGCTTCCTTTGCCAACGCAAACATTTTTTTTTGTGCTGATTCAAACTGTTTGCAGCGGCCATAGTCTTATTGTGATGTCTCTGGAATGGCTTCTTTATCCAGGTTACTACATTGTCTATTACATTCTGTAGTGCTACATAGGGGTACACTACAAGCCTGGTCTAATCATTTAGCACTAAAATCTGATTTATCAGTTATCTGTATTTGTGTAAATCCTACTATTCTACTCATTTAGTGCGGCTTTGGACCAGAAACTGTACAAGAATCCTGTATTTAATACACTTGGACACGTGAATTACCGGTGCAAACGTTGGCTCCTACATAAGAGTAGACTGGTTTAGTTGTGTGTGTGTGTAATTTCCAAATGTGTCCATCAAAGCAATGTTAAATTACACTGCGATGAGCAGGCAAACTTGCAACTCGGACTACTCGTGATGAGCGCCTTGCAATGACTCTCCCTAATGTTAATATGGCGGTGGGAAAGACCCCCGGATGCATTCGATACATTGGATTTAATACAATAATAAACTAAATAATAATAGCAATACATTACGGAGTCGTTACACTGCCATCTATTGGCGCTAAGGAGTCATAACAATAACTTAGAGTGCTGTTATTTGGATATGGCAATATAAGTTGCATTCTTACATCGCCATCTGTTGGATGTAAGGGTATATGACAACTTTTTGTAGCAGCATCTATTGGATATAAAGGTGTAAAATACCAAGAAGCCCCATTCTTCTAACGCCACTTATTGGAGATGTGGATATAAGGTAATTGGGGGAGCAGCTTGCAATAAGTGCTCATTGCAGGCTTCCCCCACCATACTTTAAGTGGCTTTTGTTACTCACACGCCATATAAAGTGGGGGGTGGGGGGAGGCTCGCAATGAGCACCAAAGACTCTCATTGCAAGGACAGCGATGAGTGAGGGCCTCGCATTGTGTGGCAGACAGCATTGCCAGTCTTAAAATGTTATTGCCGTCATTTGCCAGGCAAGTCACTAATATATATATTCACATTTGAATGTCTAAAACAAATTACAAAACCCCTTTCCAGCTCAGAATTCTGAGAGTTATAACAGATATATATGTCTGTTCTGTAAAGGAAATAATGGTTTAAAGGTGCTGTCTGCCGTCAGTCTGCTTATAATGGCTAGAATTGGCAGAAACTACTGCTTTTTTACCTATATTTAGATCACAATATATGAAATGACTTAATATATTCAGTGGGTTCTGGGCGCCAGTGAGGTTTTGGATGTCGCAGTGGGGCGCAGGTTGCTTGGGTGTTTCATGGCGTGTGCTCTGTTGCTATTCTGCATTCAAGAAGTGTCGGCGCGCGCCTGATGTCCCTGATCATAGGGGAGGTAATGCCATAGGGAAGTTTAGATTTTTATTTAATTATAAAAACATTATTTTTTTTTTTTACAGTATCAGGGCTTCAAAAAAAGAAAATGGATTATTTACTGCTCCCATAAATATCTTGGATATAGATGGTCTAAAGTCGTATGGCCCTCAAAGGTGGTCATCCCATCTTGTAGCCCCCACTCCAAAAGCTTACTAGCAACCCTTGATATAGATATGAGCTTCACTTGTGCCTATGTGGTCTCTGGTAAGCTTTTGGGGGCCACTTTTTAGTGTCATCTTATGTACTTTTTAAAGATTTTTAGATCTTGATTAACTTATCTTTCCAGTTAGCTTTACGCTTGTAAGATTTACACCCTAAGACTTCTTTCTCATACATATATTAGTTTTTTGTATTGTACTCAGACTTTCATATACCTTTAACAAGTATCAGAGAATCAGTAGTGTCTATGAAAGTCAAAGAAAAAACAATAGTACAAGAATGTAACAGCACATGGGGGTTCAGCCTCTGCAGCAAAGCATTATGGTATTTCTTTTGTTCCCACCAGAAACCTCTCCCCTAAAATGCAGCAGCTGCTCTGGATCTGTACTGTGCTCCTGGATGGAATGTTAGTATAGTTAAATGTACTTTGATGCCTATGTAGGCAGCCCTGGGGTGGCTACTTAAGATGTATGTACAGAATGATTGAATGTAACATGAGCGTGTGTGATAAGCCGTATGTGTTGACACGTTACACACAGGGAAGCTTCTGTATACCTTAAGATGCCGCTTGTTATAAATGGTGGGATACATAAGTTTCTGCTTCTAAGGACTTGGCCGTGCAAGTTATTGGCCGCCCCAGATGTGTTCCCTTGTATTTAGGAGGTTCCTGTCCTTATTGCTGAGATTTCTTCCATTTCCTGCCTTGTGTTGTGGCTTCAGGTCATGGGGAGGCTGTGCCTTATTGTAAGTTCAAGGATTTCAGGTTCCTTCAGTCTGCCCGGGGGGCCTGCAGTGCAGCGCTCTATTTGTTGCTGTCCTGTAGGATCTCTCCCTGCCCTTCAAGATGCTTCTTAAATCACAAGGGGCTTCAACCTCCTTTAATATCCTGAGTTCTGTGTCTTTACCTGATGACCTTTAGTTCTTCGTTGTGGTTTCTCTGGAAATGTACTGCTTATGAAGACGCTTCACTTCAGTGTCAAACTTGTTCAGGGTGTTTAATGTCTTCATTGTTAGCTCTTTTTTTTTTAGTTTCCCATCAATAACTTGCAATCAAAAAATGTTTATTGCAGAATGTGCTTAGGTGATATTTGGTTCCATTCCTGATCAATGCCATGACTCAAGGAGTTGTGTAAGAAGAAATGAAGTTGTGCAAAAAATTGAAATATATGGTTTGCAGACGAAGTCAAATGTAAAGACACGGCCTCCTATATCACTGGACATAATACACAACACATTGGTCACGTGAAAATATATCTACGAATGGAATCAAAGGGGTTAACTGGCTTTTCTGTGCTAGGAACTCCTCGGTCTCATAACTTTCATGCTGTTTACACTGGGACATGTCTACTTAGCAGTGCAGCAAAGCCAGAATAACCTCCTCACTGCAATTAGTGAGAACATGGAGATGGGGGGCCACAGCACATACACGCCTAGCTCTCATGTGCATTTTATGCTGGAAAATTATCCTTTATCTTAAACATTGTGCAGCTCTATATGGGGGTAAAGTACAAGCATAAACAGTTAACCTCCATCCTTTTGCAGTATTAAGTTTAAATGTGTGCTTTGTATGACAACCAATAGAAAAATGCATATAACTTAAGTTTAAAGTTCTGCTTGTGCCTTAAAGCTGCCATGCAGGTACTCAGTTTTTTTTCAAGACATGAGGGGCAGTTAAAGGACAATAACTACTTTCTACTGGGTATGAGTCCAGCAAGAGGTCCTCCTTGCTGAAATCTTATCTGAATCTACCAATAAGTCAGTTAATGCCCCTCGCTAATCAAACACACTCCCACTCTTGAATAGAAAGTGCCATAAAACACCCCCTTTGTTTCCACGCCAGGGAGGTAGTGGCCAAACATTATCCTTCAGGCACAAACGGGGTCTACCAAAATTAACATATGAAGCTTTTCTATGCACTGGCCCTTTAAGTCATCAAATACATATTTAAGCAACTCAATTAGTGATAATGACATCTTCAGTTTGGTAAAGGATAACCATTTTTATAATTTATGGCACATCCAGCAGTGTTAACTTTTGCACTACAGGCTCCTCCCTTTGAACTAAAGGGGTACGGACTCTGCACCTCTCCCCTTGTGGTGGTCTTCACTCCATTATCCCAATCCCTGGAGGTTACTTCTGAGTTACTTAGACCCTGCTGATGTGTCTAGTGGGAGCATCTCTACCAGTCCAAGTGTGGAGGTGAAGCCGTTACAGAAATGTGGAGTTTTAAACCTGTACGTGTAAAGGGTTGTGTAATCTCCGCTTTTCCAGCAGGGTGACTGTCCCTTTAAAATGCGAACAGGAAGCAGATTTAATTTTAAAGAGCACGAACTGGCTATGCATTGTACTAGCAGTTTTTTCTTTATTTATATTCTGAAGTGCTTACAATCTAGTGTGCAGCCCTTGTGTTAAATAATGGGTAGAAGGGGTTAAATGCCAGATAACATTGCGTCTTTATTTTGGCCACCACAGACCAGCAGGCTGTAATTCTAATTAGCACATGAAAGTATCAAATATGCATGAGCCTGTCACTTGCATAAAAGTAAGGCAACATGGAATTTCCCAGGACTAATTCACTTTATAAAATCGATAACAAAACGGTCAGTATTTTATGGTCTTTAAGAATAACCTAAAAAAGGAGTAATTTTTAAATAGTGAATGAAAAATGGTGGTTTGTAGAGTGTAAATTAAGCAAGATGGGAGTGGGAAAAGTTGTCATCTTGCTCTGAACAAACTGTTATTTCTTAATGTCAGAGGCCCTGCTTGTAAGGTGCGAGTTCTCACTCCCAACTTTTTGTTTCTCCAGGTACTCTCAGGATGTGCAATCATTGTACGAGGTCAGCCCCGAGGAGGCCCACCACCTGAGAGGCAGATCAACCTCAGTAACATACGCGCCGGGGCCCTCGCCCGCCGTGCAGCTGTTTCCCAGCAGGACTCTAAGGACACGCCTGACGAGGTGAGTGCGGACACATCAGAGCTTCCAAATATGGGAGCATTTTATTGATGAGAAATGTTAAAGTAGTATAAATTATACATTTTCCTCTACTTTCGTTCATGTTTGCATTGTTTACCTCTAAATCAGTCTTTCTGATCCACCCACTAAGTACATTTACTCTTCTGAATGACAAATCTTTGCCAGCTATTCAACTGATTTAAATCTATTGTCTTTATTGGGAAAAATCTGTTTTCAATGGAACAATCTGGCTGTGCTCAGAGGCCAAGCAGATAATCAGGCCCTGTGCAGTATATAATGGGCAAAACATACAGCCCTCATTGGCAAGTCTAGTTCTTCAGGAGAGCACACGGCACTGGCTTTAAGCCCAGATTATTCCAGGAGGTAAAACATGGTACATTTGCCTGGGGAACTCTTGGCTTTGGAACGTCTCTAGTATGGCCGGCTAATCTCATGCTTCTAATTCCAAATCAATTGGGCTCAATCAAGGCAAGGAGGCAATTAGCAGCTTTCATCTGTTGCATTGTTACCAGCTTTGAGCACCTGTCTGGCAGGACATATTCCACATGTGAGGGAGCAGCAGAATCCGGATCACATGAACTGGTGCAAAGACCCTCCTGTAAGAGCGAAGTGAAAAATCATTCAGACTTCTTGCATGTGTCTTATTGACATGCAATTATCCATATTGGGTGTTTAGTTCAATCATGTCCTACTCTCCATGACCATGGACCACAGCATACCAGACACCTGTGGGCCACTGCCCCTATGAGCTCCCTCAAGGTCATGTCCATTGCTTAAATGACCTCTTCTATCAACCTCTGCTGCTGTGACCTCAATCTTTCCTGCAGAATTTATGCCATTGAATTTGTGGTTTTGGAGAAAATTGCTCAGTCCCTCAGACTGCAAGAAGATCCAATAAACAGGGAATGAAGCCAAACTGTTCTCTAGAAGATTTGATCATGAGGCTAAAGCACAAATATGTTGGCTTGATCCTGAGCAGACAGGATTCCCTAGAGAAGACTCTGATGCTGGGAAAGATTGAAGGCACGTGGGGAAGCGGACAGCGAGGTGGTAATAAACAAGGTTATCGAAGAAATTAACGTGATCTTGATGGCGCGCAGATGTGCCTGTCATTCCTCAGTCTAGGTTTTGAGTAAAAAATGATGGCAATGCTGTTTGCCACACAATGCGAGGCTCTCCTCCCTCTAACTTGAGGGCCTCTGGCTCTCATCGCAAGCCTATCCTACAGTCTACTTTACAGGCTTCACAATGAGCAACTCTGGCGCTCATCGCGAGTGCCGCAATTAGTGTTTCTGCCACTCTTTGCAGGCCTTGGCCAACCTGTCACTTTCATGTCTTGCAATGAGCACCTTTGGTGCTCATCGTAAGCCCCACAATGAGTGCCTTTGGCGCTCATTGCAAACCTCCCCCACCCCTACTTTACAGGCCTCATGCAAAGGTGGAGTGGAAAAAGCACAATCCCTTCAGTAGTCCCAATGTAATGGGATAATGTTTGGTCTGAAGCTCTCAATGTTGGTTTTTTATGTAGAAATGTTATTTATATATACTCTGTACTGATGGCAGACAGATGCTATGTATCTATAAATTGGTTGCCATTTAGATCTGTTCTCACAGTGCAAAGATCCTGGTGGCAGACACGTTTCTCCGTTTTTTGCTGACGGCTTTCTCAGTGATAAGGATATAAATGTTGGTAGTACCCTGAAGGCTGTGCCTTGTAAATACTGTCAAGGGAACACCCAGGAGAACAAGGCACAGCCTTCAGGGTACTACCAACATTTATATCCTTATCACTGAGGAAGCCGTCAGCAAAACAGAGAAACGTATCTGCCACCAGGATCTTTGCACTGTGAGAACAGATCTAACTGGCAACCAGCCAATTGATAGATACATAGCATCTATCTGTCTGCCATCAGTACAGAGTATATATAAATAACATTTCTACACAAGAGACCAACATTGCGGGCTTCAGACCAAACATTACCCCATTACATTGGGACTACTGAAGGGATTGTGCGCTTTTCCACTCCACCTTTGCATTTCTCTCTCGGGCACTGACGTAAACAGAGCCCCAAGAAAAGCTGCAGATCCCAGTTCACACCAAGAGAAGCCAAAGCATCGCCTAACCCTGAAGCAGGGAATCGCCATACCTGACATCCCAGTCCAGACCACCTCCAGATAGGGGTAAGAGAACGTCCAGTAGGACAACCCATAAGAACCTACTACAAATACACGGATCATCTTACGGACGCACCTACCCTGTGCTACGCCTAAGTTGGGGACACACACCCGACATCCTATTCCACTTTTACAGGCCTCATGATTGCTCATTGCAGATTTCATTTGACCTGCCACTTTTGTCCCTCACGCTGAGCACCTTTGGCGCCAATTGCGAACCTAGCGATGTGAGCCTCTCCCAATCTCTGACCCCTTATATTTTTTCCTTCACCCCTGTCACTCTGTCAAGTAAACCTCAAATTATCTTGCAACCTCACTCAAGTGTCTTTTGGCTGTCTCTAGACGGCTTCTGAGTTACGGGATTAAAAAAAAAATGGTGGCTGTCAGTTTTTTCTTTTCTTCCCAAAGTATTGTGTGCCTTCAGAACTCATGGTGCATGTGCAAGCCCATCTTTTTTAACTTTGCATGACAACTAGCAATTAGGACAACTACTATGTGATGCCATGTGATCACCATTGAGTTAGACCAGTCCTACTGTCTGGTTTCCAAAATGTTTTTTTTTTTTTAAACCTGCCCAATCAATGGTAGGTTCGGTGTGACAACAGCACCCTCTGCTGGCTTTTTGAGGAACTGTATTTTACAACATAAGCTCAGTCAAGTGTTGAATAATTGATATTGAAATTCTTTTTTTTTGCATATCCACTTAAAAGATCCAATCTCTTAAAATTACATTGCAGTCTCCTAGATTATGAATCGGTGGTATATGTAAACCTTGTTTTTGCATTTTTTATTTCCCCATCTAATAGAAAGAAAATAAAAAATTATAGCTTTAAACTTCAGTTTTCTGGCAGTTGATTTTTGAAACCGAATGCCCTTGAAAATCCAAGCTAAATGAATATAAATTGGATTTGGCCAATCAGATGCAGCTACAATATTGTAGCTGTCTGATCAGTCTGCTGCAAAGCATCATGGAATGTGTAGTTTTTTTTTTTCTTCCCAGCTCAATGAAGCAGATCAGGGAGCACTGCTCTGGATCTCTGTGCTGTCTGGAAGGTTAATATAGGATTATAAAACCCACTTGAAAGCAGGGTTTCTATTGGTTACTACTAGGTGCACATGTAGGCAGCTCTAGGGATGTATGTTTTTATAAAATGTATAAGATGACTCCATGTAATGTGGCTTTCTTATATGCAGCATGTGTTAGATTGGAAAGTTACACACAGGGGAACCTCATATACATCCAATTGCATTACCTTTAGTTGTGTGCTCAGTAGGTATAAACAAGAATGAAGAATAGCAGAACCCATAAAAGCTGATTTGGGTATGATTATCCCCCAATATGATTTTAATCGGATCACATAAAGTAATTACATGGAAGTGCTGATATATGTAGAAAACTTTATTTTTGATTGTTCAAACTTCTATGAAGTGACAACTGTTCCAAACATTATGATGCAATGCTCCCCGAATCTCTTGTGACCTTTCTTTCTTTCTTTCTCATTGCAGCCCTGGGCATTTCCAGCTCGAGAGTTCATGAGGAAAAAACTAATTGGGAAGGAAGTGTGCTTTACTGTGGAATACAAGACCAACATGGGGCGAGAGTATGGAATGGTTTATATTGGCAAAGGTAGGTTAGCCTATTGCTCTTGGGTTACATTTAGTACAGGGGTGGGTAACTTCAGTCCTCGAGGGCCACACACAGCCCTGACTTGAGATTTTCCTTCCTGGGCACAGGTAAGCCAATCGGAAATAAAATGTAAAATCATGGCTGTAACTTACAAAGCCCTAAACGATGCACCTCCTCTCCAAATATTCCCCTGCCTGCCCACTTTGTTCGAACCTGCTTCTTTCCTCCTCGTCACCTCCTCTTTCGCGCCTTCAGGACGTCTCATACTGCCCGTATTCTCAAACTCCCTGTCTTGCTCTACCAGACTATCTCCTTTCTTCAAAACCTCATTAAACACATCGTTTTACAGATTATCACCTTCCTCCTAACATGTACAACCATTTGCTCTCCTTCTGGTACCACACCCAAACCTTTAGATAAGTTTGCGTTATTGCGTCGGTGCTTTGGGTAAAGCTCTATAGACACCGGATTCTAAGCTCAGACCGGGCCCTCCATCCTTTGTGTTAATACTACGATTGTTTTTGCCTTGCGCTTACCCATGTATAGAGCTACGGAATATCTTGTCGCTTTACAAATAAACTGATAATCCGGATGTCAGATCACCTGTCCACAGCAGGGATACCCTAAAATCCAGGCCTGTTAGGCTATCAAGGACCGGACTGTCCCACTCCTGCTTTAGAAGCAATAAACTTACACCCCAGTGTGAATCCATTTACTAACGATTATTAGAAGCTATAGATTTTTTCTTTTTTTTTTAAGTCTCACTCGGGACCAATGTTGTACATTTTACTTTAAAGGGACTTTGTCACCCCTAAAATAAAGCTTTTTATTTTTGGGCATGAGAAACTGAGTATTTTAATAAAGTGATTTCTGCAAAAAAATCCATGTTGTATTTCAATGCAAATGAGCAGTAGGATTAGTCTGTCTCAGTAGTGGCCAAAATAAGGACCTGCAATATTATCTGACAGCTAGACCACTCTCCCACCCATATATCAGGGGCGATCTAATAGAGGCGCTCCTAGTGCGGTGTGTCGAGGGCGCTCCTAGTGCGGTGTGTCGAGGGCGCTCCTAGTGCGGTGTGTCGAGGGCGCTCCTAGTGCGGTGTGTCGAGGGCGCTCCTAGTGCGGTGTGTCGAGGGCGCTCCTAGTGCGGTGTGTCGAGGGCGCTCCTAGTGCGGTGTGTCGAGGGCGCTCCTAGTGCGGTGTGTCGAGGGCGCTCCTAGTGCGGTGTGTCGAGGGCGCTCCTAGTGCGGTGTGTCGAGGGCGCTCCTAGTGCGGTGTGTCGAGGGCGCTCCTAGTGCGGTGTGTCGAGGGCGCTCCTAGTGCGGTGTGTCGAGGGCGCTCCTAGTGCGGTGTGTCGAGGGCGCTCCTAGTGCGGTG
This sequence comes from Discoglossus pictus, assembly GCA_027410445.1. NCBI lineage: Eukaryota > Metazoa > Chordata > Amphibia > Anura > Alytidae > Discoglossus > Discoglossus pictus. Next base: position 398,799,805 of record CM050167.1, read on the forward strand.
TGTCGAGGGCGCTCCTAGTGCGGTGTGTCGAGGGCGCTCCTAGTGCGGTGTGTCGAGGGCGCTCCTAGTGCGGTGTGTCGAGGGCGCTCCTAGTGCGGTGTGTCGAGGGCGCTCCTAGTGCGGTGTGTCGAGGGCGCTCCTAGTGCGGTGTGTCGAGGGCGCTCCTAGTGCGGTGTGTCGAGGGCGCTCCTAGTGCGGTGTGTCGAGGGCGCTCCTAGTGCGGTGTGTCGAGGGCGCTCCTAGTGCGGTGTGTCGAGGGCGCTCCTAGTGCGGTGTGTCGAGGGCGCTCCTAGTGCGGTGTGTCGAGGGCGCTCCTAGTGCGGTGTGTCGAGGGCGCTCCTAGTGCGGTGTGTCGAGGGCGCTCCTAGTGCGGTGTGTCGAGGGCGCTCCTAGTGCGGTGTGTCGAGGGCGCTCCTAGTGCGGTGTGTCGAGGGCGCTCCTAGTGCGGTGTGTCGAGGGCGCTCCTAGTGCGGTGTGTCGAGGGCGCTCCTAGTGCGGTGTGTCGAGGGCGCTCCTAGTGCGGTGTGTCGAGGGCGCTCCTAGTGCGGTGTGTCGAGGGCGCTCCTAGTGCGGTGTGTCGAGGGCGCTCCTAGTGCGGTGTGTCGAGGGCGCTCCTAGTGCGGTGTGTCGAGGGCGCTCCTAGTGCGGTGTGTCGAGGGCGCTCCTAGTGCGGTGTGTCGAGGGCGCTCCTAGTGCGGTGTGTCGAGGGCGCTCCTAGTGCGGTGTGTCGAGGGCGCTCCTAGTGCGGTGTGTCGAGGGCGCTCCTAGTGCGGTGTGTCGAGGGCGCTCCTAGTGCGGTGTGTCGAGGGCGCTCCTAGTGCGGTGTGTCTCCTACTTTGTACTTTAAAGGTATGTGTAAGGTGGGTGATTTATACACCGCCAGCAACTGATTTGCATAAAAGATCTCATTTTGAATAAGATACATGATGCAGCGCAAGCAGCTGTGACACTGGATGGCAAGAGTTGGTGGCGAGGTTGATAAGCCGTGTAGTTGGAGGTGACCTGAATAAACTTACATCTCTAAGCTTATGCTTGGACAAAACAATGATAAAGCAAAAGTGTAACATCAAATCAAGAAATATATTTGTGAGTCAAACACAGGAATTAGACAATACATACAATACTGAGACATAACACTGCCTTAGACAATACTCACTGCAGAGCTCAATACATTATATCACATTGCATATAATAGTTGTCAAACTGTGAGACTTAGTCGCGCTTTGCGAGGTGCGTATGAGTTGGGCGATGAGCGCCAAAGGCAGTAATCACTGCGAGCCTTCCTAAACGCGGCATCGCCTTGGCATGCAAGCAGTTCACAACCACAGGACTTAGAGAGGGGGAAAAAAAGATACGAGACGCAAACAATAACGAGATTAGCCGCCGAATAACGAAAATAAAAAAAGACCCTAAATACACCCAAAAAATACATCAGACCAGAACGCAAATTTAACTTATATCGCCCAAGCAAGGACAAAAATTAAAATGAGGCTACACTACCACGGACCGCGCAAAGCACTACCGAACGCATAGCACTCTACACATCACACTACAACCTACAAAATACAGTATTACACGTGTAGCACATTAATAACATTACGGCTTTACCTCGCGCACGCAGCCTATTTACACTGCACACTTCAAACATTCATACTTTATCAGCAGGGCACCAACACAAAATGGATATTCTATGCAGACACAATGCAAACAGATTGTTAGCTCTTCAGCCTATTTGCTGCATATATCAATTATGAATAAGTAGATTAATTTATGTAATAAATCATTAATTATTACTTAACTACATATACATAGAAATATATATATCGCTCAGAGTACCAAAAGTACACGACAGGCTCGCAATGAGCACCGAAGGTCCTCAGTCCAAAATGGTTTACATTCTGTCAAACAGCATTCCCATACCTTGACATTTTATTGCCCCATCATTTTTGACTGGCATGTCGCTCGTCTTAACATATTAAGGAAATGAAGGAAAAGTGTCTGACACGTGACTTCCCACAGTGGGACAGACTTTATGTGATAACTGAGCATGTCTACACAATCCCCAGGCAAAAGATGCAATGTATAAGATGCTAATTTCTGGGGCTGTCAACATTGAGAACTGTTTGCAAAAGCAAGAAAATCTGCAATCTTCAGGCGAACGGTTTAACTTTACTTTGGATTTTTTTTCATGTAATTTTTTTTCCCCAGACACTATAAATTCTCCTCCAGATGCAGTAATAACCCAGCTCACAAATACCTTTAATAAAGTTGTTGTCAAAGTCCCTTTAACATAGTACAATATTTAGTTTCTGCTTGTTTGAAAGCCTCTGCTTAATGGCTAAAGGAAATTTGACTCCATTCTCTCTTTAAATATTTTCACAGATTTTTTTAAACCAGAAACTACATACTCTGATTTTAACAAACTGGTTTAGGTTCTGTTTAAAGCTATATGTAAGTTTCCTTGTAACTTTCTCTAACATACACAATCAGATGTTTATATTTAAACCTGATACTCTTTCCACACAGCACTTCTTACATAGACTGTATCTACCAATAGAAACACTGCATTTGGTACAGTTTTTAACCTTCAAGCAAACTGCACAGTGCAGAAATCCACAGCAGTGTCTGGGCTTATCCTTGCTTTCTTGTGCAGGGGAAAGACTACAATTGAAAACTGTGCAGCACAAACTTCCATCACAAATTGTGCTAAAATTTTCAATTTTGGCCAATAAATTGTTTCAAATTTGCAGAGGTGTTACCCTAAAGTTTGCAAGCAGTTTTTGAGTGAAGTTGCATGGATAGAAATCCCAAAATAACATTTTCATACATGGATTCTCCTACTTGATTCATTCAGAATCCACAAACTTTAAGGATGCCTTTAAGGTGTTTGATTCTTTGGATTTGGGGTTTAGTGGATCCTCTAGATGCACACAAACTAAACCTGGCTTAACTTTCTAATCTCATCTTGAAGTGTTTGCATAAATGTCTATGTGACTATCTATGAAACCCTCTGGCTGCTCCCGTGCTCAGCACATCTGCTGTGGGCTGATAAATGTCAATATCTGAAGTGCGACGGTTTCATATAATAAATAAAGATACTATTTTCACTGCCCATTGCAGTCTAGATTTTTTTTTTTGTATGAAAATCCCCAAATTAATAAACTTACCCGCAAGTTTGCAAAACCTCTGCAGTCTTCTGGTAGTTCTTTCTTAGAAGGGACACTTCAAGATCTAAAGCTAAATTGGCATTCAATTTGTGGCAAATCAGAGGCAGGTACAACAATGGAACAGCATATGGGGTCTCAGTCTCTGCCACAAAGCATCATGGGATGTGTAGTCTTTCACCACAAGGAAGCATTTCAGGCTTTGCTGCTGAGCTTCCATATACCTTTATATGCATGATAAATAATTGTTTCTGTGCCATTTAGCCAAATCCTGCTTGAGGTGTATCTAGGGCTTTTCTCCCAGCAAATTCCAGATATGTTTGTTGTTTAAAGTTTATAATTAAAACAATTAGAGTTAATACAGACACAGTGGGTTAACTAGTCAAATACATGCAAGTAATGGCTTGGCAAGTGGGTTATAAAGATCAGTGGACATATAGAAACATGGACCTAAATGTTTTTTTTTTTTTTCTCTAATCTCTGGATAGCTACTTATCAGTTAATGTAGACGGTATTCGCAGCCCTTTTTTAAATGACCTCCTGGCCCTTTAAACCAGAATCCTTGGCTGTGGTGGATTTACTATGTCCAGATTTACTATAAAGTGTGATATTTCATTCTCAAACTGGAATTACTTTAGGATAATAACTTTTTGTTTTCTTGGTAGCCTTGCATTATTTTATATTCAGTTTCTTGAAGATGTTCTTTATCTTCCAGATACATCAGGAGAGAACATTGCAGAGTCCCTTATCTCTGAAGGATTGGCATCTCGGCGTGAAGGAGTCAGAGCCTCAACGTAAGAACTCAAACCTTTCTTATTCTGCCTCTGTGTAGGATTTCTCTTATGAAGCTGATTAAAATCAATCTGTATTAATGATAGTTTTGCCAGCAGAACTAAACGGTTTGTACTACTTGTGAATTGTCCCTTTAAGGTAAAGATAACCTGACTTTATTTAGCCCTTTAAAACCACATAAAGTCAGGAGGGTGTCTTTGCAGATTGAATGTAAGATATAACACGTCATTACATTGTATCCTGGCCGCGCAGCAGGCTCCTGCTAATATTGGACTGTATCGCGGCATTAAAGGAGTATGGAAGGTTCCTGATGTTACGCTGTATATAATATCCTGTGTATTTATGGACATGTATTAAGTGCTTAAACTGTGTTTACTGCCTAAAATGATAGTCCCTGTATGGCTCTGCCATTGAAAAGCATGCAGACACTCTGCTGTACTGCCTCATACTAACCAATCAGTGACCATTTTTAGCAACATGCTGCCTATGTGGTCACTGATAGGCTAGGACACTGCACATCCAGCCCAACTGAGTCTGTCTGCATACAGTGCAGAGGGCAGACTTATACAGAGTATGTTTTGGTAGTAAAAAAAGCTCATAAGCACTTAATATAAAGTACATGAAAGCAAAATACAGTGATAGTTACAGGTCTGACACCGATAATCCGGCATCCGATAATCCGGCACCTCTAGGCTGGACATAATTTAATTGGCACCAGTTTATTTACAAAGCTAGTTTTTTTTTTTTGTTGACAAATCAATGGAACTACCTGATGCTTTGCTTGAACATGCCTCAATTCAGTTAGTTCATTTGAACCAGTGCTTAATTCCTCTGGTCCGGCAAAATCACTAAACTGGAAAAGCCCTGGAACTGATGGATAATCGGTGGTGGAAATGTATACCTAGTAACCTTTATGGATTTAAAGGGCCAGTGTGCACGCGATATAAAAACATCTTTGTAGATCACCACTAAAAATATACATATAGCAGCAAAGCTAATATTTAGCCAGAATATTAAATTTAATAGCCACGTTTATACCCTTGACCACATACCAAGCACTACTGAAAAGTGGTAGATTCAAACTTATTCAGGCCTCACAAAGACAACCTAGGCGAGCGGTATACAGCAGTTTCCATGGATGAGGCACTTTTTTTTTTTTTTAAATCACATAAAATAAAATATGCAGATTGCCATAAAAGCAAACTTATCTTTAGTTCAGAATTTATATTCTGGATAAACTTGAAGAGTGCAGTCACTGGCCCTTGAATATACATGTAATGAACAAAATGTACTTTTTAGGTGGCCAACTTAAACTATGATCAAAGTACATTCTTGATTGACGAATAAAGGCCAGGCTCATGGGACCACTTTAGCAGCTGCCTGCATCTTATATACGGTTTCAGGGTAATTTAGAGGGAACTTCATTCAATTCTAAGGTGACTCATTAGGAGACTGCCCAATCTTACAAATAGGTCTTCCTCTTGATGATTTACCTGCTTAAATAGTTAATCTTAACCTCCGTCCTCCTCCATTGCTCCATTCTGTAGTTGGTACCACCAGCTTTCCTAGATCTTTCCAAGAACAGTCCAAATACCAACCCTTACCTTCATAGCGCTCCACACTAGTCCCAAAAATCACCTCGGGGGCTCACAAACCATTTAGAAGTCTGTTAAATTAGGACGTAGCTGGGCCACCGCATGTGAATATGTAGGATTAGGGATGGGAATTGTTGGGGAGCTAGGGCTCCTAATATGTACTGCTGGCTCCTAAATATCTTTCCAAAGTGTAATGAATCCCTATAAATGGCTTTCTTCTAGGCTACGAGAAAGTCTGGCTCTTGGTTTTTAGATATTTTTGTCCACCCCAGTGTATAAGAAATAATAAAAAATCAGGGTATTGTCAAGCTAGTCATCACTACCTTGTGAAGGGGCTTGTGTACCTCACCCAAGACAGGCAGGTCATAGCAGAGGTCAGACAAATGGCAGTCCACTGGAGAAGGAACTGCGAACACTCCTGTGTAACAAATGTGCCTGGCATGCTGTGGTCAGTCTATCTGCCCCTGCTGTACAATGCTTCCCATGCGCCTACTCCATGATTGGTGCTCACTTGCTTCAGATAAGCTTGTTTGTTCCCTAACATGTAGTCCAACTTCTGAAACAAATACCACTTTATTTATTTATTTATTTATTTATTTATTTATTTTTACTTATGTATTTTAGTCCAGTCAATCAATTTCTTATCTCCAGTCTTTCCCATTCCCCACCTAGATTGTGAGCTCCCCTGAGAGCAGGGCCCCGTCCTCCTTGTTTTGTGTATTTATTGTAACTTTTCAGTGCAAAGGAATGTTTGATAAATAAACAAGAATTCAGATTATCAGCTCCTTGGGTCAGTATTTTTTTTTTTTTTTTTTTTTTTTTTTTTTTTATAAAGGAATCCAAAGTCGGCATGTGCTTACCTTCTACTTGATAGAAATAAATGGGTTTGAGATTTGAGACCAACTGGACACCCGAGTAATGCTGGGCACAGCGGTGGATGCTTGTCAGCATTATGGCTACAGTTTAGGGGGCCTCAAAAGTAACCATCTGCAGATGGAAGATTATGCTGAAATCTTCAATGTGTCTCATTGATTTACTAAAACACATTATGAAAAACTTGTTTAATTTATAAAAGTTCAAATCGACAAGTTTAAGCTTAATTTTAAACTAGATGTTAAAAAATCAGTATATATTTTTAAAATAGTTACGTTTGCAATTCTTTAACCTTAAGGACTTATTTCTGACTCAAGTATAATTTAGCTGTTGCCTGATTTAAATCTTCCACTCAATTCTAATTACAATTTGTTGTGTACTGTACAGAGCTCATTACTCGGGCAGAGGCAACACACTGAAATAGCCTGACTTCAATTTATTGTAACTCATGAATTCAGCATCACTTCTAAATGAAAACACCATTTCCACCCCCTAATGGTGCAGAGCCCATATGGGGTCTTGTTGTCCTTTAACATTATATTAATTCTAATTCTATTTAGTTTACAGTTATTAAACACATTTACATATGCATAAATGTTATATAAATGAAACTATTTAAACAGGTTCAACACTTAACATAAGGCCCCCAGAGTTTAGTTTGTCTAATCTCAGTGTCAAAGCAGAACACTCACATCAGGCCCTTCTCCAGTCCTCGGGGGCAGACACTGATCACATGTTCCCGAACCTGTATAACATGAAGCAATAAAGTGCAGAACTCAGACTGTACCAATTAAAGGGCCACTTCAGTGTTCTTATAAGTGGCCATTACATTACTACTTGCCAGTCCTTTATGCAGTATTCGGTGTTTCTTTGGGTAGTCTCCCTTTAAGCCTTAAACAGGGGTGTCCAAAGTCGGTCCTCCAGGACTGGATTTGAGGATAGCCCTGCTGCACCCAGGTGAGACTCATTTCTTCAGTCATTTAGTCTAATTGACTCATCTGCACATAAGGGAAATTAACAAATCCAGGCCTGTGTACTGCCCAGCAGGACCGACTTGACACCCCTGCCTTAAACCATGAAGCCATAGAAATGATGCAGGGCAGTCCAAATAAAGTATCTTTAAGATCTCTGGTCGCGTGGTGCAGGCTCGCCTGTCGGGTCAACCTTTCTGTAAAGGATCCCTGTGGTCATTTCCTTGTATGTTAAATATCCAACCCGCCCATAAAGAACATACATTATAACTAACTTTATATACGTAAACAGCAGAAAATATAATGGATCCCTGCAGTACTTTTCAGTGTAAGCTGAGCTTCCCCTTTGAGTCCACTCCAGCCACATCTCGGGTTGTATACGCTGCTGATCTCTACCTAATTTACAGTTTAAACTTCAGTTGTGAAGCCTTCTTGATGCCTTACCAAAATATTCTCGACCTCTAGAAGACCACTAGAGCTGCTGTTTAAGTTTAGCTTATAAATAGTAATTTGGGGGGATACAGTTGCCCTTTTAATTGCATGGTCTATTTACTATGAGTGGCCACGGTCATGATCTGTAAGGGCCATAAACTGCAAGCTCCCTCAATACCTATACTACACTGCAACAATTTCTATATCTGGAGATGGCCAATAACCTTTCACAAAATGTAGCGTGTTCCAGAGCTAGTTTAGTTCTTGGGACTTGCAGAGAAATTCTAGGCACCCAGACAGCGGTTACCAAGACATAAACATTTTATAAAAATTCTGGATAAGTTAAAAAAAATAAAATAAAAAAGTATATACATAAAATTTAAAATTGGAGAGCAAAAAACATTACCATGTCCCACTTCCATTAACCTTGGCTCTTTTTTATCCCTACAGCCTCATATACCCCCCTCTTCTGCGTCTGAACTCCTAACCTGCCCTCCCACGTATGATTGGCTTCAGTCCCCCCATATTAAAGAAAATATAGTTAGAAATAGACTAAAAAAGAACTAAATAAAAATCTGCTCCTTAATGGATCACTTTAGTGTTCTTCTAAAGGGTTTTCTAAGGAATATTTACACTTTTTTTTTAAGTATTTAAAAGCTCAGTAAAAAGCTCAATTTGTGGCCCAGGCTGTAGAAGCTCTAGATCTGCATGCTCTTAATGATTTAACATCTCTGGAGTGGGAGCTGCCCAGGGGGAACCTATTGAGACAACTCTGTAAAACACACATTAGTAGCAGGCAGTATAACATGAGCTGCTAGCAGTTTACACATACACCTTTTCTAGTCTCCTCCCACAATAACTCTGCAAGGACAGTATGTGGGAGCTGCCCAGAGGCTCTACAAAGTACAGTATGTCTGGAGAGTGTTCTGCACTGGGCCGCTCCCACTAGCATACTGCAGCCATTTAACGCGTTCATGGTTCTATAAAATACTTGTTGCTCATCCCTTTAACGCAGCATTGCTGTTCTGTTGCGTAGCCTCCCATTAACCCTTCTGGTACATGGTCTGCGTCCTCCCTTGGTATGGTAGCCATCCTAATCCCAGCTGTCGATCAGTAACTCGCCTGCCTTTGTGTAGATCTTCTGCACTGCGTAGCAATGTACCCATAATAATAAACATGGCAGGCAATGCCCTTTAATGCTGCCCAGTGGTGTTGTACAATAGTTGTTTAGCTTGTTAACCCCTGCGTGACTGTCATTTAGCATGCCATGGAGATGCCTCGGGGTTATTTCTTAGCACTAGATGGCTTTGTGCTCTGTAAACGCCTTGGTATTAAGACATTGCTGGAGGAGCCGCTTGACTCTGATGAGGAGTTCACTTAGCAGACAAATGCAATCATGTAATTGGCTCCTTGGATATAATCACAGAATAGATTAGATCAGTCTTAACCCAGCTCTGTGCAGTCTGTTATATTAAACCACCAGATTTTCAGGTTTAATATAAGTGAATAAATCCTGGGAAATTCCCTGTTGCTGTACTTGCATATTAGCTGTGTTGATGTGCTACTTTAGGATAAGTCGTCTTTTCTGTCTGGTTAAATAAGACCTGGCAGTTAGACCCCCTTCCCACCATGCCCTGTGATGCCCAACCAATTTAAAATTAAATCCACTTCCTGTTAGTCCCATTAAAATCCAATCATACTGAATTTCTAAAATATTCTGAAGAGTATATACCAGATATATATATTGAACTAGCAGACTCTCAACATATATTGGTAGACTGGGTAACAGGATTTTGATGTTACTCTAAGTGACACTTTTTGGTGACAAGCATTATTTGTAACCCTGTGGACCTCCGTCTTGGGACGCGCTCTAGACCTCCGTCTTGGGACGCGCTCTAGACCTCCGTCTTGGGACGCGCTCTAGACCTCCGTCTTGGGACGCGCTCTAGACCTCCGTCTTGGGACGCGCTCTAGACCTCCGTCTTGGGACGCGCTCTAGACCTCCGTCTTGGGACGCGCTCTAGACCTCCGTCTTGGGACGCGCTCTAGACCTCCGTCTTGGGACGCGCTCTAGACCTCCGTCTTGGGACGCGCTCTAGACCTCCGTCTTGGGACGCGCTCTAGACCTCCGTCTTGGGACGCGCTCTAGACCTCCGTCTTGGGACGCGCTCTAGACCTCCGTCTTGGGACGCGCTCTAGACCTCCGTCTTGGGACGCGCTCTAGACCTCCGTCTTGGGACGCGCTCTAGACCTCCGTCTTGGGACGCGCTCTAGACCTCCGTCTTGGGACGCGCTCTAGACTTCCGTCTTGGGACGCGCTCTAGACCTCCGTCTTGGGACGCGCTCTAGACCTCCGTCTTGGGACGCGCTCTAGACCTCCGTCTTGGGACGCGCTCTAGACCTCCGTCTTGGGACGCGCTCTAGACCTCCGTCTTGGGACGCGCTCTAGACCTCTGTCTTGGGACGCGCTCTAGACCTCTGTCTTGGGACGCGCTCTAGACCTCTGTCTTGGGACGCGCTCTAGACCTCCGTCTTGGGACGCGCTCTAGACCTCAATCGAGCCTGAGGGGTGTTTAATTTGATATGTTCAGGCATGGTGGGAGACTGTGCTTCACTGGATCAGCTTTCAGGATTTCACATTTCCATGCTCATGTTTAGCAGTCACAAATCTGCGCGCCCTGCTTTGCCGTATACAGGAAGCATAACTGTCATGGCAGCTTCCATGTGCAAGCAGAATCTGCTAAACGTACCAATCTGAAAATACCTTTATTTGTGGATTAAACAACTTCTGATATTACATCAAAGTTAGAAAACTAATTTGTTTCTTTACATCTCATACACAAACGTCTTGGAGATAAATAAGATTGTCTTTTGTTTTTCAGTCCTGAACAGATGAGGTTGGTGGAATTAGAGGAGCAGGCCAGAGCCGCAAAGAAGGGCGTGTGGAGTGAAGGGACCGGCACCAACACCATCCGTGATCTCAAGTACACCATCGAGAACCCCAGGCACTTTGTGGACTCCATGCACCAGAAGCCGGTCAATGGTAAGACTGGTTACAAAGTCATTAATATAGTAACAAAGATGTAATGACGTTTATATAACACGCAACTTCATCCTTGAAAGCATTGAAGGTCCCAAATACAGTATATGTAAAAAGCACTTTATGCATTGAATGTTAAAAATAATATATCTTTTTTTAAGACGTTAACATTGAGCTTTGTAACATTGACCTGTCAATCAGCCTTTAATGGCGTCTAATTCTGAACGGTGACTGCGAATTAACGACTAGAAAGCTACACTGCTTTAAAAACTGACTTATCCATTTTTTCTTATGCTTTTTAAGAGCAACCTAAACTATTTTGGGTGACTTGTAACTTTTAAAGTGAAGAAATCCTGGAAAATTAAATGTTGGTATAAAAGATCCTGATGTTATGAAGCTGCACATCTGCATCTTGGAGCAGCCACTTCAAGTCTAAATGTATCAATCATTTACTATAGAGAACGGCTAGTACAATATATCCAGTTTTAATCCTTTTTAAAATGAAATCCATTTCCTGATGGGTGAGTTCCTTCAGTCTAATTTACGCCATGGGGTTAAACCATGCTCCCATCCAAGACCGCAAGCATTTACACCAAAAGAGCACTGCAGCCAACAACTATTATCTCAAATATTTAGTTAAGAAAAAAGCGGATATCGACCATTTTCCCTGTGGCTTAAAATGAGGATGGTGTAAAATGCAAATTAATGGCGGTTAGACCAACAGAGTGAGGCCGTATCTTCATCACATGCATAATCACATATATAGTTGTCAGCAATGCGGGTCATTGCTAACGTTTGCTGGCTCGCAGTTGCTGTAGATGAGCACCATAGGCTCTCATACCTACGACCACCTACGACTTTCGGATCGCAAATCGTGAGGGTCCGCATTTGTGGAGGCTCCTACGTCGGCTGTAATGAGCCGCTGAAAGAGGCTACAGGACCCTAAAAACGCAAACCACCAAGCACATATGGCTTTTCAAAAAACCCGTAAGAGCTACAAGATACCCTCTTGCCAAGGACGCTGCATCATCCACAGCCGCGTACCACACATTAGCCGCCATTTTACAACCCTAACTTACACAATGCGCAAGTACACAGCTACCCTAACGGCTTCCCCTCGCGCACGCAGCCTATTTACACTACACACTGCGCACATTGCTGACACTTACACCTCCGCTCCACAACAGTGCAAACAGACATTGTATGCTGCAGGAACATCAAAACAGATTGTCAGCTCTTCAGCACAATGCTTCCTGCAGATATTACTTACAAATAGGTAAAGTATATTCATTTATTAATTTTTTAGTTGGCACACAAAAGACATATACACACAAAATACTCACAATAAACACAAAAGCCATTCACTGTGCGACTCACGAGCGCCAACGCTGCTCATAGCACACAAAGACTTCCAATAAGCGAAAAAACACATCACCACCAACTAAACAGTAACGCCAAAAGCGCCTATCAGAAAAAAATACTACAACAGCCTCGCAATGAGCGACAAAGGTGCTCAACGTGAGGCTCGCAATGAGCGCTGAAGGATCTCAGACCACCAACAAAATTTATGTCTCGACCAAACAGCATTACCTGCCTTACAATTTTATTGCCGACATTTTGACTGGCAAGTCGCTAGTAAAATATAAATTGCAACGGCTTTCTAATAATCATACGGTTACTTATTTAGCTCATGGCGACCCAGAGACAATAGGCTTTTTCCGACATTCATGATATAGACCAACAATGTAAGGCCTGTGCAGGGCTACGCCAGAGCCCACGTATGACGTTCACATTAAATCGCCAGTAGCCTACCGCTTCCCGACATGACAAGTTGTCAGATACTTGGCTTAAATCCTATATTGGAACATTTTTGAGTAGCAGGGTGAATGCGCTTTACTTAATCCTCGGTGCGTTTTAAAGTGGGACAAGACGGTTGTGACATTTAATCCCTTGGACTGAGTTTGGCTTTGTGAGCACCGTGTGTGTCCGCAATCGGTGCTGGATTAGCTATGGCGTCCAGGCATTATGGAAAGTTTTCTATTTGGTCTTCTTACCCCTTCCTAGATAATTTGAATTGCTATATTAATAATTTGGCAGATATATGGCTATCATGAGGAATAGTACAATATTTCACACCTTGTGGCATTGGACAGAAAGTATAGAGCTCTCCTACTAAATCATTTAGGGCTAGATCTGTCGGCTTATTACAAAATCAAAAGTAAAAATATAAAAATACATGAAACTCTTCAAAATGTATTTATTATAAAAAATCTATTCGCTGTGCTTGCAGTTTATGGTAAATCATACCTGAAACATTCCACATTGTCTGTGAATGTGTGGCTCTGATACTTCATGGATTGGTTTGCTTGATGGGGATAATACTGGAAGTGGGTTAAGTTTAGTTTCCTGTGGTTTGTTATATTTTCTAACGCATCGATTCTTCCTTTACAGCCGTCATCGAGCACGTGAGAGATGGCAGTGTGGTTCGAGCTCTGCTGCTTCCGGATTACTATTTGGTGACAGTAATGTTGTCTGGTGTAAAGGTGAGGACCCGACACTATAATAAAAGGACCCTCCTCCATCCCAGATCTCACACGGTTTATGCTATTTATGGCAGATGTAATAAAACTGCTCACAGAACTGAGGTTACAATTTGAAAATATAAACATCTTTAAAACCGCATTTGCTTTATGTATAGAAGTGTTTAAAGTGCGCATACTACCATACTACCATACTACTACTAGTATAGCACCATGCATTACAGTTGTTAGGCAGAATAATAATTGGGATTTTTTTAGTAAATTCTTTCCTCAAATGTTTAAAAAACATCTAGCAAATTTAAATGTTCTCTGGTCAATGAAAAGAGTTTGAAAATAGTCTAAGATTGAGGCATGGAAAGTCAGAGCTAGCTATTGGTTAGAATAAAATCCATTCTGATGGCGCTGATAACTTTGATCTTTTGGAAGTTGCTTGCGAGGGGGTGTTTACATTTCTGGAGATTTTCTCTTACATCTTTGGCACAATTTTTTTCCAATGCAAGTACTAACGTTTGCAGCCACGCAGTACATTATGTCCAAAGTCTATTTGACTTTAGTTTTGGGCATCTGCTCATACGTGTCAAGAGGGTGTTTGTATGTTAGTGCTAGGGATACCCATTTTAATATTACCAGAGCTATAGATTAACTCATGTGGGTGTTTGAGGACATCAATATTTGGCTTCAGGATGCAGCGTGGCATTTACGTTTTCCTTCTACGACTGGACAAGGACGGGTAAAAATTGGGACAACAGCCCTTCAATCCCCTCAAATCACTCCCTGAAGAGACTATCCATGTTCTGATTAGCTCTACCCTGCCTACATCGAATAGTAAAGTTATGAGCCTGTAGGAGTAGGCTCCATCTCAACAGGCAACCATTGTCCCTGACCACTGTATTGAGCCAGCAAGTGGGTTGTGGTCTGCAACGACCACAAATCCCAAAAATGTAGGGCTTTAGATTCTTTAGGGCCTAGATGACTGCCAGGCACTTCTCAAGTAGCATAGCTAACCTCTCGGGACAACAGCCTTGTGGCTCAGGTATGCAATAGGGCGTTCATCCCACTGGCCATCCACTTAATTCAGCAGCCCCAATGCCATATGTGGACCAAGAAAGGGCAGGTTTAATCTGGAGCTACTAGGACCCGAGAGGCCTCTACCATTAGAGAAATCCTGTGTTTGTTGAGGTCCACAATCCCCCCCCAGCCCATTGTCCAGAAGCAGAGTCCTTGCTTTATTAAATACAACCATAGCTCTCCTGAAATGTAAACCTTCTTACACAACTTCCAATGATATCTTCTTGCTTAACGATGACCCACAAACATATATTTTCCATTGTGTGATGGTTCTTCAAACCACATACTGAAGTAGGTCCTCTTCCGTCTGCAACGTATATTAAGTCAAGGTTCTCACTGATCATTCTGTCTAAATGAATGTCTTCTCTCTCCATCATGTGATTTAGTTATCCTTTATTTGTGCACTCCCTCAGTGTTATACAAATATTTATTCATACCTTGTTTTAGCAATCAGTGATTTGTTTAATTGGCGCTCTTGTGGAACGGTCTTCAATCTTCTGTTTCTGACTTCTGATTTCCTCTGTATTTCAGTGTCCAACATTCAAGCGGGAAACGGATGGTACGGAGACCCCCGAACCTTTTGCAGCAGAGGCAAAGTTCTTCACAGAATCTCGCTTACTCCAGAGGGATGTACAGATTGTCTTGGAGAGCAGCCACAACCAAAATATCCTTGGAACCATTCTCCATCCCGTATGTAATCTTACAAATACAACTCACCAGTATATTTGCACCATCACGCCAGGGACACCTCACAGCTTCTCACATGCACCCATCTCTAAAGATTCAATGTGCTTTAGTATAATGCTGTATAACTAATGCTGAATGGAGAAAAATGTGACTGTACAAAATACACTTGGTGACATTAACAGAAAGCCGGGTTTAATAGAAATATATTTTTTAGAATGGAAACATCACAGAACTGCTCCTGAAGGAAGGGTTTGCTCGCTGTGTGGACTGGTCTATGGCTGTGTATACCCAGGGGTCCGAGAAGCTGCGGGCGGCTGAACGGTAAGTCATGTTGTGTGCTCAAGGGAATCACCCGGGTGGAGGTTGGACACTCAGCGCCATTGTTTACAGGATCTACCATAGTGAGCATTGCAAACATGGAAATGCATTTAACGTTTCAACTGTATTTTTGTGCCACTTGAACAATCTTGTGAGTGACAACCAAGATCTCTCTAATGCTTAAAGCAGTCCAAATGGACACCCCTGATAAGTTGCTCATAGGCTGCAATACAGTTAAATGTACGTAGTGCTTAACTTATTTGTTACTCTTCCCCAGTTCTCTGTCCTTTAATTCCCTTTAGATTGTAAGTAGCGAGTTTCCAGTCTTGTAGGGTGCTTTGGGATAAAGCCCTTTCTAAGATTCTAAGCAAAAAACAGGGCGCTTCAACTTCTGAATTTGTTAAACTTGTATTTCCCTGTTCTTATCCCCTGTACAGCACTGTGGAATATGTTGGCGTGATAAAAATAAAAGATAATAATAATAGTGCAGTAAATAAAGTCTTAAAGTACAGCATTAATCTCATGCAATATTTAAAGAGATTTGCCCATTATCAACAAGTTACATAAATATAGGTTTTCTGATCATTGTTATATAGATAAATGAAGCCTTCTAAGTTCTAAAATAGAGATGCTCTGGGAACTAACCTCCATACATTAGGCTGCTCACTTGTGGGGTTCACATGGAGGAACCAATTGTACCCTGAATAAGCGAAACCGCGAACCCCAGACGTACATTTTGCCTAGTTGGGCCTGACCTGCATTTCTTAACGCACAGCGAGCAAGGAGTCCACATCTGGAGTCCCATATCACCCTTAGTAGGGAGACTGAGCCCTAAGGATCATATGAATATACAAGCACAAAGTTACCGGTGCTTATAGAATAAACCAACCTTTAGGTTAGCTCTGCGGACGCGATGTGCTGATTTACATAAGCAAAAACCGAGATACTCGGGGGGGTATGTCTGGGAAAGTAATTTTATGGAGAGATTTCTGACTTTATAAAGTTGTTTTTGTTTAAGTTCATTTGAGGATCATTAATAATGTTCATGCATGTAACTAGTTCCTGTAACTGCCTGTGTTTATATGATAGTGGTATAGTGCTCAATAAGTACTTTATATTAACTATCAAATTGCCCGTCAAAAAATGACGGCAATAAAATTTGAATCCTGGGAATGTTTGCCACAATGTGAGGTTTTGCTCCTCTGAGCACCTTCAGCGCTTCGGGAGGCGCGCAAGCGTGATGACAAATCAGTTTGACAACTATATGTGATGTCTAATATCAGTTACTATAATCAAGGTATTGACAAAACCATTTTAACATACCGTATTGGTCCGAATAGAAGCCGCGCCTTTTTTCCAATTTTTGAGCTTGCGAGTTACGGTTGCGGCTTATATTCGCGACCGTCAAAAAATCATTGACGATTTGCAAACCTTTGCTTGTAACGCGTGCGACTTCTATTCGCGAATGCAAAATTACTGCAGATTTGCGCGTTAAGGGTGCCGATTTTTTTTTTCGTGCTTTAGACTGCGGTATTGAATAGCGATTTACGTTTTTAGTGATTCTAACATCCTGTAAAGCCTGTAACCTGCAAAAAAAAGCTACAGTGCTAATTAGAAAGCCTGTGTCTTGCAATGGCTGATCACTTTGAGAGTCTTTCTCTCTTATTTTACGGGTGCAGCTTATATTTGAGTACTATCTTTTTTCTATTTTTTCCCCTTAAACTTTGCGGCTGCGGCTTGTATGCGGCTGCGGCTTGTATGCGGCTGCGGCTTGTATGCGGCTGCGGCTTGTATGCGGCTGCGGCTTGTATGCGGCTGCGGCTTGTATGCGGCTGCGGCTTGTATGCGGCTGCGGCTTGTATGCGGCTGCGGCTTGTATGCGGCTGCGGCTTGTATGCGGCTGCGGCTTGTATGCGGCTGCGGCTTGTATGCGGCTGCGGCTTGTATGCGGCTGCGGCTTGTATGCGGCTGCGGCTTGTATGCGGCTGCGGCTTGTATGCGGCTGCGGCTTGTATGCGGCTGCGGCTTGTATGCGGCTGCGGCTTGTATGCGGCTGCGGCTTGTATGCGGCTGCGGCTTGTATGCGGCTGCGGCTTGTATGCGGCTGCGGCTTGTATGCGGCTGCGGCTTGTATGCGGCTGCGGCTTGTATGCGGCTGCGGCTTGTATGCGGCTGCGGCTTGTATGCGGCTGCGGCTTGTATGCGGCTGCGGCTTGTATGCGGCTGCGGCTTGTATGCGGCTGCGGCTTGTATGCGGCTGCGGCTTGTATGCGGCTGCGGCTTGTATGCGGCTGCGGCTTGTATTCAGACCAATACGGTAATCTAGAGCCAAGTTCCTCCATCCAACACACATTGTTCAATTACATACTAATTTAGCATGCGCTAGGTATAACTTTAGATACCAAGAGGAATAAAAAATAACTATGCTGGCTATAGCGGCAAACTAAAAACATTTAACATCATATAAAAGCAACATAATGTTACCCTTTGTTATAATATCTTTGTGCCCTAAATTTGCCTTGTCCCTATTTGACATATTTTGAATGCATATAATAGGTGTGATTTGTATTTGTCCAGCAACCAGATTAGTATAATCCTTATTCCTAAAATGAACACTATACAAACTTGAGTATCAAAATACATTAAATTCCTACTTTGCATTAAGAGTGAGATACACAATAGATCTGATCCCAGGTAGAGCAAATAATCTGCAAAATGCATCTTAGGAAGTGTTAGAATATCTTTGTAGCACTTTATATAGTATATGAAGTCATTCTAGTTATTTTACCTTCAGCTAATCACCCCCCTGAAGACTTGCAGTAAAGTTTTTTTTAGACTTTCTCATTCTAACTTTAATAACCCTTTTGATCCATGTAGATGGCAGTGCCTCGGCTGGTATTTGTGTAACGCTATAAATGCTAAACAAATAATGGTGTGTTTTTTATTAGAAATGGCATTACATTTAATCTGCTCTAACCACATAATTATCGTTGTACTGAATATATATTTGGGTTAAGAATAAGTTTGCGCGGCCGGCTCGCCATTTTTGCCTGTGGGAATTCCAGTTTGATCTCTGAAGTTGCTCTGAAGTGTAAATTAGTGATATAACAAGTGGGTTTCAAGTTGGCCATTCATCTGATAAATGCAAATTTTGCACCTAGGACATGAAAACGCAATAGGCTATTTGAAGCAACAGAGGAAAGGGTTTTGGGAGTTGTATCCGATAATGAGAAATAGACAAATAGTTTCTGGAAAACCGCAGCATAGAGATGATCTAATGTCCCCTTCTGGATTGCTGCCTTGTTGTGATGATGACCTGTGCACTTCAGTAATACTGTGAGCTATACCATGTAGGGTCACCTAAGATGGACAGGTCATAGCAGAGAGATCAGATACATTGTGGTCCATTGGGGAAGGAACTGGCAACCCACTGCAGTATCTTTGCAAAGAAAACCTTATGGATGAGCCCAACCAGAGCAATAAGGATAGATGTTCTGCAGTCCATAGGGTCACAGAAACAAACGTAACCGAACAAGAATGATCCCGAGTTAGACCTCACGCAGAATAGTGTCCAGTTTTGATGACTGTTTGGTTCTGCCAAAGTATCAAATTAGGACCCGTTCAAAGTAGAAAACAAGTCAGAAAGGCTCAATCGGAGAAAAAACGAACCTTAATAGGTTAGTTCTATGGACATAACCCACTCTTAGAGCAACCTTTTAGCCATTTGTGCCCTTCACAGGGAGAAATATCCTGTAGTAGATCAATCTGATCTCACACTAGTGATCCAGCCCCGAAATACCAGGCAATTCTACCATGAACAGGAGAAACCCCAGACGTACCTTTCGGCGTTCATTGGGCTTTGAGGTGTACCTGAACTCCCTAAAGCACAGTGAGCTTGGGGTCCATGTCTGGAGTCCCATATACCTCTTAGAGAGAGGTGCTCAATCAGAACGAATTAACCTTAATAGGTTCAAAGGAGGGCAACTAAAATGGATCTTGTCAGACAAAACATGGAGACTTCACAAGCTGAGGATAAAGAGCGAGGGGGATGAAAACCTTCACATTTATCAGATTTAATAGTGATTGCAGTGCTTTTACTTGGGAGTCCAGTAGAATCTCTCATCTTGGATAATTAGATAATTAATTTGAAAGTAAGATTTTCCCCTGCTTGTGGACATTATCTTCTATTTGTATCGCGCCAACATATTCCGTAGCGCTGTACAGGGGATAAGAACAAGGGAAATTCAGTAGAATATTCTGGGTCTTACAATATTTGTGTAAGAAAATCCCTAAAGTGTCAAGTAATTGTGGTGAGGGGGGAGCAGAGTGTATAATGCAGGAGACCTGCTGCCGATCGTCACCTTAGTCCAGCTAGACCGGTTTCGCGTTGTACACCGGAGGTACAGAGGTCGCCAAATAGAAACGCTCCGAACAAACCACGGGAATAAAACGCTCTCAGATATTACCAAGTAAGCTTGAGGGGAATTGTAAGGTTGGTGTGACCTATAAATATTATCCCTGAGACGTTCTGGGGGTTGGAGGGCCCTTAAAGGGACATAAAAGGTTTCTGAATTTGACTAGGGTTTAATCTTTGTTCACCTTGCTTGTTATCTGGCTGCTTCCCATGTAAGTAACCTTTCCGATGCTTTCTCTCCCATAGTTATGCCAAGGAACACAAGATGAGAATCTGGAGAGATTATGTGGCACCCACAGCCAACATGGATCAGAAGGACAAGCAGTTTGTGGCAAAGGTAATTTACTCCTCAAGGACAAATTTCATAGTGTGCCAGCCCACATTGGAGTGGGATCTGGGCCAAACCGCCATCTTGTTACCGACCTGTGCACTGGCAGATATCCTTCTGGCCCAAAGACTGCAGTTGTCTAGCTCTCCCAGCCGGTCCTTGGCTAACGCAACCGGTCAGGTTTTGTGATTAAGCTTCCTTAGCGTATTTGTCTAAAGCGAGAGCTGCATGTTAGTACACCAGAAGTTGGGATTATCCATAAAACCTGGCCACTGATCCTCCTTGAGAAGGGCCAATCTAGCCAGTGTACAGTGCAGGAAGAGATGAGCACTGGTGTCTTGTGAGTGAAGTAATCCTACAGGGACACTCCTCAATCCTGGCCTGTATGACACTCCTGCTCCAAACACTTCTCCACAATCCGTAATTCAAAAACACACCATCTATTTTCCTGCTATTTTTGTTCCCCAATGTATTTTTTATAAATGTGGTTTGAATGAATTTGTCTTTTGTAATAGGGTGAAATGGTTTTATGTAGATTAACCCATTGCATATCACAGGGTTCCTTGGCTACTCCCTTGTGGTACATATGAACTACATGATCCGGCACAACTGTTCTGTAATTCTGGTACTCTTTGCAGTGAATGGTGTAATCTTTTATACACTTGTTTTATATTGTTTTATATTTCATGTTGAGACAGTTTAGTTGAAGTATCCCGGTTCACATTTTCACTTGAACTAGTCTCATATTTACAGTGCAATGTAATGCTTTGGGTCGTCCACTGGAGGGCAGTGTGTACCCACCGCAGCGCCTCTCCTGGACACTGCACCATATGTATTGTGGACATGTTTTCCTAGTAAAGCTAATTTTCAATTGAAATTCACAGGAAATGGCTGATTAGCTTTCTTGGAAAGAAAACTGAAAGGGGGGGTTGAAAATATATGGCAGTAGAACAGCATTTAGACCAAACATCAAATAATCCCATATAAATGTACTTCTTCCTGATGCACTGGAACCCAATGGAACTGGTGTGGGAGGTGCAGGCTCTTGCTGCAGCAAATACCCCGGCCTCCATATGGCCAGAGATGGGGTTGGAAGCTAGTCTCTCCAATACTGGCTTTAGATGCTTTCCTGTTCTGCAGATATACACTTGCTCCCACAGTACCTGTACCTATTGCAGTATTTATTTTTAGAGCGCCAATAAATTCTGTGCTTCATTTCCTAGCTGGTGCACACTCTAGCCATATGGAATAAGTATGGCTACACCAACATAGCCAATGAGAGGATCTGAAGTGCTTATATGGGAGGTGCACCGTTTACCAGGTGTAATTTGGGATAATGTACCTCCTCCAATATAGCCAAAGCTTTTATCTGGGAGGTGCATCCTCTGCCAGGAGTCTCATTTGGGATAATTGTCTGTCCCAAGATAGTGAGAGGGTCCATACGTCTAGTACCTATTTCTGTGGAGGTACAAGATCTAGTTCTGATCTTTTGGGAGATGCAGGGTCTGTCATAGTGTACTTATGCCACTGACAGGTGCAGTCTCCTAGAAGACATCTAATTTCGAATACCACTGTAAAGCCCTTTATGTGACCGGAAGCTCTTGTCCGTGGTGCAGAGTCCAGTTCTGTATTGGGTCCGTCGGAGCGGGCTGCGTATCAATGCTGCATTAGTTAATGTTCCTGCAGCCAGCTCTTCAATCACGTAGAAGCTTTTTGCTAGATGTAAGCTAAAATGAATTTCCTTTTTCTGTCAGTCATACAGAATCTAGGAACCCAATGTGACAGCAGCACCGCCTGAGCACGCGGGCTCTACCTGCTGTACAACCCCAGATACAATGCTGCCTTTTATATTTAGCCTTTAGTCCCATTTCAGCAGTAACATTTTGGAAGACTTGTTATTTTTACTACTAGGGAGATTCTTATTTAAAGCAGACTATTTTGGATGAATCCTTCCCTCTCTGTTCATGTTTAGTTACGTTGTGTTACCTTGTGACCCTATGGCACACCAGGCATGTCCTTGTTTGGTTGTGCTTATACTGGAGTGGGTTGCCAGTTCCTCCTTCATTGGACCTAGATTTGTTTGTCCTCTCTGCTATCATGCACATCATGGGTGACCCTACATGCTATAGCTCACAGCTTCATTGAGGTAAACCAGCCCCTTCACCATGACCAGGTAGTGATCCAGAAGGGGCTGTTGGCTACCTGGGCTTTATAGTGAATATTATGGTTACCCTCAATGTTAAAACCTGTCATAGCCCCGAAGGGATTTTTTCGCTTTGTTTGTTTTTCAGAGTTAATGCCTTGTCAGTTTTCCAGTCTGGCTGTAATTTCACATTTAATGCACCGGTAAGCTTTTCATATCCCCCCCTCTTACCTGCAAACACAAGCCGTACACATGATTTGGGGCTTGTAAGTGCTGCAGTGCAGGCTGGCCAAGATCCTCCTGGTGACTGATTTCATAAGGAATCGCTGCATTGTGTTAAATAGCCCTTTATATCAGCTCCTTTTAGTAACAAATTGCACGGTCCAAAGATGTCAGAGTTGTGCCCTTTATTGGAAATGTTTAAATATACCATTTCTAAATGTTCTCTTAAAATATTTATTGGCTAACTGAAGGACTCTGGCACTAAACAGCTTCCCTAATGTGTTTTAGCTCTTACAAATCGAGAATATTAGTGGGGTGCCTAAATATTTCTTTGACCAAATACTCAACTACGGAGTGTGAATGTTAAAAACATCTGCACATCACTAGACTGTTGTACAGTCTTTTATATATATATATATATATATATATATATATATATATATATATATATATATATATATATATATATATATATATATTTATATATATTATTATTATTATTATTATTATTATTATTATTATTATTATTATTATTATTATTATTATTATTATTATTATTATTGCAAATTTTTTACACCGCTTCCATGTTAATATTTTAAAATGTTTTTGTAACCTGTTACTTTGGCGGTAATAAATCCGATATAGATTGTAGGCTGTCAAATTGAATTATTTGCATCCTTATTGGAAGCACGGTCCAAGTAAGAGGTACAGAAAGCTATAGCAAGTCTGGACAAGCTATTAAAGTAGAGCTATATTACGATCAACAAGGTCCCTATGGTATTTGCAGTAGTAACATGGATGTGCGGGCTGAACCATAAGGCTGAGCGCTGGAGAATTGATGGCATTGAATTGTGGTGTTGGAGAAGCCAACTTGTCTTCATTTCCTGTAGGATCGATTGGATCTTCTTGGACTACAGGAAATGAAGCCAAGCTGTTCACTGGAAGATTTGATCAAGTGGCTGAAGCACTGATATTTTGGTCATATCATAAGCCAGGATTCTCTAGAGAAGACTCGGGGTGCCTACAATCTTTGCCAGCATCAAAGGGGACAGGAGAGGTAGAGATGGGTAGATGAGATTAATGAAGCCATGACATTGGGGATGTTCAGAGGGGCAGTGGGTAACAGATGTGCCTGGTCCACAGGGTCAGTCAGAACATAACTGAATGGCTAAACACAAATGAGAAGAATTTAGCAGTGTAATTGGGTATTTGCTAGATTGAGATATGGACTGTAGTCTAAAGTGAGACCATACCCATCCAACCATACATATAGGGACCTCATAGGAAGTACGAGAGGGCTTCCTTCAGCCCCCCTGTTGCCCATCACTGCGCTAAGATATGGCCAATCTTATAAAGACTTGTTAGTGAGCAGGAACAGAGCATACAGAGGGACAGCGGCTTTGGATCAGACTCCTGGCATTGTGCCTGTGGCAGAAGAATATATTTATACGCTGCGCGTCGGACAAAGCCAGAGGTATCCGTGTTTTCTGGGTATTTGCAGGATACAAAGCCTGAGTGCGCAGTACATGCTCAAATTCTGTGCCTTCTATCAGCTCTTAGATGAAGGCGCCAGTACCACAGCGCAGACCCGAGGGACCTCAGATTGTGAGACTAAATGAAGTGTGGCCACACACACTGCTTCACAAATATTCCTTCATTGTCTGCTCCGTGAGGAGACCATCTTGTGAAACGCGGCGTGATGTGTCCTCCGCATGCATTTGTTAGCCTTTTCAAATAGTAATGGACAGATATTACCAGCTCATTTCAGGAAGGGCCTCAAAGGCTTTCAGATGATGTTTAGATGATTGTCATCGCAACACAAGGCAGAAGCTGCAAGCTCTCGGAGGATGCTGGAAATAGTCCATTCAGAGCTTTTCTATGCAGGTGCAAGAAGTGCTACGTATTTTAACCTGTTTTGCTATAATCTCAACGGTCTGTCCTCTTGACGCATTAAAGGCACACTGATGTTAATAATCTCCGATTTCATTTGTAATTCACAAATATATTCTGTAGCTTAATACAGGGGTTAAGTACAAGGCAATAAACAAATTTAACACATTTCTAATGTACGTTTGATTTTAACCTCAGACAGGGCTCTCCATTATTTTGCACCAACACATGATTCGAAAACTTGCAAACTTGTAAGGGTTTGGGTGTGATACGGGAAGGCAATGGATTTAAGATGCCCATAAAGTTCTACCTTTTTAAGATTACAACTAATCTGCATATTGCAGATCAGAGGAGAATTGATCCAGAGGAAGGCAGAGAGAAAAAAAAACTGAAACTTTGCCTATTGTCTCGAAGGGAAAAAATGAATTCCTTCCTGACCCCAGATACTGGCGATCTTTTTAATAAAAAATATATCCAATCCAGTTTTAAAGATATCTATCGAATCCGCTGTCACCACCTCCTTTGGTAGAGAATTCCACAAATTAACCACCCTTACTGTGAAGAACCCTTTTCTTTCTTTAAGGTGGAATCTTTTTACTTCTAACCTCAGGATGTCCTCTTGTCAGTTGGAAACCTCTTGGCACAAAAAGCTCCCCCGACAAATTTTTATACTGACCCTGGATGTATTTATATAAGGTAATCATATCTCCTCTTGGACGCCTTTTTTCTAGAGAAAATACGTTTAATAACTTAGCCCCTCCATCCCCCTTATTAGTTTTGTAGACCTTATCTGTACTTTTCCCAGCTCTAAAATGTCCTTTTTATGAAGTGGTGCCCAAAACTGTCCTCCATATTCCAAATGAGGGCGTACTACTGACTTGTTTAGTGGTATAATTGTATCTGCCTCCCTTGCTTCTCAATGCTAAGCAGATAAACTATTAGCATGTATTAAGAAAAGTATAGAACGGTTATGTAAGGGGTTGTCCACAAGCTCCCAAATCCTTTTCAATATCTGATACCCCTAGATTTGCCTAATTACGTTTACAGATTGCATGGTTATTTTTCCTTCCCAGTTGCTAAACTTACATCTATTCATATTAAATCTCATCTGCCATTTAATTGCCTATTACTCTAATTTATGCAAATCCCTTTGGAGGGAAAGTACATAATTTTCTGATTTAATTACCTTGCACAACTTCGTGTCATCAGCAAAAATGGAGACACTTTCCAATCCTACTTCTAAGTCGTTAAAAAGAAGAGGACCTAATACTGACCCCTGAGGAACCCCACTTACCACATTAGTCCAATAGGAGTATGTTCCATTTACAACAACCCTTTGCTTCCTGTCTTTTAGCTCTCAATCCATGAGCAGATATTTACTGCAATTCCTGTATCTTAGTTTGTACAATAGTCTCCCATGTGGCACTGTATCAAAAGCCTTTGCAAAATCCAAAAAGACTACATCCACTGAGTTGCCTTGATCCAGGTTCCTACTAACCTCCTGATGGAAACTAATTAGATTTGTTTGACATGACCTATCCTTCATAAATCTGTTTACTCCTACTTATAATCCTGTTCAGATAGACATATTCTTGTATATTATCCCTTATTAACCCTTCTAAAAGCTTTCCCACTACAGAAGTGAGGCTCACTGGTCTATAATTCCCCGGATTTGCTCTAGATCCCTTCTTATATATAGGTATCAACTCTGCTTTTCTCCAGTCATCTGGTAGGGACCCTATGGTGAGTGAATCTTGATAGATTACATATAATGGTTTGGCTATTACAGAACCCAGTTCCCTCAGTACCCTTGGATGTATTCCATCAGGACCCGGGGCTTTATTAACATTTATTTTTTCCAACCCCTTTTGGATTACTTCTTGTGTTAACCAATTATTTGGCAGTAGTAACCCCATTATGTTGCAGTGTCCCAACCACTGGTACCTCCCTTTTGTATACCGAAGAAAAGAACCTATTTAGCTCATCTGCCTTTTCTTGGTCACTAATTTTCAGACGGCCGGTGTCACATTGTAATGTTCCTATAGCTTCCTTCCTTGCCTTCTTCCCATTAATATACTTAAACAATATTTTAGGGTTAGTCTTACTCTCTTTTGCAACTAATTTTTCATTTTCTATTTTAGCCAGTCTAATCGCCCTTTTGCTTCCTTGGTGATTTCCTTGTATTCCCGTAAAGCAGTCTCTGTCCCCTCTTGTTTGTATAATTTAAATGCCTGTTTTTTACTCCGGATCTTGATGTTTAAATCATTGTTAAGCCACATGGGTTGTGATTTACTCCTTTTACTTTTATTCCCACACGGTATATGCCGATGTGTATGTATATTTAGTAAGGATTTAAATGTTGTCCATTTATGGTCAGTATTATTACCCATCATGCCTCTTTCCCAGTCTATACTTTGTATTGCTGCCCTTAGACCGTTAAAATCTGCCCTTTTAAAATTAGTTAGTTTTTGTTTTGAGAGTTTTGAGTTTTTGTTGGCTTCTTACAGTTATGTTTCTTTTAATTCAATCTCAAATGAGACTGTGTTGTGATCACTGTTTCCCAAAGGTTGCCCTATTCCAACATGAGATACTATATCAATATTATTTGTGATGAGTAAATCCAAGATGGCGTCATTTCTAGTAGGCTCTTGTATAACCTGGGCCAGATAATGATCCCTGAGTGTACTCAAGAACCTGCTCCCCTTAGCTGAGCTGCTGGTCTCATTTATCCAGTTTTTCAGGGTAGTTATAATCTCCCATTTGAATTTGCCCATGCTTAGCTGCATTTCCAATCTGTAACAATTATTCTGTAGTGCACAGTTGTGCGTATTAAGGCTGAAGATGAGGAGCTTTTCTAAAAACTCACTAAAAACCTATCTGTATAAAGTTTTTTTTTTTTTGAGCTATGGAGTTCCATAGAGTAGTGGCAACCAGAGAAGTCCTGGCGGCGGGGGGTGGGGCGGCGGGGGGTGAGGCGGCGGGGTGGTCATTAGCAGAGGGGGGTGCACTGTTGAATACCTTATATTCAACAGAGGCAATAGGAGGCCAGTGGAGTGACGGACAGAGAGGTGCTGCAGACACGGAGTGTGGTAGATGATTGTAGGGGAGGTGTCGTGGAGTGGAGCCAGACAGGAGCGAGTTGTAGTATTAGTAGTAGTACTGTCGATGAGTGTATTAACATTTTGTTGTCTTGTGTAAGATGGTGATGTATTTTGGAGATATGTTACACGCTTATTTGCTTGGCATGGGTGAGCTTTTTTAGTGTATAGATCTGCAATGTTTTTAACCTTTTGTTTCCTAATCTATGACCAGGAACTAGATGATGGTTCCTCCTCATTATAAAATGAACAGATCAGAATGACCAAGATCTTAGATTGTGTGGATCAAACTGCAGTAGCTAGACATCTTCATCGGGACATGTTTGCCTGAATAACTAGTCCAGGGAGTATTGAAGTTTGCAGACGAGCCTTTAATATAAGGGTCAGTAAAGGACAGCGGAGTGGAAGCTGCCTCTCTAATCTGCTACCGACACTCCAGGCTTCTGATTCCGCTGCCCTTTTTCCTAAGAAGCCACTCTGCACCAGTCTCACTGTCATGTCGGTGGATTCTCTCCCAGTCTTACTTTCTGTAAAGTGTTTTATCTAGTTTGCTGTAATGATGCGGCTTGTACCAACGCACCATTAGAGGCTATTATAAGACGGCTAATGTTGTGTGCAATCACTTCCGCAAGCGTATTTAGATCTTCTATTAATGTTCTTTTCAAGTTTAACACCATTGCCTCCCATGTACCTGTCGGGCACCCTCAGAGTAAATGCTCCCTGCATACATCTAACGGGGCAAATGTTTTTTTGCCCTTGTCTATTATAAGGCTAATGGCTATCAGTTGTGCATGTTGCATTCTGTCCCATAAAGCCGCACTTAGGTAGGTATAGGTAAGTGTCCTCGCTTAGTGGTTCCTAGACTTCCCTACAAGGGCCACTTGAACTCTTCCAATTCTTGTGGACCACATGACAGTTGGCTCTTTGACTAACTTAACATTATTTCTAAGAAAATACTAATTCTATTACATTTTTCATATTGTTGATGCCAGAAGTTCTGCATACCAACCTCTACGTTAAAATTATTTTTGAAATATGTTCATTTTTTTTACTGAAGTCAAAGTTTCTGTTGACTTGTGTAATATACATTTGCTTTTGCATTTCTGCATCTAATCAGGTTGTAGGAGTGTCCTCTAATACAACTTTAAATGTAAGCAGTCTTGCCACTGACTTGAAGGGAAGAAACCTTGACGCTTTTTGTAGTGTCTTATAAGTCAGGTTTGTGCTCTTGCCTGTCTGGATTTGAAGCCCAGTGCTCTCCTGGTCCGTTCTGTCCATGTAGAGCTCAAAAGAATAAAAATAACACTTAAAAAATCTGTCTGTACACCTGGATGCAGAGCTCACCCAAACAGGACCAGTTACTTCATAGTGGACCTAAGTCCAGGGAAAACTGCTCAGATATCTGCTCTTACAGCAGCCAGTATGCAGGATACACTTTCTATCATTGTAAATGTATCTGTTTAGTGTTACAAAGAATCAATTTAAATGTATTATGCTCTTTCACACTATGAAGAGCACTTAGTGAGGTAAATGGCAGCTTTAATATACTCTTAGCACTAGCATGTCCTCAAACTTCCCTAATGCAGCTCCGGGTCACCCCTCCTCGCTATGTTGGAGAGTTTTCCTGCTCTCCCGTCTGACATTCTCCACTCGTTTCCAGGCCTACAAGCTGCGCTCACGTGATATCTGTCCCCATGCGCCATCCAAGCTGATAAATTCCTTGTTTGAACCAAACCAGTGGGGAGGTGTATAATTGGCCAGCATGTTGTTAAATCTTTCTGCCTCCAAATGAAGATGGAGTGCGGCTATAAAGGTGTTTGTTGCAGAAGAAAAGGTTCCATATTGTATGCATATTAATTCTGAATGTCTTGTTAAACTGAAGGCAGGATAGTAAGGAGCTCCTTGAGGCATATAGTGATGTTGAAGTGTTCTGTTGCTCGTATATTAAGGTGCATAGTTCATGGGTCTTCCAGTGCCACAAAAATAGAAATCCAGCTGTCATGGCTTACATGCTTGTAGTAGTAAAGCATACACTACAACTATGGCCAAGCACTCTGACGTGCAACCCAGATGGCCCGGTCCCTTAAATATTTATTTTAAATATTTTATTTTTTGTTTGTTTTTTAGTTTGCCTCTTGGCCTTGGTGTTGACAGTTCTGGGGATTGTTTCAGACAACTGTAGTTTGTAGGTTAGCAGCTGCGTAAGCCGTGCGCATAAAAGTATTGCAAGAGAAAATCCTATTTGGCTGCCGGGAATCCCATGTTGGACGGAAAGTCTGTCCGTCTAGCTTTTTTTGGGGTAGATAGGTTATACTCTTGAGGATCAATCTTCTGTTTAGGCCTATTGTTAATTTAAAGTGCGTCTTTCAACCAAGATGAATAGATCTCTAAATCCAAGGCTCATAACAGTTGCTTGTTTTTTCGAAGCAACAAAATGCCTTCTGTCATGGAAGCAAAATTGAATATAATGAAAGTTGTAAGACATTTTTTTTTTTATCAAATGAAACTCTTCATAAGCTGGACAAATGTTATAAAGTTAGGAGACCGGCCCAGCATTTAGTAGCCAGGTACATACATTTTTTCAGATTTGTTTCATTTCTTGGATCATTCAACCTGTACAATATTTATTGGGCTTTTTGCTCAAGTCCTATTTTGAGGCGTTTCTCTTACGAGATGAGTTTTCTGGGACATCTGTTCAGATACATAATACATTGATGCTTTATTACATCTCCAATAGAGTTTATACCTTTATAGGCAGTGTCTTTTGGTGTGGCCCTCCTTGAAGGATCGGTCGTCGTGCTCATGCTTTTGAGCATGACTGTACGTCACATATTCCCTCTAGGCCTGAGACGAGAGTGGTTCCTTAAACTTGCCAGGTCCAGAACACATGCGATATGGCCCAGTATATCCCTTATCCACAGCCTGCCAACACTTCCCTCAAGCCAGGGTTTAACAGTTTTATGTAAATGTGAATCCATTTGTCTCTCCTGCAGCAGTGTGTGCATGAGACAATCTGAGCATTTATATTGTAGGGTTAAGCCATGCCAACGTTTCAGCAGCTGTACCTACCTCAGATAGTTTGATACCTGAAGGATGTAAGTTAATGGCAGTTATCCTTCACACAGTTTGTTCCATAATAGAAACTCAAGTAGTTTGTGCCATATAATAAGAGCTAATCTGGTCACAACAGTAATGTGGCTAAACGCTATACCTTATGAACCCTTATTAATCAGGCCATATGCCGGCTGTGCGCACAGCTCCATTTCTCACTTGAGAAGCGAATGTTTGCCCTTGGCTGACAAGCTTCTAATGAAAGTAAAATTCAGCTGTTAGGGGATCTGTGTAATGTATAATGTACGGGTACTTTGGCAGCGCCCTGTGCAAAGGATAGGTATGCAAGGTACAATGTACGGGTACTTTGGCAGAGCCCTGTGCAAAGGATAGGTATGCAAGGTACAATGTACGGGTACTTGGGCAGCGCCCTGTGCAAAGGATAGGTATGCAAGGTACAATGTACGGGTACTTAGGCAGCGCCCCTGTGCAAAGGATAGGTATGCAAGGTACAATGTACGGGTACTTTGGCAGCGCCCCTGTGCAAAGGATAGGTATGCAAGGTACAATGTACGGGTACTTTGGCAGAGCCCTGTGCAAAGGATAGGTATGCAAGGTACAATGTACGGGTACTTGGGCAGCGCCCTGTGCAAAGGATAGGTATGCAAGGTACAATGTACGGGTACTTAGGCAGCGCCCCTGTGCAAAGGATAGGTATGCAAGGTACAATGTACGGGTACTTAGGCAGCGCCCCTGTGCAAAGGATAGGTATGCCAGGTACAATGTACGGGTACTTTGGCAGCGCCCTGTGCAAAGGATAGGTATGCAAGGTACAATGTACGGGTACTTTGGCAGAGCCCTGTGCAAAGGATAGGTATGCAAGGTACAATGTACGGGTACTTTGGCAGCGCACCTGTGCAATAGATGGCAATAGTTCTTAACAGCCGGTCCAAGGACTTTTCGGCCCCTGAGACTTATCTGCTGGTCATCACTCCATGCTTCCCATCACAATTAGTCGGATTATAGAGAAGCTTGTAAGCATTTCCGCCTTTCCGTGAACTGCAGGGGGTTCTTTGTTAGTTCGTTGCATACTTGGCGAACAAAATTTGCAGCGTTTTAAGCCATAAGCCTAAAATATTAAAGAGAAAATTTACTTTTGTAGACTGCATACAGGAATCCATTTTGTGCTGCATAACTTCCTCAGATGAACCACAAAGATGTGCGTTGGCATTCCGTGAAGAGGGTTTGGGAGAAGGGAACAGAGTGATTGTAAATATATTTGGATGAGCTTGAAATACACCGCATCTGTATCCTGAAACAATCCCTTGCATCAATCACTACAAGAATAGATCTCCAGGAATGCCCCACACATACAACTTCCAATATATCATGGATCCCTCAAGGGTCCTGCAGAGGTATCAAATTTATCTATCCTAATTAAACACTAGATGTCTTATCTTAGGGGGAAAAAGTAAGGACCTGCCTTTTATCCACCTACAAAAGCCTGGCTTAATCCTCGTGAAAGCTTTATGCTAAACCCAGACTCTTGGGCTTGTTTTGCTTCTACCACTTTCACTCGAGGGCTGATCATTTGTTTCCCATGCACTTTTGATGAGCCGTGTAACTTAAGGTTAGGGTTAATCCTTCACATCTAATCCTTTTCTGAGACGGTCACTGCCTCTTATGCCAATTGGAGCAGTCACTTTAATGAGCCGGGCTACTGTGCAAGAGCTTCATCAGCTTGGTCTGCCTTAATTATATGTCCTAATTTGATCATCACAGGAGAGCGGACTGTCCTTGGTGCAACTCTATTCTTACTGGGATAATTGCCCACTTGTCACCCTGGTCATCTGGACATGGTCCATTGCAGCTCATTAATCTGGACTTTGAGCTTGACGCCCAGAACATCCACAGCAACCAGCAAACACCCACATGATGGTGATCACGCGCACAATGTGTTTATTCCTGTGGCATTAGTGGGAAGCCTAACAAGTGCCACTCACTAGCTTTCCGTGGAAGATAAGTCTTTCCATGATACCTTTACACTTCCTCTAAATTCACCGTACATCTGGGGTTTGCTGCTTCTCCTATTCATGGTAGAATTGTCTATTATTAAATACATGGAAAACCCCATATCCTCTTAAGATGTGCATTTAGTATCAGACCAATTATTCAAAGAAAGGAGGAAAAAAAAACATCCCTTTATTGCCCACCCCTCTAATCTGATCTCCAAAAGAGACTAAACGTAACTTTTAATGACAAATCTATTTCATATGTGGAGTGTATTCAGCAGGTGAAATTGAATCCAATGTATACCTTTGTTTTGTGCAGACAAGTCCCATCTATTCTGGTGTATATTCAATCTACTGAGATGCCGGACCCAACTCCCAGGTTGTATCTTCTTTCCCAATGTATAACCTCTTCCTTTGTCTTACAGGTGGTGCAAGTGTTGAACGCCGATGCCATGGTGGTGAAACTGAACTCTGGAGACTACAAAACCATCCATCTGTCCAGTATCAGACCGCCCCGGATGGAAGGAGAGGGATCTCAGGTAGGATAACTGCTTAGTCCATTAGCAGTGTTATCGGTCCTTGGTCACCGAGCCTGTGTCTGTAGCCAGTCATTTAGTGCTGGAGGAGGAAGTGGTTTTATGATTGTGAGAGGAACGTATACAAACACCATGTTAGATGCAACAACAATGTTTTTTCCCCATGGCTGTTCAGGCAGAATAAATGGATTACAATGATTAAAGGGATGGTGATGTTACTATGTATAGATCATCCCTTTGTGTCTATTTACTTGTATGTACTTTTTTTTATTAAGTGCTTAAGTTCTGCCTAAAGTCATAGAAATAGTCCCTGTATGGGTCTGCCCTTTGCAGGTCATGAAGACTCAGTCCCTGATTTTTTAGTATGAGACAATGCTTCACAAGTACAGCAGAGCCTCAGCAACATACTGCTGATGTGGTTCCTGATAGGCTAGGACTCTGCAGCATATGCAGACATTAAGGCTGGATTTGTAGCGTAGAGTCCTAGCCTATCAAGTATTTTATTAAGTTATGTTCTTATAAGCTCTGTATTTACTACCCAGCAATATTCTATCCCCAGTAACACCAGGAACCTTCCATGTCCCTTTAGTGGAATTCCGATTGAGGGTGGCAAATAACCTGGTGCCATTGGATGGTTTCCTGCTAGTTTGTATTCTCCTATCTGGTTCTTGAATCATTTTGACTTGCTGTTTTCTCTTGTCTGTCACCTGCATTTAATAACAATATCAAATTAATTTAAAAAGCTGCATCCAATCAGAAGTGTTTATCCTGAAGAGATTGGTTATTTTCATTGGTAAAGTGGGATTTCCTTTTTATATAGATTGAATTTTGCAGAGTTCTCTAAATGATTAAATATGGA
This sequence comes from Discoglossus pictus, assembly GCA_027410445.1. Taxonomy (NCBI): domain Eukaryota; kingdom Metazoa; phylum Chordata; class Amphibia; order Anura; family Alytidae; genus Discoglossus; species Discoglossus pictus. The sequence continues at coordinate 398,833,838 of CM050167.1, forward strand.
ACTATTCGCTTACAAAAACTTCTTTGGTATGTATTGGAGTACTTTAATTAAACTCCTTGCAATCTCAGTCATGGAAGATTGTGCTGTGAGATTGGAATCGCAACGTGTGTCCCCCCTGGTGTTTTACCCATGGCGGTTGGGGTATCCGTACCCTGTATGGTATCGCTCCCCTGATTTATCGTGTCTTTGGTACACACAGATGGTCGGTGAGACGCACAGAGCCGGTGCAGACCTTGTTTATTTTCCAAGTGCATCCACTTCAGCCTCCAATAAGGTTGCGCTGCTAATTGCTATTTAATAGCGCTGGACCGCCGTTTGGCTTCTAGCTGCCTGCCCGGCTATAATTATAATTGGCTTTGGTTGAATAACCTTCATTTTACCTGTTCCAGGCTGGGTGGTTGTGAGGCTGCAGAGCGCTGGGCCAGAAATCTGCACATAGCCCTCCCCTGACTCCCACCCTCCCACACCAATACTCTAAAAATACCCGTCCTTATCTGCGCTCACCTCACTGAACTTGTTACACATTCACTTGGAATTACAGCTTTCTATTGGTATAATAAACTACTAAATCAGGACTCCATTTTATTCACTAGCAGGAGTCGAGCAAATGCTTGGGATTGATTTTTCATGTTGGCAAGATAACTAAAAAAAATCTAGTTTGCCCATTATATCTACCTAAAAGATATCTAGCCTTATGTTTAAATTCCGTAAGTGGCTTTCATACTTACACTAATTTTGTAATATACTTTTTTATATATTCCTTTACTTGGCTCACAGCGATGTGTTTTCAGATCAGTCTGGTTACCCTTATGACACTATATATATATATATATATATATATATATATATATATATATATATATATATATATATATATATATATATATATATATATATATATATATATATATATATATATATCTTTAGATTGTAAGTAGAGAGTTTTCAATCTTGTAGAGTGCTTTGGGAAAAAGCACTTTCTACAAAGATTCTAAGCTCAAAACAGGGCCCTCCACTTTTTGCAGTTTGTTAAAATGTATATTTTTCCTTGTTCATTTCCTCTGTATAGCGCTACGGAATATGTTGGCGCGTTACAAATAAAAGTAATAATAATAATATATATATATATATATATATATATATATATATATACTGTGACAATGTGCCCTCTGCCCTTTCTGTGGCGGTATGTATACACAATAATCATTTTACTTATGGTGGGCAAGAGTGATAGAAGCCCTCATCATACAGTAAATAGTGTATTTTTGTTCCCATTTGAATGTTTAAAAATATGTTAAACCTATTTCCTCCTCCGTTTTCCCAGAAATAGTTATTGCACTGCACTATGGGAAACTGGGCAGAGACATGCAAATGAGCCAACAATGAACTGCACTATTAAATCCAAAAAACAAACACTTTATACGGCTCCCTTTAGGCATATGCTCACTGTTGTACATAATCCATCCTATGCCATGTTTAAAGCTGTAAGTTGTCGCCTATCCACAGATAGTGGTTTCAATCTAATGCATCTCACGAGTGTGGGGGTTGGTCTCCTGGCTTGTGCATAAACCATTCTATGCTTTTCTTAAAGCTGTGTAATACAGCATGCATATGCCTCAGTGTATCCTTTGTTTTGGGATTTGAGTAAAAATGCATTATGGGCTTTGTTGCATGTCGCTACTCCCTCTGCTGGCCTTATGTGGTACAGCACAATACATTTTCTCGTGGTGATCATGGTGTTTTTGTAGAATCCATTTGTATCAAATTAAAGTAGATTTTTCGTTTGCAAAAAACATTTGTCATTAAACCTGATCTTTTAATTAAAAGGCACCAAATATATTGTTGCGTTTTATTTGTTGCCTCCCACATCCACTGTAAAGCCCCACTCGGGCTCCAAGCTTGTTCAAAGATTGTCAATAAATATAATGTGACTTCAGCATCAAATATTATTCTTTTGAAGAAAACTGACTCGTGTCTGATGTGTAACAGAATTTTAATTTGTAACTATTGTAGTCCGTTTTTAACAGAATTTAATTGGTGGGAGAAATTAGATTTGGAGAAGATCTCTATTCTGTTGAAAACAGCCTCTTCAAATAGTGTACTTAAATTAAACGAATTGAAGTGTGGCCCCATATTTTATTTTTAGTGTTTTTATTTATTATAATTTTTATTTTTATGAAGTAAATTAAAATAAAATTGAATACTAATAATAATTAAATAAGTCCTGAATATATGGGCCTGTGTTGAGGTTTTTAAGCCCGTAGATAGAGCAGTGATCCGGATCTCCCTCAGGCTATTAGTGTTCAGGTAGGAGATGGAACAAAATCTTTAAAAGGTAAATATTTATGAGGCCTCTGTTAGCGGCGGCAGTTTATTCAGCACCGGTAACAAATCTGCAGCAGGAGCTGAACACTTCCCACAATTGGACAGCATGTCACTGAAGCTTTGCCGCCTGCTCTGTCTACCATAAAATCCCATGTCGCAATAACTAATGTGACTGCGCCGCACGGGGATGTGGCAAATGAGGTTTTATTGGGTGCTTCTCACTGCACCGTTGGGAAATGGGTCTCTGCCGACCGTAATGATATCTGCTTGTTTATTGCATCTACAAATGAACATGATATACGGACTGCTTTGCAAACGCTCCTCATTTTTATTTTATTTTTAATGATCTTTGGAGAAAACTATCCAACAGCTCTATCTGGTTAGCGATGCCGTGGTCAGATATCTTTTATATACAACTAGTTTTGATAAGGGAGAACATTTTAGTAAGGTAATAAAAAATAATCTTAAAACATAATTATGCATATATCTCCATTCTTGTCTAATACTTGGCTCAATTGACTTATCCTTTCCTGTTATGACTGCGCCGCCAGCATAGGCAGCAGCAGTGAGTATCTGTGATGGAGCTGCCGATATAGCTTTAGGATAGGGGTAAAGGTTTAAGCTTGGAAATAGTATATGATCTGAGCAGGGCTTGCCAACCGTGCACAATGCTGCAGCGCCATCTAGCAGCTCCTTGCTGCAACTGCTGCCACTGCCGGCATTGTCATAACAAAAATGAACGAAAATGTATCTTAGTTCGCGCAATAGTCTACCATGTGGCACTGTATCAAAAGCCTTTGCAAAATCCAAAACTACTACATCCACTGAGTTGCCTTGATCCAGGTTCCTACTAACCTCCTCATAGAAACGAATTAGATTTGTTTGACATGACCTATCCATCATAAATCTATGTCGGCTCCTACTTATAATCCTGTTCAAATAGACATATTCTTGTATATTATCCCTTATTAACCCTTCTAAAAGCTTCCCCACTACAGAAGTGAGGCTCACTGGTCTATATTCTTGCTCCCTTTTTAAATATAGGTATCACCTCTGCTTTTCTCCAGTCATCTGGTAGAGACCCTGTGTTGAGTGAATCTTGAAAAATTAAATATAATGGGTTTGGCTATTACAGAACCCAGTTCCCTTAGTGCCCTTGGATGTATTCCATCAGGACCCGGGGCGTTAACATTTTTTTCCCAACCTCCTGCGTTAAACAATTTGCCAAAGGTAGTGTAGCCCCATTATGTTGCGGTGTCCCAACCACTGGTACCTCCCTTGTGTATACCGAAGAAAAGAACCTATTTAGTTCATCTGCCTTTTCCTGGTCACTAATTATCAGACTGTGTCACATTGTAATGTTCCTATAGCCTCCTTCCTCGCCTTCTTCCAATTATTATACTTAAAAAAAATATTTTAGGGTTAGTCTTACTCTCTTTTGCATTTTTCATTTTCTATGTTGGCCAGTCTAATGGCCCTTTTGCTGCCTTGGTGATTTCCTTGTATTCCTGTTATATTCCAGCAGAGTGTAGCTACTGACCAAATAGCACAGATGTAATGCTGCAGTCTGTGGTACGGAGGTGGCTACAATGACTCATTCAAAGCTTCCACACCTGATTCTAATCATTATGTACCACGCGGTACTGCGCTCATAACTCATCCGGGTGGAGGCAACACATTAAAATAGCCTGACTTCAATTGAACAGAACTCCATGAATTCTGCATCAATTTTAAAAATTAAAACATTTTCCACATGCTTTATCACCCTCTATCTAATGGCGCATAGCACATACTGGGACTTTTGCGGTCCTTTAAACATCAAGGTGGAAATTCCTAAAACAGTAATTTCCTGTGCAAAGTAAAGCCTGTTTCCAGATGTTGTTCCAGATGTCGGAGTATTCCAGACTTTGTTCTTGCACAAAACTTTTTGAAAAAAAAAAATATATATATATCAAATAGTTTTAATTGCAGCAGAAATTGTGAACTGTCCGTGCAGAGTCTGCGGCTGCTGATGGTGCGGCAGTCGTGTGGCGGTGGCATGTTGTCTGTAATTGCCATCCAAATGGCTTTGTCACATTGCGTGTGCTCCCGGCCATGCCCCAGGTCCTGGGTATGAAATGACAGTTTCATTCAGTGATGACTGAGCCAAATAATTCTGTGATCCTTCGTAATTTGGGACGGTTTGATGTGGAATCGCAAGAACCCGACAATACGAACAAGCGACTTGGAGACTGCCGAGCTGCCAAGCTTTGTTTTACAAATCTACCAAAACCAATCTTCCCGTTGGGTCCCAGTGGGACGGCCTGCCACCTGATTCTGGCACGGAACATGGCAGCCACCGCAGCACCAACTGATTACCCTGGCCTCGAGTACTGAAAGGGACGCGGCCACATCTGTTTAACAGACCCGGCCATGCTTCATGACTTGGTCAGTATGGTGCCGCCAATGAACGCTCTGATTGTATTTGAGTCCCGTCCATTGCATCTGAATACGGGACTTGGAAAGCGCTTTTTTTGGGCATTGGAAGACGGGCAGCTAATTTCCTTGATGTTCAGTCGTGTGCACCTTGTGCTAAATGAGTCCTGTCGCTGGGCAAACTATGGGCTCCTGTATTAAAGCGAATAAAGATTTACTAGTATGTCCTCTAAGCTCTGATTTTAGGCAGTAAAACAAATCTAGTCCCTGTATGGGTCTGCCCCCTGCAGCGTATGCAGACACAGGGATATTATATACCTAGTGACACCCAGCAGTCGCATATATCGAAGGCCTGTCCCTTTTTATAATAAAAAATGATAATAACTAACTAGATCTGGAGGTGACAATTCAAGCTTCTGGAAGGACGTGCGACAAAATGGTGGACTCCCGTACATGATGATCACCCGGCCCGTGTCCACTCTCCATTTCTTTGCTTTTTTCCATTAGTTTTGCAGCTTTCCCACAAGATAGATTTTAAGCCAAAAACAGAGCGTTCTCCACCCATAAGCGCAGCGCTCCTTGGGTAGATGTGCAGCGCTGGGCGCGCGCGCTTCATATTTTCAGGTGCTGGTTTCTAGTTAAGTAAAACAATCATTCCCGGGTTTGGTGTCACTCAGCTGTCGCTCTCCTGCGTGTCTGCCATACTAACACTGACGCACTCTCGCACCCTGCTGTGTGCACTCTAATTTAGTATTGTTGCTGCAAGCGGAGCTGGATCGATCTACTTAACTCTTTCATTGTCAGAGCTTTTAGTTCAATGTACAAGGGAGTCCTAGATTGTGGGGGAAATGTTCTTATAAAGTTATTAGTGGTTATGTGGTGCTGTCAGCTGACTTACACCACCCCTGAGTACCTGCTGCCTCCCTCCCCCACAGGTCCAGGCAATCAATGGAAGATGCCCCCACCATGTCTATCTTAGGAGGAGATTTATTTTGCAGACTGAGGATGTTTGCAATCCCTTAGTCCTAAAGTATTGAACATGGCCACTACTCTGCCATATCTGGGGGGTTAGTGCTGCTTTTACCCCTCTATAGATCACATGAATAAAACGTACCTTCCCCTATTACTCTTGTGGTTATATATATATATATATATATATATATATATATATATATATATATATATATATATATATTATCGAGATTCTCGAATACAAAAAATAAAATAAAAAATAATTTGGAAAATGGAAAAATAGGAAATATTGTGATTTTACTTTTTCCATTTAATATAATACATTTAGTACATCTGGTACAGACACCGTGATACATTCGCATCAGTTGGATGGCGTGTGCGGCACTTCCCCTGCACCACTAGGTGGCAGTGTATACTGATGGACGCTCTTTTGCTGGCCTCCTGTGATGCTCCGGATAATGGCACGCTAGTGATCTCCCACATAGCCCCCTTGTGATTACTTTGGGTCCAGATGCTCTCCCATACTGGGATTCCTCTCCTGACTTGGGCACTTTCCAGTGTGACCTTTGAACTTGTGTTTTTATTGTAGGATGTAAGGGTCATGTCCCCGGTGTGGCCCCATTGAGTGATATTGATGGTCTTTAGTCCTGGTGAGTGGACGGTTTCAGGAACTGTATAGATTTCCTAAGGGCTGATACAGATCCATATGCAGAATGGGCATTGGGCGCGCTCCTGATGTGTGCATCTCATTAACCCTCCGCATACTGCTGCTGCTTCTGCAGTGTGATCTCCTGTAGGGCCCCGTGTGGCAGGGTGTTGGTGCATCCTGAGCTGCTTCTGCGGTGTGATCTCCTGTAGGGCCCCGTGTGGCAGGGTGTTGGTGCATCCTGAGCTGCTTCTGCGGTGTGATCCCCTGTAGGGCCCGGTGTGGCAGGGTGTTGGTGCATCCTGAGCTGCTTCTGCGGTGTGATCTCCTGTAGGGCCCCGTGTGGCAGGGTGTTTGTGCATCCTGAGCTGCTTCTGCAGTGTGATCTCCTGTAGGGCCCCGTGTGGCAGGGTGTTGGTGCATCCTGAGCTGCTTCTGCAGTGTGATCTCCTGTAGGGCCCGGTGTGGCAGGGTGTTGGTGCATCCTGAGCTGCTTCTGCGGTGTGATCTCCTGTAGGGCCCGGTGTGGCAGGGTGTTGGTGCATCCTGAGCTGCTTCTGCAGTGTGATCTCCTGTAGGGCCCCGTGTGGCAGGGTGTTGGTGCATCCTGAGCTGCTTCTGTAGTGTGATCTCCTGTAGGGCCCCGTGTGGCAGGGTGTTGGTGCATCCTGAGCTGCTTCTGCAGTGTGATCTCCTGTAGGGCCCCGTGTGGCAGGGTGTTGGTGCATCCTGAGCTGCTTCTGCGGTGTGTTCTCCTGTAGGGCCCGGTGTGGCAGGGTGTTGGTGCATCCTGAGCTGCTTCTGCAGTGTGATCTCCTGTAGGGCCCCGTGTGGCAGGGTGTTGGTGCATCCTGAGCTGCTTCTGCGGTGTGTTCTCCTGTAGGGCCCGGTGTGGCAGGGTGTTGGTGCATCCTGAGCTGCTTCTGCAGTGTGATCTCCTGTAGGGCCCGTGTGGCAGGGTGTTGGTGCATCCTGAGCTGCTTCTGCGGTGTGATCCCCTGTAGGGCCCCGTGTGGCAGGGTGTTGGTGCATCCTGAGCTGCTTCTGCAGTGTGATCTCCTGTAGGGCCCGTGTGGCAGGGTGTTGGTGCATCCTGAGCTGCTTCTGCAGTGTGATCTCCTGTAGGGCCCCGTGTGGCAGGGTGTTGGTGCATCCTGAGCTGCTTCTGCTGTGTGATCTCCTGTAGGGCCCGGTGTGGCAGGGTGTTGGTGCATCCTGAGCTGCTTCTGCAGTGTGATCTCCTGTAGGGCCCCGTGTGGCAGGGTGTTGGTGCATCCTGAGCTGCTTCTGCAGTGTGATCTCCTGTAGGACCACGTGTGGCAGGGTGTTGGTGCATCCTGAGCTGCTTCTGCAGTGTGATCTCCTGTAGGGCCCGGTGTGGCAGGGTGTTGGTGCATCCTGAGCTGCTTCTGCGGTGTGATCTCCTGTAGGGCCCCGTGTGGCAGGGTGTTGGTGCATCCTGAGCTGCTTCTGCAGTGTGATCTCCTGTAGGGCCCCGTGTGGCAGGGTGTTGGTGCATCCTGAGCTGCTTCTGCTGTGTGATCTCCTGTAGGGCCCCGTGTGGCAGGGTGTTGGTGCATCCTGAGCTGCTTCTGCAGTGTGATCTCCTGTAGGGCGCGGTGTGGCAGGGTGTTGGTGCATCCTAAGCTGCTTCTGCAGTGTGATCTCCTGTAGGGCCCGGTGTGGCAGGGTGTTGGTGCATCCTGAGCTGCCTCTGTGGTGTGATCCCCTGTAGGGCCCCGTGTGGCAGGGTGTTGGTGCATCCTGAGCTGCTTCTGCAGTGTGATCTCCTGTAGGGCCCCGTGTGGCAGGGTGTTGGTGCATCCTGAGCTGCTTCTGCAGTGTGATCTCCTGTAGGGCCCCGTGTGGCAGGGTGTTGGTGCATCCTGAGCTGCTTCTGCAGTGTGATCTCCTGTAGGGCCACGTGTGGCAGGGTGTTGGTGCATCCTGAGCTGCTTCTGCGGTGTGATCCCCTGTAGGGCCCGGTGTGGCAGGGTGTTGGTGCATCCTAAGCTGCTTCTGTAGTGTGATCTCCTGTAGGGCCCCGTGTGGCAGGGTGTTGGTGCATCCTGAGCTGCTTCTGCGGTGTGATCTCCTGTAGGGCCCGTGTGGCAGGGTGTTGGTGCATCCTGAGCTGCTTCTGCAGTGTGATCTCCTGTAGGGCCCGGTGTGGCAGGGTGTTGGTGCATCCTAAGCTGCTTCTGCAGTGTGATCTCCTGTAGGGCCCGGTGTGGCAGGGTGTTGGTGCATCCTAAGCTGCTTCTGTAGTGTGATCTCCTGTAGGGCCCCGTGTGGCAGGGTGTTGGTGCATCCTGAGCTGCTTCTGCGGTGTGATCCCCTGTAGGGCCCCGTGTGGCAGGGTGTTGGTGCATCCTGAGCTGCTTCTGCAGTGTGATCTCCTGTAGGGCCCCGTGTGGCAGGGTGTTGGTGCATCCTGAGCTGCTTCTGCGGTGTGATCTCCTGTAGGGCCCGGTGTGGCAGGGTGTTGGTGCATCCTGAGCTGCTTCTGCGGTGTGATCTCCTGTAGGGCCCGGTGTGGCAGGGTGTTGGTGCATCCTGAGCTGCTTCTGTGGTGTGATCCCCTGTAGGGCCCCGTGTGGCAGGGTGTTGGTGCATCCTGAGCTGCTTCTGCAGTGTGATCCCCTGTAGGGCCCGGTGTGGCAGGGTGTTGGTGCATCCTGAGCTGCTTCTGCAGTGTGATCTCCTGTAGGGCCCGTGTGGCAGGGTGTTGGTGCATCCTGAGCTGCTTCTGCAGTGTGATCTCCTGTAGGGCCCGTGTGGCAGGGTGTTGGTGCATCCTGAGCTACTTCTGCAGTGTGATCTCCTGTAGGGCCCGGTGTGGCAGGGTGTTGGTGCATCCTAAGCTGCTTCTGCAGTGTGATCTCCTGTAGGGCCCGGTGTGGCAGGGTGTTGGTGCATCCTGAGCTGCTTCTGCGGTGTGATCCCCTGTAGGGCCCCGTGTGGCAGGGTGTTGGTGCATCCTGAGCTGCTTCTGCGGTGTGATCTCCTGTAGGGCCCGGTGTGGCAGGGTGTTGGTGCATCCTGAGCTGCTTCTGCGGTGTGATCTCCTGTAGGGCCCGGTGTGGCAGGGTGTTGGTGCATCCTGAGCTGCTTCTGCAGTGTGATCTCCTGTAGGGCCCCGTGTGGCAGGGTGTTGGTGCATCCTGAGCTGCTTCTGCGGTGTGATCTCCTGTAGGGCCCCGTGTGGCAGGGTGTTGGTGCATCCTGAGCTGCTTCTGCGGTGTGATCTCCTGTAGGGCCCCGTGTGGCAGGGTGTTGGTGCATCCTGAGCTGCTTCTGCAGTGTGATCTCCTGTAGGGCCCCGTGTGGCAGGGTGTTGGTGCATCCTGAGCTGCTTCTGCGGTGTGATCTCCTGTAGGGCCCGGTGTGGCATGGTGTTGGTGCATCCTGAGCTGCTTCTGCGGTGTGATCTCCTGTAGGGCCCGGTGTGCAGGGTGTTGGTGCATCCTGAGCTGCTTCTGCGGTGTGATCCCCTGTAGGGCCCCGTGTGCAGGGTGTTGGTGCATCCTGAGCTGCTTCTGCGGTGTGATCCCCTGTAGGGCCCTGTGTGGCAGGGTGTTGGTGCATCCTGAGCTGCTTCTGCGGTGTGATCCCCTGTAGGGCCCCGTGTGGCATGGTGTTGGTGCATCCTGAGCTGCTTCTGCGGTGTGATCTCCTGTAGGGCCCTGTGTGGCAGGGTGTTGGTGCATCCTGAGCTGCTTCTGCGGTGTGATCTCCTGTAGGGCCCCGTGTGGCAGGGTGTTGGTGCATCCTGAGCTGCTTCTGCAGTGTGATCTCCTGTAGGGCCCGTGTGGCAGGGTGTTGGTGCATCCTGAGCTGCTTCTGCGGTATGATCTCCTGTAGGGCCCTGTGTGGCAGGGTGTTGGTGCATCCTGAGCTGCTTCTGCAGTGTGATCTCCTGTAGGGCCCCGTGTGGCAGGGTGTTGGTGCATCCTGAGCTGCTTCTGCAGTGTGATCTCCTGTAGGGCCCGTGTGGCAGGGTGTTGGTGCATCCTGAGCTGCTTCTGCGGTATGATCTCCTGTAGGGCCCTGTGTGGCAGGGTGTTGGTGCATCCTGAGCTGCTTCTGCAGTGTGATCTCCTGTAGGGCCCCGTGTGGCAGGGTGTTGGTGCATCCTGAGCTGCTTCTGCAGTGTGATCTCCTGTAGGGCCCCGTGTGGCAGGGTGTTGGTGCATCCTGAGCTGCTTCTGCAGTGTGATCTCCTGTAGGGCCCCGTGTGGCAGCGTGTTGGTGCATCCTGAGCTGCAGTTGCATTGTTCTGTGTGGGACTGTCGGGTCTTTGCTGCGTTTGGTGTATTTTTCCTTTATTCTCCTTGTTCTGCCACAGTCTAAATGCTGCATTCCTTGTTGTGGCTCTTTGTTAGTTTCCCATGTTCAGTTTTTGTCCCGCCATGTTTATTGTCGGTGCAGGGATGATGGGTCATACAAATCTGCTATCAATAAATAAAATATTAAATATTTTATTTTTACTTTTTAATATACGAATAATTTTTTTTTTTTTATTATCCTATTTCAACTGAATGCAGATGGCTAAAAAAGCTTTGCGTTACGTGTTCTTTCCTGTGCGCTTTCCGTGTGCCGTTATGTTAAAATATTTATATGTCAACCTATTAATAAAAAGCTTTCTGGGCCTAATGTCACTTTTCATAAAGTCGCTCGGAACAAAAATTCCCCCGGCCCGTGTAATAAGACAATAAATCCTTGTACTCTGACCGCAGCCCCCGGGCAGTCTGGGGGTCTGTAGGGGGTCACTGGCTAGACATTGGCTATCTTTAGTTATAGATGACTTGACACAAAAAATTATCTTGGTTTCCAACTTTGTGACCTCATTGACTGTAACAAACCAGACACCTCTATGTCCATATCCATGCTGATCCACTTGGTATTCATGGCAGAGATAATGGAGTGGGTTGCCAGTTCCTTCTCTAGCGCGCCACAGCATATAGCTCCTGGTATTCCTAGGTGGTCTCCCATCCAAGTACCGACTAGGCCCAATTCTGCTGGGCTTCAGGGTGGTGTGACCTCTTGGTTCCCTGACTGGAATCAAACCCAAGTTTGCAGCTGTGAGCACTGGATACTAACCACTGGACCACCAGAATCTCCAGAATCACTATGTTTGGGAAACCTTCACCTGTTTGTTAGTTTATTACATATTTGCACTTATTGTAGCCAGTATAAAAACATTTTAGAGAAACATTTATATTTAGTGGACTGACATGGAGGCTTCATTTTGGACCACTGGTTTGCCTGTAGCCTGAGGGTGTGTCATCCTATGGGGTTTACTTGTTTTGGTTCTGTTGGGTGACTACAGCAGGTGGCAATCTTCAGGGATACGGAAGGTTTCTAGATGTAACACGGTATATAATATCCCTGTGTATCTGATTTTAGGCAGCACAAAGTACATAAAAGAAAACAGAGCTTAGAATTACTACTTAATATTACTGTCTGCATATGCTGCAGAGGGAAGACCCATACAGGCACGGACACTGCTGTACTTGCTTTGCTGCATCTCATACTAATCAATCAGTTACCATCGCTCAGCAAGTGCTGCTGAGGTGTGGTCCCAGATAGGCTAGGACTGTAGGGCTGGATATGCAGTGTTCTGAGCCCAGTATTGATGAAGGTAAAGGTCGTCCCACTGAATCGCGTCTTCCTCCCCCTTGTCTTCCTCCCCCTTGTCTTCCTCCCCCTTGTCTTCCTCCCCCTTGTCTTCCTCCCCCTTGTCTTCCTCCCCCTTGTCTTCCTCCCCCTTGTCTTCCTCCCCCTTGTCTTCCTCCCCCTTGTCTTCCTCCCCCTTGTCTTCCTCCCCCTTGTCTTCCTCCCCCTTGTCTTCCTCCCCCTTGTCTTCCTCCCAGGATTCGATACCTATGGTCTATTGCCAATCGAGCAAACGTGATTATAGTAAAAAAATAATTGTATTAAATTAATCATTGTATATTGTTTTTTATACAGTTAGATTTTTCCTAATTTCCTGCAGTACAAGGCCCCTTATTACCAGCTGTGATTAGTCCTAAATAAAACAGCCCTCCGCCTATTACAGTGGATCCTTTGAGCAGCTTTGATAACTTTTAGTTACAGCTATAAGAAAAGCGCCATAAACACTTGAAGACATTCACACCCACTCAGGAAGATTGACACCTACAGAGGATTGTGCAGTGTATTTAGTATTTAATAGTCTGTATTTCATCCCATGGTACATACTGATCATTCTATTACATTACAGCAGCCAATGGGGTCTTTTTGGATAGTACTGTAATTTCCTTGGGTGACGTCTTGGGCCGGCTGCCCACTTGGTGTAATTATTATTGGTACCACATTGTGAGTGCTCAGAATATTTATCTGTAAATACTCAATCCTGAGCGAAGCTTGATTTTGCAAATGGGTAAATAAAGCGGTGCCCTGTGGATCACTACCATGTGGTGGAGAGGGGGCTTGTGCAACTCAATGAAGCTGTGAGCTATACCATGTAGGGTCACCCAAGAGATCAGACAAATTGATGTCCACTGGATAAGTAACTGACACCTACTGTGGTTGTGCTTGTCCATAAGGTTTTCGTGGCAAATATACTAGAGACCCGATGTACCTAGCGTGCTGCCGTACATAGGGTAAAGGAAAGTTGAACACTACTGAACAAAAGAAAACTGGCAGTATACAAAATGTATACTCCATGCTCCTAAAACTTCCGATTAGTGATTAGTCTGTTGGTTGCTATAGGAAATGGAGGTGATGGTGCGCTATAAAAGAACTATTTGAAGCATGCGCTATAAAAGAATTTCCAACCAATGATTTATAAAATAATGGGCCTTGGGAGGGTCAACATAATAGGTGGGTGGGCCGCCGTAGTAGCTGTGGGGTGAGGGGAGGGGTAGTAGATCTTACGGTCTTATCTGCAGTCAAGATCTGTTCCAGGCTTCTCCTACCTCACAGCTGCTGTCAGATGCTGCCTGTGGGAAATATATTAGCTTGGAATGCAAGCTTCAAGGATCCTTACTTTATCAAATGTATCTTGGGTGGGGATTAAAGCTTTAATTTATTTGTTGTGATGGAAATGTGTACACCAGCGAAAGCTGTCTAATCTTATAAGCTAAAATATGCAGGCGAGCCGAGCTATTCCACTCAGTCTATTTAGCAATTCTAAAAGAACTGCTAATTAAGGCAACAGCTTGCAAATAGTTCAGTTCCAATATTTAAAATTGATTGGCCACCTTCCTGAAAAATACAATCCTATATCTGTAAGTGCTGTGTGACGAGCAGGAGGGGCCGGGGGCACTAAAGCCGAATATTATCATAAACCTAACTGTCCCTTTGTGTTTAGTAATTCCAGGCCGGATGAGATAATTGACTAGTATTGTACTGACAAGTAAGCTATAGGGAGCGCGCTTTTAATTTGCCTGATTGCACCTCTGTCTCAGCCGCGGCTCTTCTCCAGGCCGCGCCGCGCTAGATGTGCTGGTAAATAGCACCTTATTGTTTGGATTATTTTAAGGTTGTATTAAATGTTTGAGACTTGAGGGGCTGCGGTGGAGACACTCCAGTGGCAGGATATCTTTTAATTAGCGATCACGTTAAGTGTGGAGTCTCTGAACTTTCCATACGGACAGATGGACATTTCCCATTTATTCTGGATCTTTATGCACTATTTCACCTAAAATACAATGATTAAATGGACACTTCAAATTTTAAAATAAAATGTTTACATATGCATTTGATAACTTACTTTCCAGTTGTCTTACACTGCCTGCTTTCCTCTCCCTTAGCAACTGCTCTCTGCCTCTCAAATCTTGTGATTTTGTGTAACCAATCACAGGTGAGAACTGGCTTACACCCGCTGGACAGTTCCAGTATTGACTGATAGTCATACTAACTTGGAGGTTACTTTCTTCCTGGTGTGATGGACTCTTCAGTGACCAGACCATCTAATCCTATGCTAGCTCCATATGTTTCCTTGCTACAGGTCACTGGGTGCTCACTCTTATTCCACACCTTCACATCACGCATGTGACAGACTTTGACACGTCATTCACACCTTGTTACGGTGTATATTTAAGGCGTGCTGTGGCCGTATAAAGTGTTCCTAATTCCCTGCCAGCCTTCCATGCTTGCTTATTCATTTGGCATTGTGCGCTTGTTCTGCTAAATGCATGCGGATAAAAAAGCATAGAACCAAGCTCTCCTGGAGCACTGCCTGCTTGTGTAATATATCAACACTAGATAAAGGGATACGGAAGGTTCCTGGATTTTACTTGGTATACAATATAAACTCTGTTTTTATGGACTAAAAATAAATTATAAGCTGCTTGGGTTGGCCATCTACAGCTCATGAAGACATTGTGTAACATGATGTGGAGACATGGTCTCTGTCGGGCTGGATGTGTGGTGTCCTAGCCTATCATTCTGTTTGCATGTGCTTCAGAGGGCAGGCCCGTACATGGACAACTTATAAACTGTTCCCCAACAAAATCAGTTTTATTTGTGCTTTAAAATTATAATCCAAAAAACAAACTAATTTTAACTTCCAGTGGTACCCAGCTTTTGAGTTGGTATTGTCCCTTTAATTTGGGAATTTGTCTGCTTATACTTTTGACTAGTCCTCATAATCTGCTGTATGGTACTAGTCCACTGCTCCCGTTCGTGGGACTTGGTACAGCACATACCGATCCATTCTGTTTGTGTCCGTGCATAGTAAGGGGCTTGGGACATATTTTGTGGCTGTCTCTAGATGTGGCCTCCCAGCCCTGTGTGCCATCCCAAGTTGAATATATCTCAGTGATGGTTTCCATTCGTCTCCGTGACTCTTGGCTGACTCGCCACTTTAGGAAGCTGCGCAGAATGACTCTGGTATTTGGGCCTTGGCTTTATGACCCTCCTCCCCACCACAGTCGAGTGGGACCGATTAAACCCTCTCATGCCTTTGTGTGGATCACCCTGCCCTCTAGCTCCATGTTAATATTTTTTGACTGTAATCTTTTAATGCTTATTTAATACAATAATCTGTTCATAAGCATTATGGTAGATCAGCAAATCCATACAGTATTGTGAGAAATATTGCACAGCGTATTGAAATCAATTCAGCGATTACAGCAAAATTGGTTGCAGGCCAAGGTGAACGCGGTGTATATATTTTATATACATCTAGATCTATATCTATACTGCTCCCCTGTGAGCGCGCTCTGCGTCTGAATGTTCTCTGCAGTTTCATGCTAATAGATGCCAATAGTCTTTAAGTGTCCGATGCAAATAGTTTTAAAGCCACAGTGTAAAGGTATTTTTACTGCCAGAAGATCTAATCAATACTACAGGGAGTGAAGCCAAACTGTTTAATCATGAAACTGAAGCTTAAATATTTTGGCCATATCCTGAGAAGACTCTGATGCTGGGAAAGATGCACACAAAGATCAGAGGCGGACATGGATAGATGAAGCCTGGAAGTCATGGAAGCAATGGAGCTCAAAGGGCAGTGGCCGACAGTATTGCCTGGTCCTGGAGAGTCTGACACGACTAAACGGCCCCAACAAATATAAACCATTATAATCCAATATATTAACTATTATTAGCTTTTCCAATCTAGATTTGGGACCACGTACAGATGGGTCTTCTGGTTAGCAAGTAACTCATTGAAGGTTTTGGCCAATGATTTCAACCTTTGGACATCTGATTTGGGGTATTGTGATATAAGATGAACTAGAGGAAATCTAGTCCAAAGATGGTACCTTTATAATTCAGTGTATCTTAACTGAATAAAGATTAAGCCCCTTAGGCTACCAGTTAAGCAAAGAACAGGATGGCTAAGGGACAAATATTCTATTCTATATTTAACATATGGTCAAGGCAGCATGTGGGATGGGTGTGAGAAGCCAGCAGAGGTCATACAATATACCTGTAATATCCAGAGTAACGTGTTTATATTCCCTGGTATAGTCCTGGCCCCGCCATGTTGCTTTTTTTAGGCTTTCCTGCTCCTTGGTGTGGAAGGAGTTAGATTTTTCTCCTTCATGGTTGGTACATGTAACTGGCAGTTTGTGTGCCATCCTGTGGTCCTGTGCGCGTCTCGTATCCAATCATTTTGAGGAATTCTGTATATTTGTAATTCACTGTACATTTGACATTTCTTGTATGAGCTTCATCCTCAGCCAACATTTCTTGTAGACAGAATGTACTAGCCAATGAGATGTCCTAGCCAATCGGATGTCTAGATCACAGCTGCCTCCTGAGCAGCGGTGTGAGGGAAACAAATACGTTGTTGTACCTGCCTCTGGACAAAACAAATTATTAATTTAATGATAATTTTGCTTGTATTTTTAGGGGTATTCTTTCTCAAAATCAGCTGCCTGCGAATTGAAGACATTTTGAACAAGATCATTTTATTGTTTCGGGATTTTTTTCACGCAACAATTTTTATACACAATACTCAGATTCAGAATCCCTGAAGCGTCCATTCACGTGGAAAAAACTGTTTACTTGCTGATAAAAAATATGGTGTGACATACTTGGTCTTCCCCATTTGTCAGAAGGTTTTGCTCAGCAAGGAAAAAGCGGAAAAAAATAAACGCAGCACATTTCTCGGGTGCGTCGGACAGCATTACAGCTTCATTTAGAAGCTTTTCCCTTGGTGTCTGAGTTGGATTTGCCTTTTATTGTTAAATTGCCCTATGGAGAGCCTTGTGTAACATATCCAGAGGACGGTGCTGCTATTGGTTATGGAGATCAGCTCTGACCCAGATTTACTTAATGAATCTAACCCAGAGATATAAAAATAGGAACTTTGTTAAAAAAAAAAAAAATGGAATCCCATTTTTTTCCAACAAACTGCCAGTGGCACAAGCTAAATCTGCATATTGGAAGGCGCCGGTCCGTGAAACCACTTCACTAGTGTTTTGTATTGTATCATTTTGTAATTAAGCCTGCGTTTAATGGCTTTTTACATCTAGGCCTAGTAAACCTTGCCCTAAGTGTAATGAATGCAAAATAAAAGCCTTGTGTAGCGCCGGGATATTGTGGGGCCCAGCACGCAGCAGTATCAAGTATTCCCTTCCCGGTGTTCTCATTGCAATATTCTCCTTTTTGTGAGACTTTCTGGCCTCTTAGGAAATCAGTACAGCTGAAGAGGAAGAAGCTTCATACGCAGGACTCTAGCTGGTCCTACGTCCATTTTGTGTTTAAGTGGTGGCTGCGGTGGGATACACAATGCTGGGATGTAAATAAATTCTGTGTATCTAATTGAGCCCCTAGGAAAAACATTGTATTGATAATTGCGGAGCAGTGCCGCTGCCGTCCCTTCCCGCGCCAAAGGGGTTACAAGATTATTAAATGACTTACTTACATAATCACCCGTTAAATGATCCCCCTAAAGAACCAATTATTTCTCTGCATCGGTATGGGCAAGCTTTTAGAGTATAAAAATAAGTTAAAAGCGTATTTCACACCAGCAGGACTCGAGTCATCAAAAAAGGAGACATGCCGGATTTCAAAGCAATAAGCTGGATGTACCTCATTTACATTTATATAGCACTTGTAGTGGAACGCTAAACATACATACGTAGCACTAAACCTACAGTGGGACCTGGTCTGGGTCTATTCCACACCGGATAACCAAGCTGGATGCCCCCGGGGATGGATATGAATGCCCACACGTTCATCAGGCCAGTGCGGTGACCCCTCATATGGGTGTGAGGAGATGCCCGGAGTTTGTCCAGTTCCTCTTCTTCTTACATTTACTTTCTTCTCTCTAACAGTTTGGTCGGAGTACTCTCTCGTCTCATTGTACAGTTACCAGAACCACCATGAATGGTCATGGAAAAGCAGTACCGGCCCGCGACGGCCTTTCCCTATGGGACTTTAGCCTACCAATAGCAGTCACGGATTTATATTTTTAACCCTTTACATTGCAAATTTAATATTAAAGTTGCTTTGCAGTGGCAAATAAAATTTCAACAAATTTTTAATTTGCTGAAAAACAATAGAAACCGTTAATGGTTCATAAAGTTCATTGATAAACCTATTTTAACATTATTATTAAATTCAAGTGCTCAACTTGTCATCAACATGAACGGGTAATGATGTTTGCTGCTGACTATTCCAGCATATTATGGGTTAAGTTGGACATTGTGCCACCACTGTAGTTGTACAAGTCCAGATCTATCGGTAGCTGCATGAAATACATATTCCAAGCATATATATCCCTTTTATTTTGGTCCTGGCATTGGATGCCCCCTGCCCATCACATGGATCTGTACCCGGGCGAGCTTGGGAGTAAATTACCCATCAAGCTAAATGATCGGTTTCCTCAGCTGGGTCCCACAAGTTTTATGAGTGATATCACCCAGTGCTGGGCATTATTTACACATCACTGGTATGGACTGATATTTTATTGCTTCCAATTTGCAGCTGGACATTTAAGAAGACCGTATGGTCCCACTGTGAGCCGGGATATATTGTATTGGTTACACAGTGGGAGACTGAGATGACCCCGGCTTGAATGGAGATGTCTCCGACTGTAAAGCTGCGTAATCTAGATGTGTTTGGCTTGCTGTAAAGGGTCGGCCTACATGGGAACAAAGAATTTGTGGGGCCCTGTCCTGCAGTGCAGGGGGCCCATTGTCGTTACCCATAATTGGGTATTTTAAAAGGAAACCCTGCATTGATAAAGAGGGAGATATCAAAAATGGCCAATATAACCAACTGTAACTTGTTACACTCCTGAAATAGGATACGTTGAAGGATTTTGCCTAGACTGGCTCTTGTTGGCCAACTAAGCTGCCATAAGTTTTCACTGCAACATTAGGCCCTCGAGCCGTAGGTTGCTGATCAGTGCCATAGCCATACTGGAAGATGAGCATGGGAACCAACATTATGGGGACTCTACCACAATTGGGAAGCAACTGGCGAAGCTTACCAAGCCGTCAACTTGTTTTAATTAGGTTTCTTGTTTTAAATTAAAATGGCTAAATTGCTCTGAAAAATAAATCCATTTATATGTTTGTGTAGAACTTGAACCTATTCAGACTGTGCAGATTAACCATTTGTTTCCTTTATTCAGTGCTTGAATCGAACACTGCACCCCTAGGACCCGATTCCTTATACTATGTAATTGGTGGCATTTATGGTTTAAATACCCAATCTACGAAATAAATACTTTATTCATTTTCTACTTGTTACTCTAACTTCAAATTAAACAAACCTGAAATACATTCAATATACCAATTACCAATAATTACAGCATTAAAGACAAGTGCACCTTAAATATTAGTGCTCTATAAATACATGTTCCAAAAGGACAGAAAAGCACACTAATCTTACTAGTAATCCCCACAAAAATATAAAGTAATTATAGGTATATGGAAGTACCATTAAAATATAATTTATAGAAATGTTATAAAAAGATGAATTTAAATTAATAGCAGTGAGAAAATAAGATTATTTATCCCTTTTTGCTTCCATCCCAGTGTTTTTATGAATATTAATATTAATAATAATATTAATAATATTGATAATATTAATGATAATATTAATGATAATATTAATGATAATATTAATGATAATATTAATGATAATATTAATGATAATATTAATGATGATAATATTGATGATAATATTATTGCTATTATTAATGATATTAATGATAATATTATTATTCAATTTGTAACACGCCAACTTATTCTGTTGGGCTATGCAGGGGAAGAGAACAGGAAACAATACAATATTAACTGAAGTAAATGGAGGGCCCGGTTTTGAGATTCGGGGGAAAAAGCACCTTCTACAAAGATTCTAAAGTACCCTACAAGATTGGAAACTCACTACTTAGAATCTAAATGATTGTTTGGCTATATATCTATATCTATATCTACACACTGTAGACAATACACCATTAAATGTAAGTGTCCACTTAGTAAGTAAATTACATATTAAATTATTTCACGTATACACCATAGAGAATGGATTCAGATAGAGTCTTCCCTTGTTGAGATCTGTGTGAAGTGACCTGGACCACGGATCTCATAATTAAGGCCACTGAGCCACAATTTGTCACATCACTTACAAGTGTCTGAACATATACAAATAATGTCAGATATTTTAAAATGGAACAAAAATCTTTGCACAAACCCCAACTTGCCGAAGTAGTTTACATATACAGTCTGGTATTTGCCAGTTTGTGATTAGGCTGCAAATACATGTAAATCCTTCGCCTTATTGAGGTGATTTAATTTCAGAGGAGATTTACATATAATCCATTTGTGTAATTTAAAGTCTGAGCATCTCCAAAGCAGATTATGCCGCGCGTTTCGGTCCCTTCCTGCTCGGTGTAAATATAAGAACAGTTTCACATATACAGTTTATTGAGCACGTTAACCCTTTCATCGCAGCGAGACTATCATTGGGTTAATGCATGCTGCGCGTCCGCTCCGCGTTGTGACTTGGCACTAAGAGCTTGTCCTGAGCCGGGTACAGTTTGTGAATGTTGAGAGTGCTCTGAGTGGCTTGGAGAGCATTGCAAGGTCTAATAAAGACTCATTTGTAAGCGCTTTACCAAACCATCCCGCGCTCCATCTTATTATCCAGCACTCTGTCCGTGTGTCCTTGTGTATATATAATATTTTAAGATCTTTGCAGGTTTTAAAATAATTGGCTGCTGCTCCTTAGGAAAACTGGTATTGCTGCGTAAGTGAAATATTGCTCATGAGGAGACGAAGAAAAGAGAATAAGAAATGAGGGAGAAATCCGGAGCATCTCTGCTCTGACCTTCTTCTTTTTATTGAATTTTTTTTCTAAGGATTGAATAGCCATGGTTTTCTATTTTTAATGTTTTTACAAACTTTAAGTTATTCAAATAATTAATTGCTTAAGTGATATGGTCTTTATCCATATGAAATAGAATTCCATCTGGATTAATTACTTGCTTTTAAAAGCAAACGAGTAAACATGTCTGGAAAGAAGGTAAAATACTGCACTGTTGGCCAATATTCACATACACTTCTTATTGTACATTTAACAAGTCTTCTAAACCGGATCATTTTTAATGCAAATATTTACTGTATTTAAAACGTAAGTAGGCCATAGAAATGAGCTCAGCTTTGTATCATGTTTTTAAATAGTGGGGGGAAAAAATGGCGCCTTACATTGGCCAATGTGTTTAGCAGGACTGGAGCTCATTAGTTTACAGTGCACTATTATAATAAAACCGATGTACAATCTATGCAACTCTATTTTCTTATTTTATTCATAATGCAGTTGTAATTTGTCCCATGGTCCAACTCTTGGCTGATCCCGTGTGGAGCGCACGTCGGGCCGGTATAGACGCTTTCTGCGGTTTTGCAGCAATATTCTGAAACGCTCTGCACTTGGCTGACCAGAATATTGGATTTTCTCGAAGTCCCAATCGCATATTTCTTAGTCATTCGAGTGAAGCAGTGACATTAAAGATTTTTGTCACCCCTATCACTTAGAAGTTAATTCACCTCCTTATGGGTGCCCTGAATGCAGAACGTGATTGTCTCATTGCTTAAACTACAATGTACATCAGCGTTTGCATGCATGAGTAAGCGCTGACCTTTCACAGCCTCATCTTCCGCAAGTAACTGATCTGAGGATGCTCGGGAGAGAATGAGATGCGTCCAACATGTCATTTCACCATTAAGCAAACCTCCAGGAAGTCACTCGGTGGATTTCTGATCTCTTCCCGTTTTCCATGTAGTTATGGGTCATGTCCTACATACTTTTTTTTTTCTTTTTAAGTTCTATGCATCTGTGATGAGATTACTGGGGCTGGGGGAGGTGATGGGGCAATTCACTTGAGGTGGGGGAAGTATCGCCTGGGATGTACATAAAACAATCCGTGAATGACGGGACACAGACCTTGTTCTAAAGGAAAGCTGCAGCTCGATCCCCAGACCAAGAAGATGCAATGTATTATGTATGCAAATGTTCCCTGGTATTTTCAGGGGGGGTGTGAACATAGATAGAAAACAGTTTGCAAATGCAAGAAGTTCAACAAGCTTTAGGGTAACTGCATGAAAAACATTTTTACGCTAATTCCCCCCCTATCGGATGCATTCATAATCCAGCTGACTTGCATATACCTTTAAGTTTGTATTTTAAGTTCCAAGACCATCAGATCAGTTTATATATATATATATCTATCTCATTGACTTTTTGAATATTCAAACCATTAATGAATAGAGGAATCTTGTTTGACTATAATGGTGTTTTTTGGAGGGAAGAGTTAAGTCGGTCAGCTGGCATAAATATATGCTAACCCTGCTAATGCCCCTCGCACACAATCTCACCAATGTATCATGGATACCTCCAGGCTCCAATGGATACATCATGCTAAAATTCAGCTTCATGACTTTTCCTGCATAATTATGCTTGTTGCAACTGGCCATGCTGGCTTGCTCACTGGTAGTTTGGCTAGTAAGTGGCTTTTGCGGAGTGTCCATGGTCTGTATGAGCTTTCCACTCATCTCATAACATCCCAGGCCTGTGAAGTCTTCATCTGAATATTGAGGTCTCAAGACTCGCCATATATGAAGAACCCTTGTGTCTCTCAAAGAGAATATATCACAGGCTGCACCGCGCTACACAAAGCAGACCTGAAAGGCTCCGTGGGAGCAAGGGCAATCTTTTACTTTCATGAGGCTTTTAATGTTCATTCCTCTAAGAGCTTGCAAAATATCTCAGAGCAATTTGTTGCACAAATAAAGAAAATCTTTGCCATCATGTTCAAGCAAAGAGTTTGGTTGAGATTTCACCTCGAAGAGCAGTATTCCATCAGGGAAAAGTAGGACAGCATGTTCTTCAGAGGTATAAGGTGCTTTCAGTATTAACACAGATGCCAGAATGCGGTATGTCCCATTTTATTTATAGTCTCCTTTTTAGCCTGCCTTGTGCATGTTATTTTCCTTCTCAGACAGACTTTTTGATTATGGGGGTTTGCAAAGCAATCACGTTTCTTTGCTAAATAAGATGAAATGAGGTGTGAAGGGCTTCATGTTAAACTATTTTTATCCTGTAATTTCGCTGGGGTTGCTGGGTTATTAGGTCTCTTCTGTCAGATGAAGGTAGTGAGACGGGCACCTACTCAGAATGCAAACCTTTATCAGCTGTTTCTGTAACTCCTTGAGAAGCTTGCCTACTTGAAATGTTTCTGCTTTTTTCGGTGCTTTGTCCCCCAGTTTGGTTTATTTATAATTGATCTAGTTGGGAACGTTTTATTATTTTGCTTAAATATTTCAAAGCATGCTATAAATTTACAATTATATTACCATATAACATATTGTGAATGGTGACCCACGCGCTTATTGCGTACTCCACACTGCGTCACTAGCGGCCAGTATTGGGTACATATGGGATGTCCATGATGTGGACTTTTTATCCTCGTAACATAACACACAATGAAAATGTCTCAATTCCTCTCGTCACGAACATCTCTCCAGTCTTGCCTGCGCTAGATTATGGACATTCGACATCAATTGCAGTGTTCTCACTAGCCCGATTTTAGGAGAGTTTCACCCACCTAATTGGAGGCGCCTCCCAACTTCAGAAGCAAAATGCGAGCACACATTGTAGAACTATATCCCCATCTGACTACTCATCATGCCACTTGGCTGGGTAACATTTCTGGGAAGAATCTTTATACAAACCAGTATGGTGGATGTTCTCCTTTGTCTGGCAGCCTTTTTCTGTCCATAATTTCTTATGGATGCATAGTATTTAAAGATAAGGTGATGGAATCATGAACAATTAATCATGCTTCTATAACTGGGTGCAATAGTGTGGTCAATCGCTGGTTCATTTTGGAGTTTTTGTTTGCTGTTTTTTTGTTTGCTTTTGGCTTTTTGGTGTCTAAGATTTGCAATACATTTTTGAGAATTGAGCAGTATTTTCCAACTTTTTTCTTTTGAGGTTCTGTTTGAGTAGCTTTTCTTGTTCATTGGGATTTGCTTCTTTACCTTCTGTACCATTCTGGTCATGTACTCCTAGTAATGAAGTGGTCTTGGTCTACTGGGTAGAATGCCCGACTGGGAAACAGAAATGGGATTTCATTTGACCATTGAATGTCCTTGGGTAAATTATTGTAAATAGAGGTAATGTGATTAGCCCGACCTTAATTGAGAAATTGCTTCCTGTGTCCTTTGGAAGCCGGTCAGGCAGTGTCTTATTGCCCTGATCAGTAGAGTAATATCTATTTAATCTACCAACTGCATTCACATTTCTGGCGCATTCTGGTCATATTGATTTAACTGACAGAGCAAAACCCCTTGTGTGCCCTTCTGCGTCGCCCTCTAAACCCGTTGAGTATATATCCTGTTTTCTTTGGCTCTTGTGTAACTCTGGTAATCTAATTTGTGGGAGACCCTTGAAGTGTGTTTTGAAACATCAGTTATTTCATGCCGGTAATGGTGTTTGTAATCTTCTATTAATGGGAAGATATTCCATGTCCTTACTATTAACCCATTTTACTTGTTAGAAGGGGACATACAGAAACCCCTTCCATGCCTTGGGATAACATAGCTATCTTTTTGAATTATATACTATCTGTCATACAGCTTCATATGTAATTGTGGTTGTTCTTGTGAGTATATAATATATTTGCAGTCATGTCCTCTTATGTGCGCTACATTTCTTGCATTTTCTACATATCTCCCAGCAAATGAATTCATTGTAGTGGGTGATGATCTGCTTCCTTTGTCTGACTCCCACCAGGTTACTGCAGCACCTCTCCTAGTAAATGTACCACCGTCTTCATGTTTTAGGGACATATCTTTAGAAAATGTTTGTGGTTTGCAAGAAAAATTCACAGACCTCTTTGGTCGGCCATTGGTTTTCATATGCAATTATTTTTTCATGTGCTACAACCTTTTCATTAATCTGTAAAATCTTAGATTTTCTAGGCATCCAGTTAAATCGGAGGGATTAGATCTATTTATTTCATATATGTGGCCAAATGGCACATTTCAGGCCAGACTCCAGGAACTTGCCATCCCCACATTGAGGTGGCTGTAGATATGATTAACAAAATACGGAAACCGTGGATTGTTCAAAAATAATCTTCTTCGAAATTACAAAACTACAAAAAGTATGACGCCAAGTACGGAATTGGAAAACCATACATCATTAAAAATGGTAAAGTTCGTAATTTGGGATTTTTAGTGAAGTTTAGTTTTCGATTATTCATTTTTTGAGTAGTATAACGGATTGGTGGCCCCCTGTATATTATTGAAGTTGTGGTTTACTAAGTTATAAATCTGATTCTCTACAGAGTTGAGGCACAATGGAAACAAAGGCAAGCTCTAAACTGTTTTCAATGGAGGTTTTTGAGACACCAGCTGCTTACTGCAAGCCTGGCTCGTGGTGGAGGATCCTGTGCAAGAACTACGTAGATCAATGACCTGGTGGTCTCACCGAGGTGAAACATGTTAGTAGTTTGTATCGCTTATGTACATTTTTGCATCGGTAGTTGGATAAACCCCAGCTCTGCCTGTCTACTGGATGAGGAGGAAATGGGATCAAATTCATCAGTTCTGATTTGTATGACTAGAAGGCCCTCCTGGAACTAAGCTTAATGCCACAACTTTCCAGCTGGTCTCCTGACCTAAGGAATAGTCTGAAGCACATGAGGAAATGACTGGATGCTTAATATACTACTCTTGTAGGCTAAGGGAGGATGTACTGCCATCTTTAATAACAGGAGTTATTCTTCATTTTGCTGTAATAGTCTGATCATTTTTAGCAGATGTATGAACCCTCTTTATTTGGTTAATCAGGTTCACTTTGCACTGTAGCAGGTGGTAGTCAGTGGATACCTGGATACGTTCCTGTGTCAATTTTAATCCTTGGTCATTGGTAGCTGCCCCACAGTATTTGTCCGTTTTATACCTTGAGACCCAGTTGACTGCATTAAATGTCACTACCAACATGAGACTATAGCTTGAAAATATTATATCATATTTTATCGGGCCAGTCATTGCAATAAACTTGTGTATTTATATAGTAACAAAATTACCATAAAGCTAGCAAGGTATGTATGCTCATACCCAAGACCCGCGATGGTGAACTGGAAGCCCATTATGATCTAATGGCACGTCTAGTGGGAAATGTTACTTTATATTGCTGTAGTGAGGTTGTTTTGCTGCAGGGTATTGGAGAATACCTATAGTGTGTGGATGGCTGCTCAGAATATATTGTGGCGAGTAATGAGCTATAATTTTCCTCTAGAGTAGCTTTTGATAACTCGCTATCCTACAACATGCTAAAGGTCACAAAGTTATTCTGCGGTGGTCTATATATTCTGTGTGCTCATATATACAGTTCTATGATCACATATTGCACATAATTGGGAATTGCTTTATATCAATTTACATGCTGTGAAACAATATGGGACATGTATACTCGAGCAAGTCTCATCAGGGGAGGGCGTGCTTGATAATTATAAGAAATTAATGTGTTTTCACTGGAAGATATTTCAGAAACCATAATATACTGAGCTTGTTACATAGCTATATAGTCCAGGCAGCTGCAAATTATTTCTGTATTTTATAATAAAAGTTCCTATTAGATCAGACATGTTCTTGATTCATAGTAATAAGATAATCCAATGTTCACGAACCAACTAATGGCACCTACCATTTCCTCTGACTGTTCCCCCTCCTCCATCACCCTATGTGTATTGTTCATAGTTCTTGCCCACTTAATTAATCTAAAGCTTTATCTGGTCTTGTCTGTTTTCTACTTTATTGAACCCTAGTAAATCAAGTAATTAACCTGGTGGTTTTCAAAACTTGCTGCCAAATGCTTTTGTCCAGGACTTAAATTATGAATAGGTGACCAAAACCGCTGCCTACCAGCCCTTCCTAGGAGGAGCGCCTCATGTGCAGAATACATTTACATTTAGTTTTTCACACACATCTCCTGTCTTCTCTAGCCAGGTGTCAATTATTTTCACAAGGGAGGGGAAAGAGGTGAGTTTGAAGTGGCAGGTTTGCAGTGTGCTGCACTATAAAATAATTATATATCTCTCTCGCACTCTATCTCACGCTCTGAGAACGAACTAACCTTAATAGGTTAGTTCCATAGACATTAGCCACTCTCAGACAAACCTCTTTTAGCTCACTTGTGCCCGTCACAGGGAGTAATATCCTGTAGTATTTCAGTCTGATCCCACTCACTATTGGTCCAGCTCAGAAATACCAGGCAATTCTACCCTGAACAGGAGAAACTGCAAACCCCAGACGTTTCGTCCTTCATTGGGCCTAGTCTGTGAGGTGTAGCTGAACTCCCTAAGGCACAGTGAGCAAGGGGTCCACGTCTGGAGTCCCCTATACCTCTTAGGGAAATTAATCCCTAAGGGTAATTTGCATAAACAGAGGGGTTCAATCAGAGAATGAACTAAAATAGGTTAGTTCTATGGACATAAGACGCGTGCATGCAAACGGACATTTTCATTACTTGTGCACCCGGGGCAGCTAAGGAGTTTGTGGAGTTTTGTACCCCTACCTTTATCTTAAAGAATTACTACATATAAATGTTATATATATTCCATGTTTTGTAATTCCCACCGTTTTGTAACCCATATTATGTCACTAGTCTCTTTATACCCACAATATAAACCCATCTCCACGTTATCGTTCTTATAACCAGATACATTTCTATGAATTGCGCTTTTATTGCATTTTAAAGTCTCTGGTGATTCCACTTATTCAGATATTGAAGACATTTAAGGATTTCCTTTTGATGTGCAGGTTATTCATTCTCCTTTACAATCTTACTGCTAATAAAGACAAGATACTGCAGCGTGCTGTTTGAGCGAAGCGCTTCCTCCTGTGGCCTCGTGCTGGTCCCCCTTTTATGGGTGCTGATCTGGGCCATCCCAAGTATACTAATTGTCTCAATTGAGGCCGCCAACACAAGGTCAGGTCCGCGCGCGATCTCCAACAAATTTACAGGTCATTGCAGGACCATAAATCAAGCATAAATGCTATTAAGATCGGAAGAAGCTGAAATGTTTGGTTTCAGTAAAATTATTATTTGTCCGTATTTATCAAGGAGAAGGTGTGTGTCCACAGAACAACCCTGTAACCGCTCAAGCATTTTTACTTTAATATCAATTTATGGTCCTTCAAGGACCTAGTGTAGCAGCTTCATCTAGCTGGCATCATACAAGCATTGCTGACTGGCTGCAAAGTTGGACATGCTCAGATAGACAGGGTACACCTTTACAAAAATGAATCCTTACAGGAGCCTAGCTCAATCCTGGGGGTGTAAACATCACCTACAACAGTTTTCTTTTATGCAAAGCTAGAAAAACATAGTGCGTGCAAAAAAAGTTAATCATACACTAATAATCCCCCTCTATCCGATACATTCACAACTCCGCTCACCTTGGCCTATGATAGAGGTAGGTCCTTTATAGATAATTTGTGCTAACCTAGGTCCTATATACACAATTTCCTAACCTTTAAGCACCATTAACGCACCCATAGCTACAAATTACATTTGCGTTCTTGTAGTTTTCATTTCTGCTGCGTCACTTTATCGTCAGTATGGAATCCTATCTGCATTACTGAGGATAAGGATTTGTACTGCTTTGTATGCTTGCTGGCTCTGCATTTTCCCATCTTGGCGCAATGATGCCCTATTAATCTAACTATAGTAAAAATAAACTGTAGGCGCTTGCTATGCTTTTTTGTTTTTCTTGATTAAAATGATGATAAAATGCCTTGAGACGAACCCTGGAGTTAGAATAGCTCCTTGCAAAATTACCTGCGATTGTGATTTTTATAGCAGAGACGCCATTAGCAGCGGAAATGCATTCGTGGTCATTCTAAAATGGCATTTACTGAAACTAAATACAAAGATCACCCTCTTGTTCCTTTGGTTTTATACCATTATCTACTAATCTATTTTAAAATATATCCTAGAAAAGGATTCACAGCAAATGTAGAACCTAATCCATCTTGTATCCAGTCAAATTGGCTAAAATTAAAATAGTTTTTTTCATGGAAGATCCAGTCAGTCAGTACTACAGGAAATGAAGCCAAAGTGTTCCCTAGAAGTTTTGATCATGAGGCTGAAGCGCAAATATTTTGTCCATATCATAAGACAGGATTCCTTAGGCGAAGATGGCTAGATGGGGTAATTGAAGCAATTGATGAATCTTAGAGAGGCAGTGGCTGACGGATGTACCTGAGATGCTGTGGTCAATATGGTCAGAGAGAGGTGGACACGACTGAACTAAACAAGTTTTCATGACCGTTCTACATAAATGAGTCTGTCCTGCTGCAAAACATTTATTTTAGATTGAAGACTTAGCATTTCCCCATTGCGTGATCACTCTTCCTTATTAAACTTTTATTAAGTTGAATTTTCATGACCAGTTTTACAAAACCTAATCTGTTTACAGTACAAAGGCATTAGTCAGTCTTCCATATATAGCCATGCACAATCTCCAGGGTCTGCAATATTTTTCGTTGACTGAAGTCGTGGTTTATCCTCCCCGGCATCCCCAGTAATGTGTATACAGTTGGGGCTCATTCTGTATACATCGTTGCGTTGTCTGTTTTTAAGCAGGCACTTGATAAATAAATGAGCTTGTCTGCTATTGATCCGTTAGCATGCTTATTGGCCTATATGATGAGCTGCAGCGCTGCCCCGGGGGCGCTGCGTAGCAGAGTGCTCTGCGTCTGGCAGGGTGCTTCTGTGTATATGGCTGTACAATGGTTCATGTTTTAAGGAGCAGGCTCCCATGTTTGTAGGTCCAACATTTCACCCCGAAGTTTGTCTTCCAAAAGATCAACAAGGGCAAGTTAATCACAGTTCCTTCAGAATGACACTGGTGGCACGTACATACCAACTTGGCCAACCCACCCAATGGTTATATGCGTTGGAATAGATATCGTATTCTCTGCATCTGGCAGGAAGCTCTGTGACTGGCACCTAGCTGCCCCAGTCGTGCGGCATGGCGCATCGCTCTGTCTGGCACGGAGCTGGCCTGGCGGTGCGGCATGGCACAACTCTCTGCACTGGGCTGCTCTTGCGGTGCGGCATGGCTCCGTACTCTGCGCCTGGCACGGAGCTCCTCTGGCGGTGCGGCATGGCTCCGCACTCTGTGCCTGGCACGGAGCTCCTCTGGCGGTGCGGCATGGCTCAGCACTCTGTGCCTGGCACGGAGCTCCTCTGGCGGTGCGGCATGGCTCCGCACTCGGCGCCTGGCACGGAGCTCCTCTGGCGGTGCGGCATGGCTCCGCACTCGGCGCCTAGCACCGGGCTGCTCTGGCGGAGCCCTCTGTCTGGCATCGGGCTGATCTCGCGGTGCGGCATGGCTCCGCACTCGGCGCCTAGCACCGGGCTGCTCTGGCGGTGCCCTCTGTCTGGCATCAGGCTGGGGGCGGCTCTGGCGGTGCGGCCTGGCTCCGCGCTCTGCGCCGTGCGGCCTGGCTCCGCGCTCTGCGCCGGGCGGCTCTGGCGGTGCGGCCTGGCTCCGCGCTCTGCGCCGGGCGGCTCTGGCGGTGCGGCCTGGCTCTGCGCCGGGCGGCTCTGGCGGTGCGGCCTGGCTCTGCGCCGGGCGGCTCTGGCGGTGCGGCCTGGCTCCGCGCCCTGCGACCGGGCGGCTCTGGTGCGGCCTGGCTCCGCGCCCTGCGACCGGGCGGCTCTGGCGGTGCGGCCTGGCTCCGCGCCGGGCGGCTCTGGCGGTGCGGCCTGGCTCCGTGCTTTGCGCCTGGCACTGGGCTGCTCTGCAGGTGCTGTATGGCGGAGCGCTCTACACGTAGCTTGTCAATATGCTCTGACAAAATGCAAATCTTAAGATAGTGAGACTTCCAATTACCAGGCTGCAGCGGGGAGTCTGCTCTAATAATGCTGTGTGCGAGTGCTCAGCCAAAGGAGTTTGATTTTCTCCTTTAATTGGACTTTGCTAATGTGGATCTAATAATTGTGTGCTCTAATAATGTCCTTAATAAGGCTATTAAAGCTTCTGCCATCTTTGTGATCAATTCTAGAGGGATATATGACTAGACGGAGAAATAGTATCTTAGTTGGGTCCCTTGGGGGAGGCTGCCCGGAGATCTTCCAGCTCTGGCCCTCCTCCCGCCTCATTACTTCATGTGTACTCAAGGTCCCACAGGGGCTACCTCCTTCCAGGCTTTGAGAAGACACAGGTGGAACAACCTCCCTCTCCTCCAAACCGATTAAATATGGTGGCAGCTTTAAAGCACACTGCCCATCACTGGGGGGAGAATGGTTTGTTTTCAGGGGTGCTAAGATTGTATTGGAGCCAGACAGGCTGCTTCTAGGAGCCAGGAAGGAAGTCCTATATACAATGTCACACCTCTCTGGTCGTAGAGCGGGTTTGTTCTTTACCCATCACCATAATAATTAGATGACTATTAAAGATCTGTATGTAAGGGCGAGTCCCGACTGCTAACGGACCTTGAAATGACGCAGAAAATGTCCAGGTCATTATAGGAATGAAAAGCGCTCATAAAATCGTAATTGATCGTAATTAAACATTAGTTTGTTAGTCTAGAAAATGATATAAATCTTATTATAAGTATACATGGAAAGACTCCCACTCTCTAAGGTAATGGCTTTATCAACAGCAATTAGTGGAGCACGACATGCCTGGATTAAAAAAGACAATTAAAAAAGGTTATATATATGCCTTGCTGCTACTTTTTTTCAGCTGGGCATGCTTATCTTCATTACCTCCTACTGCTAATTTTAATTGCATTTAAGGCTGTTATTTGATTAATATAAATAATCCTAAAAAAAATAAGTTATATTTTATTGAAATTAATATTTTACTTATTACTCGCACTATGCATAGCATGCTGTATACCACCTGTAAAAGGTTTTATTACATTTGCATTTTATTATTTTAATACAAGGAAGAGTCTCTTTATTGTGGTCCAGGTCCCCCGGTGTAGTGAAAGATAACAGTGGAGCTTTGCATGCTAAATAGGTTAGTTTTAGCTGATTGGCACAATGGAAATCCCACATGAAATGTTCCAGCAATCTTCAGACGTGAAGACGTTGTCAGCAAAACTGAAGATGAATCGTCTGAAGTGAAGATTCTTAGAAATTGCTTCCAAAGGAGAGAAAAGGCAAATACTTTGTAATAATCCTAATCACTTCACACCTGAGGTCCCTTCGTGCTGCGGTGCGATGTGCTGCGGCGCCCTGATTACGGTGCTGCCAGGTGCTGGCTTGTAGTGCTTTAATTGCGTTACTACACACCTGGTTAATATAATTAGCTGGCAGGTAATTAAAGCGTGCAGCAGCGAGGCTGCTCATTTACAGGCTCTCATCATCCTAGACTAAGCCACAGTCTGGTGGGCCACCCCTGAATGTCTTCTGGCTACTTCTTACCTATAAAGATAAGGAAGCCTTGTCAGATATACCTGTCGGCTAGGATTGTTTGGAGAGTCAGTTGAAAATCCTAGAAATATCTCCGCCCCTTATTGGTCCCATCAAGAGGGTTTAAAGTGTGCTCTTATACACCCATACTACACAAATGTAATTGTTAATTAACACTGTAAATGGACAAAAAAAATCCAAATTGTATGTCACTTGTTTAAAGAAAAAGAAAACTGGGTTTGTTACAGAAAGTGTTGCAAAGGTCAATATAAAGTCTGTCTGTCTCTTTAGCTCCACCCCAGGTCATTTCCTTATGAACTGTTTTGTGATGCTCCCACTGCCTTTTTGTATATTGGGAGCTCAGTGTCCATTGTATGGTTATTTTTCCTGCCAGTATCATAATGCTATTGCGGCTCATGGGCATAAGATCAATGGCTCCATATCATACTGATGTTTAGTATCCTACTGACCAGTATCATACTGCTGTTGCGGCTCATGGGCACAAGATCAATGGCTCCATATCATACTGATGTTTAGTATTCTACTTACCAGTATCATACTGCTGTTGCGGCTCATGGGCACAAGATCAATGGCTCCATATCATATTGATGTTTAGTATCCTACTGACCAGTATCATACTGCTGTTGCGGCTCATGGGCGCTAGATCAATGGCTTCATATCATACTGATGTTTAGTATCCTACTGACCAGTATCATGCTGCTGTTGCAGCTCATGGGCGCTAGATCAATGGCTCCATATCATACTGATGTTTAGTATCCTACTGACCAGTATCATACTGCTGTTGCGGCTCATGGGCTCAAGATCAATGGCTCCATATCATACTGATGTTTAGTATCCTACTGACCAGTATCATACTGCTGTTGCGGCTCATGGGCGCTAGATCAATGGCTTCATATCCTACTGATGTTTAGTATCCTACTGACCAGTATCATACTGCTGTTGCGGCTCATGGGCACAAGATCAATGGCTCCATATCATACTGGTGTTTAGTATTCTACTTACCAGTATCATACTGCTGTTGCGGCTCATGGGCACAAGATCAATGGCTCCATATCATACTGATGTTTAGTATCCTACTGACCAGTATCATACTGCTGTTGCGGCTCATGGGCGCTAGATCAATGGCTTCATATCCTACTGATGTTTAGTATCCTACTGACCAGTATCATACTGCTGTTGCGGCTTATGAGCGCTAGATCAATGGCTTCATATCCTACTGATGTTTAGTATCCTACTGACCAGTATCATACTGCTGTTGCGGCTCATGGGCGCTAGATCAATGGCTTCATATCCTACTGATGTTTTGTATCCTACTGACCAGTATCATACTGCTGTTGCGGCTTATGAGCGCTAGATCAATGGCTTCATATCATACTGATGTTTAGTATCCTACTGACCAGTATCATACTGCTGTTGCGGCTCATGGGCGCTAGATCAATGGCTTCATATCATACTGATGTTTAGTATCCTACTGGCAAGTATCATACTGCTGTTGCGGCTCATGGGCGCAAGATCAAGGAGTCCAGCCTTGTATATTTTTTTGAATATTTATTTCACTCTTTACTAGTCTGGGTGTAAAGTCCTGTAGCGACCCCTCTACTTTACTGTCTGTCACTTTCCGTTTAAAGCTTTAACATTAAAATCTTCCTAACCCCTCCCACTCTGAACAAATCATCCCTGAGGAGACGTTGAAGCAAATGTAGGCCTTGGGATAGAGTGGTTGCCATGGGGACACTCCATTACAGGCTTCGGGCCTGCCTTACTGCAAAGTAAAATTCATGACTAGGCTGGTTTATTAAACTCTTTTTAAAGCTCAAATCTTTACCTTAACTGGGCGACATGCTTTGTAGGACTTCTCGGTGCTTCTTTGTGCCATACAGGAACAGGAAGCTGCTAATAACTGGAATACTCGTGAATCTTTCACAGAGAATTATTAAGACTTTCAAAAACAGTTATTTTAATTTTTGCGGCCTCTTTTGGTGATCGGTGGCTATATAGGGCAGTGGTTCCCAAATGATTGATTGATTGGCTTCAATTAAAGAGCCACCATACTTGGGATCTGGATCATTATGGCGTTTCAGTGGGGGGAATACAGATAATTCAGAGTTTTGTTAAATAAGTGTATTGGACTGAAATTAACAATACCCCTTCCCCCTCACTGCCCAGACGACTGCTAGCATCATGAAATGCAAGCATTTTACTGCAGTAATTGACACCCACACCTTTCACAATTGTATCATGGAGCCCTCTAGGGTCCAGTAGAGACATAAAGTTGTTTTACTTGATGGACGATTTGTATGCCATAGGTGTCACCCATTGGATCAACGTCGCAGCACCCATAGAGTATGATCCCAGTGTTATGGATAAGGATCAGTACAAAATGCATAAATGTATTCGTGCACCTACTTATATATCTTATCTTTGCAGTATTATCGTATAACCAAGTTTTACTAATAAATGCTGAATCATTGGGAGACTCTAAAATGGAGGAATTGACACTCCCCTTTTCTGTAAGATGGAGACAGCACTACTTCCGGTCTGTTAAGGATGACGGGTCTTAATACACACCCTGAGCACGAGGAGGAGAACGCCATCTTGTCTTTGTCTTCTATTTCTTACCAATGAGAGTAAGACCCATCCTCTTGTGGGATGGGTCTTGGAGACTCCTTAATGCTTTAATCCAATGTCTGATCATAACTTTGTAGAAGCAGACTTCTCAGAACCAATGAATTACTGAATAAACCTGATGTTTTACTTAATGTAACTCTTTATCTGATTACTAAAAACTATATATATGAGGACTGACTTAATAAAGACAGTATTGAGAAACTTTATACCAGAACTCAGTGTCGGTGTATTATTTCTCTACAGTGTGCACACTATATAAATACTCTTAATTTGGACAGGGACAGATATCTCCTGGTAAATAATTTAATATTTACTCTAACACCAGTATACTTGCAGGATTAGATTTGGTATTTTTTAGCTGGTGTCGATTTCATTTAATGCTTGGATGTTTCCGAATCTTGTATTTGATCATTAAATCCCGCTTCAGTACTCATTGACTGTAAGACAGTAACTAACGATACGGCCGGGCGGAGTGCAATGTAATGATCTATGTGCGGAGATGGAAGCTTTCCAAGACACAACATTAATGTCTTCAAAGTTTATAGCGGAAGAGATGGGTCTGGTTTGCTTTACTGACTCCCAGATTTGTAGAGTGGTTATGGAGGAGAATGAGATGAGTGTACAGCCGGCAATGTGCATCCCATTGATTGGTAATGAGTATGTATAAATACACGCAGCCCGACTTCCTGGTAATTGCGCAGACTTGCCGTGAGCGATGCATTCTTTTACACTTGCCAATATTTGGAGACTAATTGCAAGGGTAATTTGCTAGATCTCCTACACAATTAGGTTGCTGAATAACTCCTTGAAGATGCATCTTTGTGCTTGACATTGTTTTCGCACCTATATTTAAGTAATCTTCAGGCCCTACTTAGCCCTTGACCTTTCCTATAGACAGAGACCTGCCGCAGGCACATTTCAGTCAATCTGTTAGACATTACGATCTTGATCTTCGATAACACAACCTCATTTAGCTTACAGCGAAAGTGATAGCAGCCCCACCGTACAGTACATAGAGCATTTGTGTTCACATTTCAATGTCTCAAATATGCCTGTAAGGAGCCATGTATAAAGTGGTATAGGATTAAAGTGGAAACACATTGTGTACTCATTTGCATTTCCCCACCCAGTTCCTAGAGTGCAGTGCGATAACAATTTTTGGGAATTCTATGCACGCAGATTTAAAATGTGTTTTTTTTATTTGAGAACTAATTTCAAATCCAATAAAAGCAAAGATTAATTCCTCAAGTTGTCTTTCTGAATATCTCTGGCATTATTATTATTTTGTGAATGTCCCCACGTGTACAGGTCTCCGGAATAACACTTCTGTCTATTGAAGTCGAATAGAAGCCAATACAGCTTCTTAACAGCTTCTTGAAACACATTCATGCGGTGGCGATTTATTTTTCCGTATTCATGAAAGTTACAAGATGACTGAAGACAGAAAACGGTTTAAGAATAATTACATTTAATAAACCTAAGTCAGAAAATTATGAATTATATTGTGGTAAAGAAAAGGCTTCCACTATGAATGGGGATTATGGGTTTTACTGCACCCAGATGAGGCAATCTGCCCATAGACGCCAAATGAGATGAAGCATTTAATCTCCCTTCTATAGACGCCATTGATGTAGATTCCTTTTGCTCATTAATCCTTCGCATGCTAAGCAGTTAGTCCAGCTAATAATAAAACAATGCAAATGGCAGGTGAGCCCTGTTTATACAGATTTACATAATTCACAAACATACCATTTTTCTTAAAACGGCAGATGTATAAGCTATCTGTGGCTATTTAGGGCAATGGTTACCAACATTTTCCATTGATGGACCATATATGTGGAAAGACTCAAGTAGTTTGAATAAAATACTTTTTGTTTTGTTACATCACTTCCTGGGAGCTGGATCATTGCATGTTTCAGTGGAGGAGGAAGTCAGGGTGTTTTGTTAGATAAGTGTATCAGACTGATATTGACACGACCCCCTTCCTCCTCATTGGACCATGGTCGGATCCCAGTGAATTCTTACATAAACATATTGATCGGTGTTGCTTTTCAGTTTTGTGCCTTGCCCTACTTCTGGATGGCGACCCTATAAGCTTGAAGAATGGAGATGTCTTTAGCCAGCACAGATCGTTTGGGTTAGTGTGTGGAGTGTACTAGTACATTTCCTAATGCACATGTTGGTTCTCTTGGACATCTTAATAAATCTCATCCGATTGTATAGTCTTGTGAACCGTGGCCTGCTCCAGGCTGATAACCCTCTAAGCTTCGAAAGATGGCAGAGTCTTCAGCACACACCACACGTTAACCCAAACGCGATGGATCTGTTGAGCGTTTTCATAGTTCCTATCGGATTGTATAGGCTCCGCACTGGAGACCCTCTGAGCTTTTGGGTTAGTGTGTGGAGTGTACTAGTACATTTCCTAATGCACATGTTGGTTCTCTTGGACGTCTTAATAAATCTCATCAGATTGTATAGTCTTGTGAACCGTGGCCTGCTCCAGGCTGATAACCCTCTGAGCTTCTAAAGATGGCAGAGTTTTCAGCACACACCACACATTAACCCAAACGCACATGATGGATCCGTTGAGCGTTTTCATAGTTCCTATCGGATTGTATAGGCTCCAGACTGGAGACCCTCTGAGCTTTTGGGTTAGTGTGTGGAGTGTGCTAGTAATTTTCCTAATGCACATGCTGAAATCCCTGCACATTTGGCAGTGTTAAGTAGTAAAAAGTGACTTGTCCTGGCCATCTGTCCTTGTGTTACTGCAGAAGTCATCACGCCAGTACTAAAAACATCTGCATGGCACGAAGCCTTAGGAGGCAGAATCACCGGGAGGGAGCACAACGTGGCTCATTTTCATTTAGCTAATGTGTTGCATTCAGCAATGCAGAAATCAGTAGCTGTCAGTGGGGGATGACCTAGAAAAACTAATTACATCACCTTGTCACCAAAATCCCATATCCTTGAGGCGCTTTATTTACATGCATTGTCTGAATTACACCGCACCGGCTAACGAACCAATCGCATTCTGGAGTTCCTTTAGAACAATTCTGAGAATAACTCAATGACTTGTTGGAATGACATTGGGATATTTTGTGGTTTTTAGGTGTGCAGCTTGTATATTACCTTCATGTTTTATTAGAGTAAAATGTTGTTTGGAGCCCTGCAATGTGGTGGTGGGTGGTGGATGATGATGATTATTGTTCATTTATAACGCGCCGACATATTCCGTAGCGCTGTACATAAGTTCAGACAAGATAAATACAAATTAACAAATAGTAAAGCAAGGAGGGCCGTGTGTCTGAGCTCGAAGTCCAATGTCCATGGTGCATGCCCAAAGTACTGAGGATAGAAACTCGCAGACTTACAATCTAAGGTATAGTGAGGGTAAAAGAGGGAGCGAGAGGTGATAAGTGTTAGGGTGGAAGGTGAAATGTGACGTACAAAATGCTACGACTTGTGGAAAATTAGTGTGTGGGGTCCCAAGTCGTTTTGTAGAAGTTTTTTTTTAATGTATGAATTAAGAGCAGAATAGTTTCTGTATCAGGGGTATTTATTATTATTATTATTATTATTATTATTATTATTATTATTATATACCAATAATACTATTGTTGTTAATCAGGGATTAGTGGCATACAAATGCTGGGGACCACCTGTATATGTTCACTGCAAGAAGTGATATAGTTTATATATACTGTGTGTTTATACACACGAGGGGTGGACAAAAGTTTTTAATACTTAGGAGCCAGAAAAATGTTACAGGACCTAGCCTATGATGTTTCCTTCCAGGCTACTAGAATATGCTAGTATGTAGAGGCTGACATGACAGTGAAGCCCATTGTCCTGATCTAAAGGAATCAAAGTAAAAGGATGTTGTTGAGATTAATTCACAAATGCTTAGTTTGTTTTTTTTGCTTTTCTATTGGATACTTTAATGTTTTTCTCCTATGTATTGGAGTATTCGTGATGGGGAACGCTGCCTTTCCAGTACTAGACACATGGAGGGTCGGTCAAGCTTATGAAATGCTGGCACCCCCAGACTATTACCTGCCATGGATTAGTTGTTTTTGGCCCATTTATGTACTTCCTGTAATCTTCATGTAACAAAGTTAAACCTGTATCTCCTTTATCTTGCGCCCCGTCAGCCAGTTTTTTGGTGACTGTCCCTCTAGACTCTGAGATCTCTTGTCATGCAGGAAATGTACGAGGCTCCTTTACCTAGTGGAGGTGTCTGTCAGCAGCGGGCGAGATGCTGT
This sequence comes from Discoglossus pictus, assembly GCA_027410445.1. Classification (NCBI taxonomy): domain Eukaryota; kingdom Metazoa; phylum Chordata; class Amphibia; order Anura; family Alytidae; genus Discoglossus; species Discoglossus pictus. Next base: position 398,873,474 of record CM050167.1, read on the forward strand.
CATACCCGACTCGTCTTGTGGAGTAAAACAGACAGCACTCGCAGAACATCACTCTAATAGATTCACAGCGCAGTGACCATTAGAGAAGTTCAAGCAAAGGGTAAGAGAGTGTCAGGACCCCCAGCCAATTAGAGAGCCGATAGCTGCCACCTTCCTATAAGCCCCGTCTGGTCGTGCTCCCCCTCCATATATACAGAATTGTGGGAATTGGCTGCTCAGAACAGAGCCGCGATTGCCAAGAGTTTACGGGAAAGATTGAACATATTGTACGTAAATGAAGGTGGTATGTTTCTAATTTAGCTCTGATTGCTGGATGCGTCCTAATCCGTCAGTCACTCCTGATTGAGCCTGGTACCTGGAGTAGTGGGAATGTGAACCTGCTCTGACATTGGAATAATAAAGCACGGCGGGCCCCCTCCCTCCCGGCACGGCGGGCCCCCTCCCTCCCCACACACACCATTGTTTGGTACAGCTTGGGAGATTAAGGAAACTGCTGTTCATATAAATAGTGGAGACAAAAAGCCTCAAGAGAAATGAGAAAAGTGGCAATTCCAGGAGAGGAAGGGTTAAATTTTTATTTGCAGAATGTGAGCAACTTAAAGCTGTACCTACCTACTATTTGAGGCACTGACAAACCCCATTTATGTTAATGACCAAGATCTAAACTTATTTCTACCCTATAGTGCACCGCCTTCTCGCGCCCGCCGCATCGCCTTCTCGCGCCCGCCGCATCGCCTTCTCGCGCCCGCCGCCTCGCCTTCTCGCGCCCGCCGCCTCGCCTTCTCGCGCCCGCCGCCTCGCCTTCTCGCGCCCGCCGCCTCGCCTTCTCGCGCCCGCCGCATCGCCTTCTCGCGCCCGCCGCATCGCCTTCTCGCGCCCGCCGCATCGCCTTCTCGCGCCCGCCGCATCGCCTTCTCGCGCCCGCCGCCTTCTCCAACTTTCATGTTTTAATATAAATAACAAGAGAACGCAATAATCCTCCCTACACCCCCAAATCTTGCAGTACAGAGTTACAAGATTTTACATTATTCTAGAACCTTTTCTTCATATTTTCTAAAAATACACTTTTTAAACAATGAGCCTTGTCAAATGAGACAGGTAAATTGAGAAAGTTGTTAAACTACTATATTATCTTTCTAAATGATTATATTAGACGATTGTGCAAATGTCTGACCCTGAACTCCCTTGTTTGTAGTATGCTCTACCACAGCGCTGCTCTTGATATTCCCGTTCTGTTATATGTAGGGTTTATGCAGCCACCATACATGACTTTATTGGGTTTCCTTGGGGACATGGCATTATGTTTGTTGCATTTGTGAATGTCCATGTGTAATCTTTTCAAATGATGCATTCTGTGCAAGATAAACTGATTCTACTGATACTACTGTGGCAGGCTTGTCCAGGCAGCCAATGAGCAGTAATATATCGGAGCGCTACATACTGCTGTATGATCGCCATTTCATTTTGGTGTCAGTTTAAACAAGGAAAGCAATAAATATTAGTAATAAAACACACTTTTTTTTAATATACTTGAAGAAATTGGTCTCATATGTCCAACTGCAATCTGGGAAAGTGAGGAAATCATGAGAGCCTTTCAATAAACAAAAGTAGAGATCTTATCTGTACTAAAGGTCTTTCCCAAATGTCCTCTCTTAAAGCAATCGTGCATAAAATAAACAGGAGATCATGTAAATATTTGCTGGCACTTTCCTTTAGACATATTTGCGTATACGGGGTCGTGGTCTGGTGTCCTGAAATCTACAACAACTTCACCAATAAATATAACCTTGTGAGACTAGGTGATGGCGATGGGACTTTCTAACCAGCTTTAGATAAGGTTACAAATACAAAAATCCTCTAAAGCGGGGTGTCCAGTCACAGCCACAAGAAGGAAAAGTTTATACAAAAACTGCAGTTTTATGGCACAGAGGAATTACATCCAAGTTCTGATTAATTCCTTGTACACCGCGGTGGGTCTTATTGCGCTAGAATACAGTACTTGGCATATATTATTGGTTAGTTTGTACTTTAGTTCATCAGGGTATTAACATTTACATTTTATTTATTCTAAAACTAAACCATTTCGGGTTCAGCTCAAAACTAACTTTCTGGTCTGTGTGCAACACTTCAAGGCTCTGATATACACAGTGATACTATTGAGCAGCACTTTCCTTAATGTACTTTTTCTTTTGGCAGAAGATGGCTTAAGTGACATTTTGTACTAGTAAGGCTCTGAAGTATTAACACTTTGTAGGCGTGATTTATTCCATTTCCCATGAGAGCATTAAACACAAACGTTGGTGTCCTGGCTGCTAAATAACTTCACCCCAGTCAGATGGGCTAGTGCGGCATTAGAAGAATAAGGACATTAAATGAAGTCTTGCGAGACGTCGCACCAACAAGCCTATTTTGTGTCCTGATTATAGGAATCCTACATTCTGATAAGGGAGACGGGCATCGAGAGCGGCCTCCATGTCCCTGAGCACTTTCTAGCCAAAAAACTGTAATATGTATTGAGGTCAAGTTCAGGGAACAGCTACCCGCTGCTCAAAGAAAAGGCAAAAGCCAAGAACCGCTCCACTTGTTATAAGCTGACTTGGCAACACGGACTGAGACGGGTTTTATCAGATAAGATTTGAAAGACAGATGGAGCGGAGGAGACTGATGTGAATGAAATGCTTACTACTTATATGGACACTGGGAGAACCCTCCAGTGTGGGACGGAGAAGCTTGGATAGAATCCAGACAAACCATTCGGAGCTTATAAAAATACCAATTCCATCCTTTCTCCATGGTTGGTTGCTTTATAGGACCAATATTGTCAAATTTCTGTATGGCATGATAATGGCCTAAATCTGTCCTTTCAGAGGCCACGAACAGGCCATGTTTTGTGACTATCCCATTCAATCAAAATGACTAAATCATGAATTACTATATCAGCATCTGAAGAAATCCACAAATTCTGGCCTGTTGATGGTCCCTGAGGCCAGATTTGGGAACCTAAATGATTTAAGTAAGCAAAGACAAATAAGCCAGAGAGCCTTTAAGAAACAAACAAAAACCAAAAACTTCATCTGTATTCAAAATGTCCTCCCAATGTAGATTGGAAGAAACCAAAGTGGCAGATATAAAAATACTTTTAAATGAACAGGATTTGCACACACAGGTAAAGTTGATAAAATTGATTTAAGCGCAGACACTCGGAAGTAATGGCCACTGTGGCTTGTGGTGCAATGGCTGACGATATACATCGGCTAAATGTAGGATTGCACCATATACTTGAGATGGTTCAGAATGATTTATTTAATTGCACGGATGATCCTGTAGCTCGCGTTCCTCTCGCCTCGTCTTCCACTCCGACCCCCTGGCTGGAAATGTTTCTTCTGATGCGTTACCACGTGCCATATGGCAATTAATAAAAGGGGGTATGAATCTAACGGAGGATAAATATAATGCATCATTAAAGTTTTCATTTCAATAACTGTTTCTTGGGTGAGAGCATCTTGTAAGCTGCCCAGAGGGAGATCTTATATAGTAGACATTAATATGATGTGTAACGCGGCTTTTATTTACTACCTGCTTGGGGGTTGTTCACGGTGAACAAACCTGGTCAGCCATGTACAGAAGCTTTGTGTTCAGCACGGAGTGTCCCGCTAAAGGGGCTGCAGGTTGCTTATCCCTGAAACTTGTTGGGCGCTCTCTCGTTTTTATAAGAATTTGTGCCTGAAAATTTAGTACTGCCTGATGGACACCTCCCCTAAAATGGGCGAAGAGCCGCAGCATGTTTTATCCCTGAAAGTGAATTTTATCAGTGGTCTGGGCCTCCTTTTTGGGGATTACAGGGGGCACAGGAACTTAACCTGCAACATACACAGCGGTTTAGATGACCTGTCACAGGCTTGTTTATCCTTTTCCAGTTGGTGGATATGTCCAGTGTGACAATGTTGCCCCCAGCAGCACCCACTCCTAACTCTGGGAAGCAGCATCTCCCAGGAGCTTGCAGCCAGATGTGCCAGCTCGAACCGAGATGAGGTCTGACAGCTGCTGCCTAACCTCTCATTTGTCCTTCAGCCTTTTTTCAGACTTCTGAAACCTTATTAGATATGAACAATTTCCTCCCTGAGGGGTGTGGATGCTCCCCTGTCCTCTTTACTAGTGATGGACATGCAATTGTCCGGAGAGGTCAGTCGCTGCTCTTACTGACATTGTCAGTTCTCTGCTCAGATCTCCGTACAGCCGTGGCGTTTGTGGCAGGACCTTCCCTGGTGATTGTGGGTCTAATAATGGTGATCATGCATCTTATAAGGTCAGCTCTTTACTCCTGTCCGGGAAGATGCTAGACGTTTGCTCCTGTCCGGGAAGATGCTAGACGTTTGCTCCTGTCCGGGAAGATGCTAGACGTTTGCTCCTGTCCGGGAAGATGCTAGACGTTTGCTCCTGTCCGGGAAGATGCTAGACGTTTGCTCCTGTCCGGGAAGATGCTAGACGTTTGCTCCTGTCCGGGAAGATGCTAGACGTTTGCTCCTGTCCGGGAAGATGCTAGACGTTTGCTCCTGTCCGGGAAGATGCTAGACGTTTGCTCCTGTCCGGGAAGATGCTAGACGTTTGCTCCTGTCCGGGAAGATGCTAGACGTTTGCTCCTGTCAGCAAAGATGCTAGACGTTTGCTCCTGTCCGGGAAGATGCTAGACGTTTGCTCCTGTCCGGGAAGTTGCTAGACGTTTGCTCCTGTCCGGGAAGATGCTAGACGTTTGCTCCTGTCCGGGAAGATGCTAGACGTTTGCTCCTGTCCGGGAAGATGCTAGACGTTTGCTCCTGTCCGGGAAGATGCTAGACGTTTGCTCCTGTCCGGGAAGATGCTAGACGTTTGCTCCTGTCCGGGAAGATGCTAGACGTTTGCTCCTGTCCGGGAAGATGCTAGACGTTTGCTCCTGTCCGGGAAGATGCTAGACGTTTGCTCCTGTCCGGGAAGATGCTAGACGTTTGCTCCTGTCCGGGAAGATGCTTTGCCACTATTATGAATTGTTCATCTGGACACAATTCTTAGAAATTACAAAATTACTGCTAGATGCCCCTTTATGAACAGTATTTACTAGTATTGCAAGGGTTATACAAACTTAACGTAACTGTATAAGTTTCAATACACTGAACAAATTGTGGGAACGATAATTATCCATAATATGGCGGCCAGCTTCCAGGCCAGTTTACCGGTTTGCTATTATATTACATCTTATGTGTCATGGTAGGGCACATTATGTCGCCATGTTCACTCACCAACAGAGTTGATGGTACCAGTATGAGGTTACACAATCTCTGGGGTGCTAGAAACATTGGTACCCACACAAATGATCTTTCTTCCTTTTAATTCCCTGTAGCTACTGAACATTGGGTTTTATCTCCTATAAAACATGATATTCCTGTTTTCTCTGCATTCAGTTTGTGTTCAGTTGATAGTCACCACATGGAGCGGAGATTGGCCTCCTGTCCAAAAACATTCCTAGATGTCAAGGTCACAGTGCGACATATAATATAATTTTGTTAGCAGTTTGGATTACGGTAGGGATTTGCTCATCTAGCTTGAATCAGTCCTGTACCTCTTCTTGCACATGCTCATATTGTTTCCTGGTGGCGTCTCCTCCAAAGGCTCCATCAGGCACTTTTCATCAGAGTATAATGGAAGGTCTATATCCCTAAAAGGTGAGACTATTTGTTTGTAGACCAACTTTTAGTCTTTGTGCGAGAGGCCTATTAATTGAATCTACAAGTACAGCTTAAAATCACATAGAAGATTGTAAGAAGTTTTTTGTTTCTTCAGTCATGTCTGACTCTCCATGACCCTATGGACCTCGGAGTTCCAAGGGACAATCGTTGTCTGGTTGTGCTTCTTTATAAGGTTATCTTGGCAAATTAACTGGAAAGGGTGCCTATTACTTCTCCAGTGGACCCCAATTTGTCTGGCCTCTCTTTGACCTGCCCATCTTGGGTGACCTTACATGTTATAGCTCAGCTTCAATTAGGTACACAAGCCCCTCACCACATGGTAGCGATCCAGAAAGGGAGATTACAAGCACACAGATGTGACAGGCGTGACTCTGCGGTAATGTCCCTCGAGGGCTCCTGTAAAAGGGATTCATCTCCTCCAGCCAATAACACTCTACTAAACGGAGCGTTGTCAGTGGTCCAGGTACCATGACCTTGGAGATGACATCCGTTATATCTCTACTACAAACACTAAGATATGAAGTGTCTCAACATAATCTTCAGCTGATCTGATCCAGGCACCTTCCTGTGGGATGTCACATTGTCACAATTTGTAATGTGGATGTAAATGGTTAAGAAGGGCACCTTGGTGGATCGTCTGCTGGAGTTCCCTATGACTAATCAATGCAGCTTAGTGATATACGTGCTTCAATGTATATGTCTCATGAGCGCTTTCATTACAGTGATTAAAGGAAATGATGGGGTATAAGGAGAGCAAGTTTAAGACCTTTTCTATTCATCTTCTTGTGTCCTATCCTGTATGGTGACTTGTGGCATACGCAGGAAGAGAATCCAGTGCAGCTTAAAGGACCACTGATGTTGTTCTTACGTCCATACTGTAAATATCTGTTTTTCCATTCTTGAAATAGTAGACATTTGTTTCTTCTGACCTAACAAGATCAGAAGCTTTGGAGGTACAAGGGGTCCAGATAAGGTCTCCCTTCAGTTCTGTTGAGACTTCCCCTTTACAAACCCAAAACAAAGTACATGTCTGATAACCTGCCCCTCAAGCTATTGACAGACTAGCAGTCCACAATGGAATCCCCCTTGATATAAGCAAAGTCAGACAAACCTAAAACTCCAAATGCTTTTATTATCCTGATTTGCATAGCTGCCAATGTTGGTAACTTGTTACCCTTCATGCCAGAGAGCTTTTAAGTTATAGGTGGTAAAATGAGATGGTGCTGCCCAATAATGCTGCGCTTGGCTTTAGAATTCAATATTCAGTTACGTTCCTGCTAGGAATCATCCTGTTGGCTCATCCTGCCCATTGTCCTATCCGGTGTATCGGTCACTTTATATAGTCATATATTACTGATCATTTTTTTCCTGCTTGCTTTGAAATCCCTGCTCCTCTTATATCTATATATTGGTTTATACTCTTCCTGGAGATCCGTTCTATGGAGTGGACTCTGTGCAATGATATGACAATCTCATTGCCATTGGCAGTGGACAATTAAACCCCGATGGTAATACACTTCATAGATGTACATGTGATGACAAGGTGACGGCACTAGCAGCTAGTCTATATATAGGTCCATACATTGTTTTATGGCTTGTAGTCTTGTGAGCACTTTTATTTTCTCCTTACAAGGTGCACATAGTCTGTCAAATACATGTGTAGATTGCGTGAGCGCCGCAGTCATATGACATGTAACTGACAGCCGTCACTCCGAGCTCCTTTGATCAGCATTAAGACAAACTCTACGATCTCTAGAATCAGACTTAAGTTTTCTTCTTTCGGAGTTCGGTTTAGTTTCCAGACAGAAAAATGTGGAACAGCAGCGGGTAAAGTAAAGCCATTTTTAATGGTGGCTGATAATAACGCTAGGGCATGTAAAGTATTAGTGATGGGCATGTAAAGTGTTAGTGATGGGCATGTAAAGTGTTAGTGATGGGCATGTAAAGTGTTGGTGATGGGCATGTAAAGTGTTGGTGATGGGCATGTAAAGTATTAGTGATGGGCATGTAAAGTGTTAGTGATGGGCATGTAAAGTATTAGTGATGGGCATGTAAAGTGTTAGTGATGGGCATGTAAAGTATTAGTGATGGGCATGTAAAGTGTTAGTGATGGGCATGTAAAGTATTGGTGATGGGCATGTAAAGTATTGGTGATGGGCATGTAAAGTATTGGTGATGGGCATGTAAAGTATTTCTAGGCAGATATAACTGCTCTGTTCTTGCCGTCTGGTTAAAAAATAATGTAATCGGTGTGTACGAGGTCAGTCTCGTAATCTAACTGGTCGTCCTATCTGGGCTGTACATATTTTAGTTTTAACATATAGTTATTTAGTAATTGATACTGGGTAGGGCACTCAGCCTATGCTCCTTTAAGCTATTGGGTAGTTAATCTGCTTCCAGTATCTCTAGGTTAAGGTCCCTGACCCCTAAATCCAACGCATTTCTTGTATAATTTGGTCTAGAACTATAATATACTTAAATATAATATCCTATAAATGGCATAATCACCCTAAATCTGCTGGTAAATGTCATTCCTATGCCTTTTGATACAATTATAATAAAATGTGAGTATTGGCTTAATTTTGTAGATCCTACCCCTGCAGTAACATCCTCTAGTACAGATGCCAGTAGTTGTCAGCTGTGCATTCAAATCCAGTCTTTCATGTCTGCCTGGTGGTGAGGTGTGCTCATGGGGAGCTGGGGTGAGGGTGGTGTGCTCATGGGCAGCTGGGGTGAGGGCGGTGTGCTCATGGGCAGCTGGGGTGAGGGCGGTGTGCTCATGGGGAGCTGGGGTGAGGGCGGTGTGCTCATGGGCAGCTGGGGTGAGGGCGGTGTGCTCATGGGGAGCTGGGGTGAGGGCGGTGTGCTCATGGGCAGCTGGGGTGAGGGCGGTGTGCTCATGGGCAGCTGGGGTGAGGGCGGTGTGCTCATGGGGAGCTGGGGTGAGGGCGGTGTGCTCATGGGGAGCTGGTGTGAGGGCGGTGTGCTCATGGGGAGCTGGGGTGAGGGGCGGTGTGCTCATGGGGAGCTGGGGTGAGGGCGGTGTGCTCATGGGCAGCTGGGGTGAGGGCGGTGTGCACATGGGGAGCTGGGGTGAGGGCGGTGTGCTCATGGGGAGCTGGGGTGAGGGCGGTGTGCTCATGGGGAGCTGGGGTGAGGGCGGTGTGCTCATGGGGAGCTGGGGTGAGGGCGGTGTGCTCATGGGGAGCTGGGGTGAGGGCGGTGTGCTCATGGGCAGCTGGGGTGAGGGCGGTGTGCTCATGGGGAGCTGGGGTGAGGGGCGGTGTGCTCATGGGGAGCTGGGGTGAGGGCGGTGTGCTCATGGGGAGCTGGGGTGAGGGCGGTGTGCTCATGGGCAGCTGGGGTGAGGGCGGTGTGCTCATGGGGAGCTGGGGTGAGGGCGGTGTGCTCATGGGGAGCTGGGGTGAGGGCGGTGTGCTCATGGGGAGCTGGGGTGAGGGCGGTGTGCTCATGGGGAGCTGGGGTGAGGGCGGTGTGCTCATGGGGAGCTGGGGTGAGGGCAGGGTGTGCTCATGGGGAGCTGGGGTGAGGGCAGGGTGTGCTCATGGGGAGCTGGGGTGAGGGCAGGGTGTGCTCATTGGTGTATGGGGAGCTTGGGGTGAGGGCGGGTGTGCTCATTGGTGTATGGGGAGCTGGGGTGAGGGCAGGTGTGCTCATTGGTGTGGGGGGAGCTGGGGTGAGGGCGGGTGTGCTCATTGGTGTGGGGGGAGCCGGGGTGAGGGCGGGTGTGCTCATTGGTGTGCTCGTGGGGAGCCGGGGTGAGGGCGGGTGTGCTCATTGGTGTGCTCGTGGGGAGCCGGGGTGAGGGCGGGTGTGCTCGTGGGGAGCTCGTGGTGAGCTGGGGGAGAGGGCGGGTGTGCTCGTGGGGAGCTTGTGGTGAGCTGGGGGGGAGGGCGGGTGTGCTCGTGGGGAGCTCGTGGTGAGCTGGGGGAGAGGGCGGGTGTGCTCGTGGGGAGCTTGTGGTGAGCTGGGGGGGAGGGCGGGTGTGCTCATTGGTGTGGGGGGAGCTTGGGGTGAGGGCTGCGTGCGCTCGTGGGGAGCTTGGGGTGAGGGCTGCGTGCGCTCGTGGAGAGCTTGGGGTGAGGGCTGCGTGCGCTCGTGGAGAGCTTGGGGTGAGGGCTGTGTGCGCTCGTGGGTAGCCGGGGTGAGGGCGGGTGTGCTCGTGGGGAGCTCGTGGTGAGCTGGGGGGGAGGGCGGGTGTGCTCGTGGGGAGCTCGTGGTGAGCCGGGGGGAGGGCGGGGGGTGTGTTCTCATGTATTTGGTTACTTTTTGCCTTAACATAACTTATTGTCTTAATCCAGAGATTAAACATTCTAAATATCATATGGCTTAAAATGAGCAACAATAAAAACCAAACAATAGTGGCGTAGTGCACTTAATGACTCTAGAAGGTAGCTAGGTACATGTAGTAATTACGGAGGGCCATTTCATAATCTGAAAGGTACTTGTTTAGCCAGACAGAACTGATTAGCTGCAATTCCTAAAAGACAATATGATAAAACACAGAATACTAAAGCCAGATGGTGGTTTTGAAATATAAAAAGGCAGAATGCAGTTGGGATCATCGCTGGTTCATTCTCACCGTACTAGTCATCAGTGAATTGTTGTTATAGGGTCCCTGGCAGAAGTGTGCCCCCACAGTGTGCCATCCTGGGATTGGTGTGCCCATAATGTCTTATAGCGGTGTTCAGTCCCCAGGATGCGGAGTGGATACACGACAGATTGTGTGTGCTGTGGACATATGGTTAACACCTTCCCACGTGGCTGGGAAGAAAGACTTGCTTAGAGGACAGTCACCCTCCCCTCAGCCCCATTAATTTGTCTGGAGCTGCCAGTCACTCTGATGTGCGGACATCTAGGCCAATGTGTGTCCCTCAGGCAGCCTCTGTACACTGGCAGGCGCAGCATTTCTGGAGTCTCGTGTGACCTCTGGAGTCGGCATATTCACAGCACGAATAACCAAGCTTGTGTATATTTACTGGGGACAGCAGACATTTGTGTGGCGCCCCTCACTGATAATGTTTAACACATTTTTTTGCAGCTTGTTATGGTTAATGGAAAATACAGAAAAATGCAGTGGATATGACACTGTTATTAAAGAAACCTATATATATTAGTTGTGCAGTCAGATACCCAGCAGCTCAGGGAGTCAAGTCTTTGAAATAATGAACCATTTCTCTTCTGCACTGGACTAGACTACAACTGCGCTTTATGGTGTGAAAGAGCACAAGATTGTATATTAAAATCTTTTTTTTAAACTACATGGACATCTAAGTCAAGTTTTATATCTGTTTACATACAGTCCATTCTGCCCACTGGCCTTTGCATGAGTAATTAGCAGAGTGCTCAGTCTATCGCGGTGTGTGAGGCTCTATGGGGGAAGGCTTTCATTGATGGGATAGCTTTCATGTTACCCTACACTGACCAGTTGACGCATAGCTTTCCTGTTTAAGGTGAGTACCAGTATTCAGTGCCCACACAGTTACTGTTCGGACATGATTTTTTTTCATTTTCTAGTAATCCATTAAGGGCACTTAATTCCGTTCAATTTACTCCGAGTGTAATGCGGCAGGGAAAAGGCTTATACTTTTGAAATTCAAAATGAATGTTGTAACGCCTCTGGACCTTGTAGTCTTCCATGGACCTTTGGTGGATGTATGACCATCAGGATGTCTAGAGAGCATGACTTGCATTTGATTCTAAGCATGTGTGGAGGAGGGGGTAACATTGTGCTGTTTTGTATCTTATACACTGTCTTGATAACGCTATAAGTGTTTTTTCTTTAATTAGAAATTGACCAGGTGCAACCTCCGTTTAATTACAATAGTTCCCAGTTGCTTACTGCTGCAATGGGGCAGCGTAGTCAGCAAAACAGGAAAGTCGCCTGACGGCATCAAAGAGAGACCTGCGTCTCCCGACTCCCAGCCGCTCCGTAAGAGGCCCATTGTCACTGTGAATATCTGTACAGGATCCAGGCTGCGCGCAGTAACGAGACATTGTTTTGCCCGCTTTGATATGTATGAGAGGGATCCTCCGCCTGCGCGTCCCTACATTTAAGTAGTTTATCAAAGTGTGTCAGTCAGCGGCTGTCAGTTTAATATCTGTGTAGATTAGCAGTATCAAAACAACTCCAGAAAGCAAGATCACCTCTCTGCCCTGGCAGCTTGTGCGAGATACTGCGCCTCTCCTGACAGGCACCTGATACGGCGGCTAGGAACGCGTACCGCTAGGACTGATGGAATCAGGAGGTTTAATGTTAAAAGCGGCCCAGTGAAGGGTTAAACCTCTAGGACTTCAGAAAATAAATGGAGAGCAAGTGAATGGGTTGCCTGCCCTAATCAATCTCTTAATTTTATTCTCTTCTCTTATTTCTAATTAACCTTCTAATGAGGAGGACGGTAACGAAGCTTACCACATCAAAGGCTGCCACTCATAGCGCGAAAACCTCCATCGGCCGCGTCCTCTCGAGTGGCATCTCATTGCAATGAAATAGGGGGTATAGAAGGTCGTCTTTCTCTCCCTCAAACCTTCCAAACAGTCCCTGCAAAGGTCTGCCCCGTGCATCTTGAAATCCTTCTGAGAAAATCTGATTGGCTAGTGCATCTAGTACAAGTAGAAACGTATTCATGAGCTGCTGTTTGTGAGTGAAAAAAAAGCTTTTAAGCACTTGTTGATAAAATGGAAGCTTATTTTAATAGTAAAAACACGGAAAGTGCCATTCTTTTAATGGTTGTTGTCTCTCCATATTAGACACTTATTGTAGTCTTGGCCACCTGGTATATTTTTGAAAATAGAAACTCCCTGAATTCTAGCTGAGACGTCTTATAAAGTTATATATTGGAGTTGCTAGCAATGTTGAACTGTTTGGGCTGTAAAAAAAATGGCAGATGTGTGTGTGGATTCTGCCCCTTTATTTGATGTTTTTAGATCTTTATTTTACTCAAGATAAAGCTGAGAAGGAACAGAGGGAGTCTCAGGCTTGTAATTAAATCAATAAAGCTGAAAATATAATTTAGTTACAGGACCGTCTCATGGAGAATATGAAGTCCTTGCTACGTGACTTCAGATTGCCTATGGTGACTTATGGTGGGGAGCCCCAGCCCATACAGCAGATCGTCCTTCCCATGATGCCATGTATCGAGATGCTCTGCACCGCTCTATCTGATGGTACAGAGGGCCTATGGTGGCGTTAAGCTATTTAAATGGCCATAGACAGGTGGGGCGGCCCAGCCCATACAGCAGATCATCCTTCCCATGATGCTATGTATCGAGATGCTCTGCACCGCTCTATCTGACGGTACAGAGTGCCTATGGTAACTTTAAGCTATTTAAATGGCCATAAACAGGTGGGGAGCCCCAGCCCATACAGCAGATCGTCCTTCCCATGATGTCATGTATTGAGATGCTCTGCACCGCTCTATCTGATGGTACAGAGTGCCTATGGTGACTTTATGGCCATTTAAATGGCCATAGACAGGTGGCGCGGCCCAGCCCATACAGCAGATCGTCCTTCCCATGATGTCATGTATTGAGATGCTCTGCACCGCTCTATCTGATGGTACAGAGTGCCTATGGTGGCGTTAAGCTATTTAAATGGCCATAGACAGGTGGCGCGGCCCAGCCCATACAGCAGATCATCCTTCCCATGATGCTATGTATCGAGATGCTCTGCACCGCTCTATCTGATGCTTCCTGAGCGTTTCCTGTGTGAATAGCAGTTCTGTAGACTTGGCAATACGAAGCGGTAAATCAGGCGTTCACTCCTCGCTACCAGAGGACTTTACAGATTTGCCGAGCCCAGCAGTATTTGCACCTTGTATTTAGGAGGCGGCCGTGATTAGATGCTGGGTGCGCACTTCTGCGCTCCCCACAGCCAGGCAACGCGGCGGAGTGCTTCACAGAGGTAAAAACAAAGTGACATAATTACTGATAATTACTTCAAGGAACCAGCTACCTCTGCACTGCAGCTGCTGACACAAGAAAGCTGCCTCAGGAAGATCTGGAGAAGACCTACTTACAAGCAACTGAGTGCTGTGTATTGAGATGTTGGGGTGCTGGCGCTGCCACTAGTCAGGACCCCACTTACTTTTGTTGTCTCCAACTTAGAAAATGTGTAAAGCTGAATAAAAATGGACTTGCTGCCTACTGTGCCATGCATGACTATAGGGTACACATGGGTCTGAGCTAATGGGTGACTGGTACAATAAGATGCAGGGGATATCTACATAATGGTGTAAATACAAAATATACAGCGTCTTGCAAAAGTATTCACACCCCTTGGCATTTCTTCTGTTTTGTTGCCTCACAACCTGGATTGTTTGAGGATTTGCATCATTTAATTTACAGAACACGCCACAATTTAAGATGTTTTTTTTATTTTTTAATGTGAAGCAAATGACAAATAGGACAAAATAACAGAAAAAGTCCCTGTGCATAACTATTCACCCCCTAAAGGAGGCTGGATATTTTCTTGAACTATACAGCATCTCTATGAAAGACTCTCCGGGGCGTCTTGAAGATCCTGGGTCCTAAGTGTCTACCCTTGATTCTGATGTCAGAGGGTGATTGGCAGATATGGAAGGTTCACAACCTATTAAAATAAATTTTATTAAGAAGGTCTTAATAGCTCTGTTTTTACTCACTGAAACCTTCCGAATACTCCCAACAAAGCTCCACCCCCTGTAATTCATGCACAGTGTCTGTTGTACTAGATGTACTAGCCAATCACGGATTGCCTCAGAAGCATTTCAAAACATGCTATTGAGTTTGATTGGCTCGAATATCTAGAGCCAATACAGACATTGTGCGCTTCAGCTGCTGGGGGCGGAGCTATGGTTCTATTTGGAAGCTTTCAGTGAGTAAAAAAGCTTTTAAGCCCTTGCTAATAAAATAATTAGATGACAACACTTAGGAAGTTTATTTTAATATTAAAAACAGGACGTCTTCCACATCCCTTTAATGGTGACACATTGGTGGATTCGGGCGTACCACTAACTCAACCATTGAGATTATCTGACATGAGTGATGTGCGTCTGCCTAGCTGCCCTACCCAGCACAGTGAGAGGACCACCCTACATCCCCACCAAGAGCCAGATGTTCTAATTAGATATTGATCATTAATAAAATGCATATTCAATCATTTCAAAAAGCAATTTTCTATATGAAACGTATTTTCCATCAACACATTGCTGTGTTAAAGTGGTTTGGCAGCAAGGTTTTGCTGTGGGAAAGCATATGAATGATCAGCTTGCTATCCACCTGATCTAATCAGGTTGTTAAATTATTAGACCTCTATTTTAGTTGTTCAGTCATGTCCATGTCTTCATGACCCTATGGCCTACAGCATTTATATAATAAATATACTGGGCTGGGTTGCCAGGTCGCCCTTAGTGGACCTCAATTTGACCTCTCTGCTATGTCCTGCCCATCTTAGGTGACCCTACATGGTATAGCTCACAGCTTCATTGAAGTACCCAAGCCCCATCACGATAACAAGGTAGTTATCCAGAAGGGGTTTGTTCTCTCTTGGCCAGTCCCCAACTTCTCCTTGATGACCTTATCTACGTGGAGATGCTGGAAGCTGATACTCAAAGCTTTGAAAATGAACGTAATATTGAATTTGTTCTAAATTGCTATAGAATATTATTAATGATGCATAATCCCAGCACTTGGAGTTCTGTGCTTAATTGTGAAGTCCTCTCCCTATTTTTCATTTTTTTTTTGCCCGTTTTCCGGATTTAGCACGCTACCCCTACAGATCCGGCTGTTTTTTTTTCCTGTTTAATCTAAAAACTGCAATTTCTATAGAATCCAGACCGCGTTAGTGCAGATAATCATAATACATCACACCAGAGCGGGCCATAAAGCCGGCTACATCTGGGTTATGACTCCCTGCCCCAGTACTTAAGAAACATCTATCTCCTTCCTACTCTGCATGAACCCGCTGATACTGCGTACGGCCTTGCTCGGCGCTCCAGCTGCAGAATTATTCCAAGCATAATGAATGTGCCGTACATATGGCTCCGCTAATCTGCCGTATGACTTGAGAGCTCTGCGGCTCCTTATAACCACTTCATCTGCAGTCTAGATCCTTGTGTTCAACTTAATGCCACATGTAACCTTTGCTTGGGGTGTCGTACAGCAAACAAAGAGCATTCAGGAAACATGTGCAGCCGATAAGTGTTTGCGTTGAATGCTTGTAACTCGGATTATTCCTTCCAGTTCCTAGTGATCATTTTCTCACCAGTTTGTTAATAAAATTATTTTGTATTTTTTTCCATTGCAAAGAAACCTGCGATATTTGTGTATATGTGTATGTATATTTATATATATATATATATATATATATATATATATATATATATATATATATATATAGGTTTGTGTGTATGTATATATAGGTTTGTGTGTATATAGGTTTGTTTGTGTTTGTGTGTATATAGGTTTGTGTGTGTGTGTGTGTGTAGGTTTGTGTGTGTGTAGTGTTCTCAGCCATACGGGTTGTTGCTAATGCTTGCGGGCTCGCGTTGGAGAGAACTGCTTAGATTCTCTCGGACTGCAAGAAGATCCACTCAGTCAATACTACAGGAAATGAAGCCAAACTGTTAAATGGAAGGTTTGATCATGAGGCTAAAGCGGAAATATTTTTCCATGTCATGAGAAGACAGGATTCCCTATAGGAGACTCTGATGGTGGGAAATGAAGCAATGAATATGCGCTTGATGGAGCTCAGAGGGGCAGTGGCTGACAGATGTGCCTGGCATGCTGTGGTCCATAGGGTCAGTCGGACCAGACTAAACAATTTCAAATGCAGGCAATCCGTCTCCTCCTATCTGCATTCTTGATACTGTAGCTGTCGGACCCTCGCTCTGTACCTCCGCATAGCCTTCAGTAAATAGTATTTAAAGACGCAGTGATTTAGAAGCGTATCCCAGCAGCCCCTCTATCTCTTTATAAACTGTATTTATTTTCCTTGGGGAGCAAAGATTAATTTATTCCTGGAATTCCTTAGTAAAGTGTGTAAATACAAGCTATTTAGGATTAATTAAATTTCATGCAGTTTCTTTTGTGAAAAGAGCATTTTTTCCGTGTCATGTCTCTGCTGCAGCTACAACTTTTTTCTTTTTTGTAATATTTTGGCACCAGAACAAACCTCCAAATTGAGCACTGTCAGAGAGAAACAAAGAGAAATAGGATTTGAGCAGCTGCTTGCGAGTTTCAAGTGTTGCAAAAGAGAATTCGCTTAAGTTGCATGAAAACCCTGCCTTAAATTCAGTGGGACGCCGCTTTTCTCTGGATTCTGTTAATGGCTTGGAGCCAGCTTGTAAAGCTGTCTTCTCTTGATGTCACCGTATCATCTTGCTCTGTTTCAAATGGTTTGTTTTCTCTGAATAAGAAATGTCCTGCAGGCGTTTCTTCTTTTTTAAAGCTGTTGCTGTTTTTATTTATTAATGATACTGGCTGCTGAAGATATAAGTGTTTAGGAGCCCAGGCAGGGACATTGCGCTGCTGCAATTGCCTTTTCTAGGAGTGCATGGGTTCGTGAGCCAATATGATGCAACTGTGCTGTATGGTGGTTGTGGCAGGGCTAAAATTAATCTTATTTAAGGAATTTAGGCTAAGGTGTTTGTAGTGTTATGGGAAAATGTCTCTTCCATAACTAACAATCAAGGAATGAAACCAGGGCATCAATCAAGTTTCTTTATTTACAAGCTTGGAGATCACCCTATGTATCGGTTATATTCAGTGGACTGATCTCCTTAATCACACAACATATCGTCTCCTTAGCAGGTGGGGATAAAGTTACATATACACAGGGCTGGATGTTAGTACTGATAACAAGAAATTAAGATGAACAAAAAAAAAAAATTCTGAGCGACCCCCTGTGCTAGTCTCTGCCTGTCACAAAGACAACTTGGAAACGGGGAGCAAAGTGGATGCTATGCTTTTTTGTGCATGGATATAGGATATACATGAGTGAATGGTCCAATAAGATACAGCATTGTTACTCTACAGACCTAATATACATGTATCCGCTTTTAAAGAATCATTGTAGTTCTGTTAAAAACTTGGTGTTTGTAATAAAAACCTTTTGTATACATTTCTTGTGTCTAGGGGCTTCTATATTTCACTTTCTAAAATCCTTTATTTGTATAGCACCGACCTAATGTTTGTTGGCCTAGAGTCTTAGAATGCAGATTCTTTGGTATTGCTCTTCCATTTATGCCTATTCATTTCTGTAACAATGTGGCTGGCCTTCACTTGAGCTGAATAGAGATCTTGTTCGTGGATAAACATTACAAATATGAATATTTATATATGTATATGAAGATTCAAAGGACTTTTTTTTTTTCAGACCTAACACTAGTTTTTGAAACCTTCTCTAATTCAGTACTGTCCGACTGCTATAAAGATACATAACATTCTTAAACCTTGATGCATCGTTCTCTCCAATAGTCCTCCCGATTCGTGTTTGGCGTTACCCTATTGTCATTCAGTTGTGTGAATAGTCTATATATAGTATGTTTGTGATTAAGTGCACTAGAATCAAATGATAACCTCTCATTGTGTGTTTTTTCTCTTATTTCTTATAGGATAAGAACAAGAAGCTGCGTCCTCTTTATGATATTCCGTACATGTTCGAGGCGAGGGAGTTTCTTAGGAAGAAGCTGACAGGAAAAAGGGTAAGTGATTCCGGCCTGTTGGGTAGGGGTATAGAATATTATTACAAGTACATAAATCATTTTGGTTTATAGTAATTAGAAATTGACACCATAATAACCAGGAATCTGGTGGTTATGGGGTAAAGCAGGATTTTACCTTGTCAGTAGCGGTGGCTCTCCGGTTGTGGTGTAAGGCCGGATATTGACCACAAGCTCTCGCACCCACCTAGGCTTAGTACAGGAACCTGATCCGTGTTGGCCTTGTTAAAGGAAACTATCCCTCTTTAATGTCTACAACCTCACTGGCTCATGGAGTCAAAACCAGTGACAACAATCATGTTTCTTTATTCAAGCTTGGAGAGCACAGCGTATCTTACAGAAAGATATATGCAGTGGACAGATCTCATTATTGCAAAGCTAAAGGATGTCTCCAGCTCCCTCTGCTAGACGGCCACAGAAAAACAGAGAAAATGTGTAAAGCTGAATAAAAATGGATGCTATGCCTACTGTGCCATGTATGTCTATAGGATACACATGAGTCTGAGCTAATGGGTGAATGGTACAATAATAAGATGCAGTGGATATCTACATAATGGTGTAAATACAAAATATATATATTCTCTACAGCCCCTTTAAAGTCTTTACATGCCCATGCACACAATCTGTCCGTTTCACCTTCCCTTTATTGGATTTGGCCAGTATTCCTCCCCAGCATGTTCCCACATTCCAGGTGAGACTGGTATGGCGCTGACCCTGCTCCTGGCAATGCAATAGAATAGAAATCTGATTTGCTTGCCTTCTGTGTGCTATAAATGAAAAATCAAGACTGTACACCACTGTTAAACAATCTTAATTGGCATGTAATTAGACATTTAAGCTAATTAGCAGCTGCTTGTTAACCTTTTTTAGCACACATTGGTTGGTTGCAGCTTCGTTAGTGGCTGACGGCCTGGATTGACAGTACAGCGGGTGCATGTGGTCAGCACCTGCTCCTCCCAGTGCACTGTCCTGAGGTCTGCATTGTCCTCTGCAAGGGTCAGACCTATTGTACTACTGGATTTATTTTTCTGGAATTGTGATAACTGCATAGGAAGACATGTGGGCTGGAGTTCTTGTTGCTGAGATGGTCATCCGTTAGTACAACATGCGAAGTGGTCCCTGATAGGCTACGACACTACACACCAAGCCCTACATAGTCTGTGTCTGTATATGCTGCAGTGGGCAGACCCATAAAGGGACTATTTGTTTTATTAAGTATTTTATTAAGTAGTGCTTATAAGAGCTGTTTTTGCTGCATAAAATGTGCATGTCTGTAAATAGAGGGATATTATATACCTAGTAACATCCAGAAGCCTTCACATCTCTTTATAGTGAATCTTCTCAGGCAATTAAATGGAAGACCTGCCATTGGTAACTTTCCACTCATTCATTGGTAACATTTATATCTGGCATTGTGTGAACACAAAGTATATCACAAGTGGATCTCATTGGCTCACGAGGATGACTCCTACAGCCATATTACTTCACTGAGCAACCAGAACAAGCCTCAATAGGTGACTATACACTCCAAGTAATTTAGTTATTTCCACAAATTTTAGCTTTCAGCATGCCATACATACATAAATTGTAGATGCAGAAAAAAGGAAAAAAACAACTTTCCATTGTTCTTACCTTACACGGGTCTCCTTTACCTCTAGAGCTTTCAAAGCAATACCAAAAACTGGAAGCAACTTCTCAACATCAGACAGTCTAATGAAGGTTAGGTCCTCATGCTCACTGTCAACGACATCATCACCCCCACCTCCCAAGCCCGTTGTCTACTGTTCTACTGGATCCTATGGTTCTACTGGATCACTAACTAAATCTTGTCTTCTCCATCTAAAAAACATCTCCAGAATTCGTCACTATCTTACACAAGACACAACTAAAATCCTTATACACTCTCATCATCTCTCGACTAGACTACTGCGACTCGCTTCTTGCTGGCCTACCCACCACCCGACTATCTCCACTTAAATCCATAATGAAGCCTCTGCTCGACTCATCCTCCGTACACAACGCTCAGTGTCGGCATCACCTCTCTGTCAATCGCTCCACTGGCTTCCCTTAGCCTCAAAAATAAAATATAAAATCATGACCCTAACCTACAAAGCCCTCAACAATAACACTCCCCCTTACATCTCTGCTCTCATCTCCAAACACTCCCCCACACGCCCTCTTCGTTCTGCTAATGACCTTCTTCTTTCTACAACTCGTCACCTCGTCTCACTCCCGCCTCCAGGGCTTTTCTCGTGCTGCCCCTAGTCTCTGGAACTCCTTGCCTTGCTCCACCAGATTATCCTCTTGCCTCAAAACATTTAAAACCTCACTTAAAACGCATCTCCTTAAAGAAGCGTATCCCCTTCCACCCTAACACTTATCACCTCTCTCACCCTCTATTACACTCACTATCCCATAAATTGTAAGTCTGCGAGTTTCTATCCTCCGTAATTTAAGCTAGGAATCCAGTGTCCATGGTGAATGCCCAAAGACAGCGCCCTCCTTGCTTTGCGATTTGTTAATTTGTATTTATCTTTGTCTGAACTTATGTACAGCGCTACGGAATATGTCGGCGCGTTATAAATGAACTATAGTAATAATAATAATAATGCTCTGGATGAATCTCTCTATATTTTTTAAACATTTTAGTGAAATGACATTTTGTTTACTTTTATTTTGACATTTAGTGAAGACGCATGTGACAGGCAATAAGACTGCTCTTACGGACAGTCCTCCATCTTGTTCAGGTGGAGATGTCCCTGGAAGAGCCATCCACACAGCTGGGCAGGTTCCACTTACAACATGACAAGTGAAGCTGTTGGTGTGATTTATTTCCATTAACATGCAACTATTCCATTAAGTGTTCCCCGCATTGCGCCCAGCCGGCTCACCCCTTGCCCGCGTTGCGCCCAGCCGGCTCACCCCTTGCCCGCGTTGCGCCCAGCCGGCTCACCCCTTGCCCGCGTTGCGCCCAGCCGGCTCACCCCTTGCCCGCGTTGCGCCCAGCCTCTGTACAGCTGTATGCAGTAAACCATAACCAGTTAGAATAAATTAGACTAACAAGTAGAACAGGGCTCCTAGACACCAGGCCCATAGAAAGCCTATTATGTTTGTGCATTTTAAATATCTGGTCTGCCCGTGCAATGCTACAAAAAGCAGCTCAGTCTGAGACCTAAACATTAAATGAGCTAAAATAACCTTTCTGCTAAATTGTGACAAACCAAACTGCACTGAAAAAGCGATCCGAAATAGATTTCCTTATATATTTTAATGAATGAAGTGATTTGTATTATTTATGTGTAGAGCTCTCCGTGCACCTTCTAAATGGCCGCAGTTAGCAGTGAGATCAGAAGTGTATCTGGAGAGGAGGGTTCTGGGAGGTCATTAGTTACGCAGTGTTTCTCTGACTCGGGCTCATTTGCATGCCTCAGAAGCATGGCGTCGCAGTCCTGCCCGCTTTGTATCTGCAGAGATTTGCATTCTGGCAGTGCTGGAGTGCAAGGTTACTGGAGTTGGTGTAGAGGCGGGCGACCCTAATGGCAGTAGATGTTTCGCTCGGGATCGGCAGGCGCAACAATGTAATTTGGCTCCATTCTGAAATCAAGCTTGGGGCTGCAAAAGGCGATAGACAAAGTAGATCTAGGTCCTTGGGTATGAATTAAGGACTCATGATGGCACCATATGG
This sequence comes from Discoglossus pictus, assembly GCA_027410445.1. Lineage (NCBI taxonomy): Eukaryota > Metazoa > Chordata > Amphibia > Anura > Alytidae > Discoglossus > Discoglossus pictus. The sequence goes on from CM050167.1 coordinate 398,895,601, forward strand.
CTGCCAGTCTGCCTGCTGGCGAGGGCTATCTGCAGGATGATTACTAAGCAGCTGACACATAAATATTCACCTGCAAACCTCCCAGTTACATCCAGGTCTAGTTTGTCGGACGGCAGCCCAAGTGGCCCTCTGTGGCAGGGTAATCATTGCCCTTCTCTTGATGTCATGCAACTTACACCTGTCAGCAGCATTTGATCCCTGGCGGGCAGACATGCAGGAGCGCGTGGAGCAGTCTGTTGCTGCACGCTCGGGAGGTCATGCAGGGTGCTGCTCCCATTACTTGTGCCCTCCAACAACCTGTCTGTTAGCCCATGCTGCCACTGTCCTGTTAGCTTGGCTGCTATGATGCTCTAATACCCCTATTCATCACTGGTCTCGCTAGCCAAGCCAGCCGAGCACATGGACATCAAATGGATAAAAAGTTCTGGTCTAGTGTACTGGGTTGGGACTAAAGCACAGAGCGGGTGCAAAGGGATTAAATGTAGGTACTGATTAGTGACATCTCTGGAAAAGTAATCCGCTGGTAAATATATAAATATTTAATACACACAGCTGTGGATTTTGAGATTTCCAAAAAACTAATCACCAGGCCTTTTTGCTACCTGTTGGAAAACCTTCTGCCATGTTGAGTTTGCATTTTATATTACATAGACTATCCCTTTAAACAAAAATCAGAGCTTAGGCGAGTCAATATATTGTTACACTGTGTAAATAACATTTACTACTGCATTGTAGGCATGGTCTGAGTGTTGGTGGCCCTCTACCTGCTCTTATTTAGCTTAAAGGACACTTCATTCAGCACAATTTAGAGCACATCTCTGTGAAGATCTCCTACTTTTTGAATTTTTCACTGAGAAATTAATAAATTAAATCTGTTTACGTGCCACTGACTGCCCCCAGACAGACCCACAGCTACAGCTCCAATGCAGAGAGCACAAACAAATCTGTTAACCTTTCACAAATTCATCTGAGCAGATAAGGGAATGCTGGAATCACCTAAACAAGACAGTTGTGTGTTAACCTCTCCTGCTGCATTCAGCTGTGTTCAGGAAAAACTACTATAAATCTTTGTGCTCACAGCACAGTCCGGCATATGTTATTAATCATGGAAATACGGGAGGCAGGAGACAGTGTTGGTAAACAGACCTAAAACGTTAGATTTTTTTTTTAGTTACTGTAATTAAAAAAAAAAAAAGTTAATTTTAACATACGCTCTTTTGCTCTTTCATACCATGAAGAGCACTTAGTGAGATAAATGGCTGTTTAATAATGAAGTGCTATATTTAAAGGACCACTGGAATATCATCTTTGCAAAGTATTAAACACTATTCGCAGAGCTGGAAGCCATGAGCTTAAATACATTTTGAGATATATTTCATTTTATTTTTTATTTTATCTTTATTTTATTATTCTTTGTAATGCACGATCCTATTCTGTAGTGCAATACAGAGGTTAAGTACAAGGCAAAAACAATATTACCACATTGATTTTAGGCTCAATAACTGTGCCCTCCATTCTTTTACAGACACAAGACTTAAAACTCACTTAGATCACAACCTAAAGGGTTTCTTATTTGAGTGTCACAGCTCACAACTATTCTCAGTATTTCCTCCTGGTTTATAGTCTGATGGAGTGAGTTCTGTCGCACTATTCAATAGTAGGATTGCTTTTATTTTTCTTGAGTTTTCATGAGTTTAGCTTTTAGTATTTGCTAATTTTTCCCTCCCGCACATGCTCAGAATGATCTTATGGAACATTTTATAGATGGGATCTAAGAGCACAGTGCTGAAACTATTTATTTAAAAGATGTTTGCCATTTTTCCATTATATCACACATACGAGTTGTTGCTAACGCTGCGGGCTCGCATAGCGAGCCCGCGGCCCTCGCTTTGCGAGGGCCTTGGCTCGCGCAGCGAGTCGCGGCCCTCGCTTTGCGAGGGCAGTTGCCGAGGGTCTCAGTTGCTGGCATGGAGCGCCGTAGGCGCTCCATGCCAGCAACTGCGACCCGCGCAAACTTCACGTCGCAAACCAAACAGCACGACACACACATTACGACACTCGCAAATAACATACGACACACGTTCACACACATTACGGCCTCGCAACACTCGGACGCAACTCGCGAACATTACAAAATGTAAAACACAATACATACACACAGCACATACATAAAAACCTTACCTACACCAAGAGGGAGCACCCAGGACCTCAAAAATACAACTTACACCTCGATTTTACTCGAAATAAAACTGTTTAGAGACTAAAAAAAAATCTAAGCGAGAGAAAAAATGTCCGCCGAACAAAACGAAAACGAGGCTACAGCACTCTAAACTTGCAAAACACCACAAGAAACTCGCAAAACGCCACAACAAACTCGCAAAACGCAACAAACGACCTACGGATATTCATACCACACAGTGCACACATTCAGCATGCTTACACAGCAGCTCCACACCACTAATGCTGCAGCAACATCAACACAGATTGCCAGCTCTTCATCACAATGCTTCAAAATAGGTAAACTATATTCATTTAGTAATGTATTACATATTTCATTATTATACACCAAACAGCATTAGCTCACTTACGATTTCATTGCCGTCATTTTTTGACGGGCAATTCGCTAGTGGAGAATAAAAGTTAAAATGTATATAAAAAACATTTTAAAACTCTGTTAAAAAGATAATTACTTTCTATTCATTTTTAGTACTTAACTTTTAAGAGTGCTTTAGTGCATTTTCGAATCCAAGCCTAAATATATTCACAGTAAGTGTCTAAAAGCATCCACACGGATGGTATTTGGTTCTCACGTGTTGGGTATCATGATACAACGTGCAGAACATGCTTTGATGTCATATTGGATTTACATGATGGGAAGAAAGCATAAAGACCCCACCAGTGTCCAAGCATAAAGACCCCCACCAGTGTCCAAGCATAAAGACCCCCACCAGTGTCCAAGTATAAAGACCCCCACCAGTGTCCAAGTATAAAGACCCCCACCAGTGTCCAAGTATAAAGACCCCCACCAGTGTCCAAGTATAAAGACCCCACCAGTGTCCAAGCATAAAGACCCCCACCAGTGTCCAAGTATAAAGACCCCCACCAGTGTCCAAGTATAAAGACCCCCACCAGTGTCCAAGTATAAAGACCCCCACCAGTGTCCAAGTATAAAGACCCCCACCAGTGTCCAAGTATAAAGACCCCCACCAGTGTCCAAGTATAAAGACCCCCACCAGTGTCCAAGTATAAAGACCCCCACCAGTGTCCAAGTATAAAGACCCCCACCAGTGTCCAAGTATAAAGACCCCCACCAGTGTCCAAGTATAAAGACCCCCACCAGTGTCCAAGTATAAAGACCCCCACCAGTGTCCAAGTATAAAGACCCCCACCAGTGTCCAAGTATAAAGACCCCCACCAGTGTCCAAGTATAAAGACCCCCACCAGTGTCCAAGTATAAAGACCCCCACCAGTGTCCAAGTATAATTGTATTATTTGGCTTATTTGTTTCATTTTCCTTCTAGGCTTGGTCTTGTTCTGCTCAGTTGATAACATTGATCCTCCTCATCATAGTGTAGTTCACTGGCAGGAATTAAGTGGGAAGCTGCTTAAGTAGATGATCTATTGGTTTTATTTTTGGCCAGGAGCATTTCTGGCACTGAGAAGTATTCAGTAGAAAAAATACAATGCAAGTGGCCTGTACAATAGTTTATTGAGCTGGCATTGTTACTGGTCTGCATAGGAACAAGCAGTGACCACGTTGGGTAGACTACATATTGAATATTTGTAATATTCGCAGGAATGATTGACATCTCCATTGTTTTAGTGTTCATCAAATACTGGTCACCAGGAGCCTGTTTTCTCAATTATTGGTGGCTTCCAGACAGATGTATCATTTTTTTCATTGTGATTTGTAGCCACTTTATTCAACAATTTGTAAAAAATATCGAATTTTTGGGAAAAGCAACCATGCAAGGCTTTAATTGGGTGGACCCAGACAGGGACTCAAAATCCATTTTTTTTGGGGGGGGGGGGTATACCTACCAATTGATACTATCCTACTAGTCTAGTGTGACCAGATCCTATACGTGTTGTACAATACAGGTATGCCTTTCTTCTCGGACACCATCAGCCAGCGCAATGTTTCATCCATCAGTAGAAGCTGCTCTAGAAACCGTGATACACTCTACATAAAAGTGAAGCTGTTGAAATAACTAAATTAGCAAGAAAGTGTTCATTGTGTCCAAATATGTTCCTTATTCCCATAGAAATCTAAAGCAAATTGAAAAAAGAAAGCACCACGACCAGTCAGGTCCATTTATCACTCTTGCCTGATAAAAATATAGACCCAAGGTTGCTGAAATACTCGGTGGTGTCCAGAGTGCCTCTCCGTTCTTATGTTCAGTATCAAAGTTACTCATTTATTAGAACTTTCCAATTAAGCAATGGTTCAGATTAAATTAACTGGATAGCCCTAAATCCAAAGCATGGCGTCTTGATGGATAACCATTGTCCTATGTCTTTTCAATTGAGAGGCCAAGTTATGCACATAATAGCGAGTTGCAAACCTGTCCTGTCTTGTGGCGGCCATGCCTGTGACCATAGCTAGCCACAACCTTGTCCATTCTTGTGCAGGCCTGTGACTGTAGCTGGATCCAGCCATGTCCTGTATGGTGCGGGCCTGTGACTGTAGCTGGCTCCAGCCATGTCCTGTATGGTGCGGGCCTGTGACTGTAGCTGGCTCCAGCCATGTCCTGTATGGTGCGGGCCTGTGACTGTAGCTGGCTCCAGCCATGTCCTGTATGGTGCTGGCCTGTGACTGTAGCTGGATCCAGCCATGTCCTGTATGGTGCTGGCCTGTGACTGTAGCTGGATCCAGCCATGTCCTGTATGGTGCGGGCCAGGCCTGTGACCATAGCTAGTTGCACATAGTTATAGTAATTAAAGTTGAAAAAAGACTTTAGTCCATAAAGTTCAATCTTTTTAGATCTCCTCTGATCTGCAATATGCAGATTATTGTTAATTGATCCAGAGGAAGGCAATCAGAAAAGAAACCCAAGTGAATCTTGCCAATTGTCTCAAAATGGAAAACATTTTTTCCTTCCTGATACTGGCGATTGGACTCCTCCCTGGATCAACACCCCCTCTCTAATTACCCAGGATAACCCTTAATTCCCTTTTTTACTCCAATATATCCAACCCTTTTTTAAACTTAACTATCGAATCCGCTGTCACCACCTCCTCTGGTAGAGAATTCCACAGATTAACCACCCTTACTGTGAAGAACCCTTTTCTTTCATTGTCTGGTGTGGGGCGGGGCCGTGGCTGGCGCCATCGCATTGTCTGGTGTGGGGCGGGGCTGTGGCTGGCGCCATCGCATTGTCTGGTGTGGGGCGGGGCCGTGGCTGGCGCCAGCCGCATTGTCTGGTGTGGGGCGGGGCCGTGGCTGGCGCCAGCCGCATTGTCTGGTGTGGGGCGGGGCCGTGGCTGGCGCCATCGCATTGTCTGGTGTGGGGCGGGGCCGTGGCTGGTGCCAGCCACATAATAGTCAGAGCCATGTTCACTAATCGGCCGTGCGACTGTGCTTTTTAGGGATTTGTTCTTGCTGCTAAATGGAATAAGTCTAATACTTGAAAAGGCTCTTTGTGTAATTGTCCTATTTTACAATGTGTCTGAAAGATTAAGTAAAAACCTGTATTTACTGTTTACACCTACACAGAACAAATAAGATGATTAGCCCAAACATTAGTGTTTCCAGAGTCTGGAGTGTTTTTGTGCCGATTGGGAATAATCCTCAGAATTCATCAATAACAATGAACATCTCTGCACCGGAACAGAACCACCTCCAGCTGACTTACTAAATATACCAGTTGAGGAAGTGGATTTGATTCTTTTTTCTTTTATTGCTTCATAACCCACGCTCCGACCTGCAATAAAACGACATCATTTATAGAAACTAACAGTTGTATAAAAGGCCAGATTAGCAACCACAGTCAACAATCTTTTTTTGTTTGTTTTTTTAATTTCACAGTAAAAATGTATACGGATCCGGAATATTTCCATTGCAGAAATGTTAGTGGCCCTTTAAGCCTTTTCTTGGATCCCACCTAAGTGTGCGGGGTAATCTCCTATATAGATTGAGTCCTTTACATTGTAAATTGTGCTTTGGGGAAAGCTCTGTTTTATTTTCAGCTCAGACAGGACCCTCCATTCTTCAATGTGCTAATATTGTATTTTGTGTGTAACCCCTGTACAGCGCTACGGAATACGTTGGCGTGTTACAAATGGAGGGCAATAATAAGCTTCGGTTTTCAGAAGACGAGAGCCAAAAGGCCCATCTATTGTGCATGTTCGGTCTACCTACAAAGCTTGGCTGATATAAATGATATCTTATTTATAGCCCACAAGCTGTGAAACCTACTTGTATTGGATGAATCCTGCAGAAGGATCACTTTCCAGCAACCTGATGAAACCGGACAGGTCATCTCAAAGTTTCAGGAATGCGTGTGCAATCTGGGGCCTTGGCTGCTTCCTTTCCCTGCACTCATTATGGCTAACCTGATCAGATTTAATTAACTTAATTTTGTCCAATGGAAAGTTCCTGGGACCTCGCCAAAATCACCCGTATCCAGAACATTGTTATTGAGAATGTGTTTACTTCCAATTAATAGACTTGCATTATAATGCTGGTATTTATAGCGAGGTCCAGCCTGCTTCTCACACATAAGAGCCATGGAAATTAACCAGGCCGATGAATCTTCATTCGGCCTGTAGTAAAGCACCCTCTGCCCCGTAGTATTTCCCACCCGCATGTATTTGGTTTTATATCCTTTGCTTCAAAACAAATTTCACTTTTTTTTTTGTTTTTGTAGACTTGGTTTCTTAATTGTCCAGCGTGCTAAAGCCGCAGTCCAGCCATTGTGTGGCCAGGTCCTTTACATTAGCTCATCTAAGATGCTCCGTTTGGTTCATTCTGATGCCCTCACCTGTGCGCAATGAGAAGACGTACAAGGATTTTGTTCCAATGGAGTCTACATGGCCACTATCCACGATCCACTAGACTGTCCGGGCAATGGTATATTTAAGAACGCTGGACCTTCCCACGCGGTCCAATCACAATCCTAATATAGCGATATCCTAAATATTAAAATCAGTTTCCAATTTCACAGCGTTAAATATGCTCGTGTAGGTACGGACCGCACGTACTGTATAAGACGGTTGCGTTGTTTGCCTTTGTGACACGGGCCACCAGAACAAGCTTTACTAATTTACCGTTAAAGCCAAGTATATAATACACAAGCCGCTGTGACCTCTCGAATTCGTGAAGTCTGATTTTGTTCCTCGCATCGTTGTGGAAGTTAGTCGTACACGTGACGCTCTTTCTCCCCGCGTACTTGTTGTAAGAAGCCTGTGTGACCTGCTATTTTCAGGCATATAAAAGCCTTTTTTTATTTTTTTGCCCTTATAAATGATGGCTGAGAGCTTTAGAGTAGAAACATTGAGATGCGTTTCTGAATAGCCTCACTTGTTTCCATTTCCATCCAATCCCTGTTCAATGAACATAACAGAATGGAAAAGTTTTCAAGGACACTTTGATTTGATATTTAAAAGGAAAACATGAAGGTGTCTAAGTGCAGTGTGTGTATATACATTACATGGCGAGCTGCGATGCTGTTGGATGAGTTAAGTGCGGCGCCAGCGTCCGCTCATTGTCTGTGCAAGGCTCAGTCTGACTGTGTGGGAAGATTCGGCTTTCTAGCACGCTCTGTTCTTATGAATAGGTCCGGCTGATAAAAATGGATTCGCTTTTATTTGATTAGTGCACGACCAAATAGTACCCGATCCTCCCAATTATACCCAAGCAAAAAACTGTATAGGGACTGGCATGGATCCCTGTATTTATGGTATACATCGCTGGCATGAGGTTCTGCTCGTCTTGCTGTTTATTGCCATATTATATTACATATCGGGATGTCTGGAGATCAGGCAAGATTGGGCACCCTAATGGTGCCAGTTTTGACATAGGGCCATCTTGAACACAAGCAAAGGATCACATAAGGTTTGAAGAGAGGCCGTCGTTCTGCGTTACTGCAGTTACCGTTGAGATCCTTTATCAAATTTAAACATTTGTTCAGTTCTATCAGAACCGTTCGGACCGCGGCACGCTAGGCACATCAAGTTCATGTTCATTGCATAAATGACTTCATCTATCCATCTCCACCTCTGCTGCCCCCCTCTTTGTGTACCTTCAATCTTTCCCGGCATCAGAGTCTTTTTTAGGGTATTCTGTCTTCTCACGATATCAAACCTTCCATTGAACAGTTTGGCTTCATTCCTGTAGTATTGCCTGATTGGATCTTCTTGCAGTCCAAGGGACTCAGAATTAATGTCTTTAAGCAGGTTTCTCCAATACGTTCAGTCGCCTGACCTTCTTTATGGTCCAGCTTCTCTTCTACTCTATCTAGTACTTCTTCTCTACTCCTTGCACATTTTCGCTGCGTGTGCATAATGCGCAGTAGACTAGTCTATTTTTCTGGCCATCAATGTTCTAAGATGTTGAGAGCGCAGCGATTACGTTCACTCCTCCCTCACATCTTTGGTATTCTCCAATCCCTTTTAAATCTTAGGTCCGTGTAAGATTCACGCAAAACATTGTACATTAGTGGAATGGAGCTTTTTTGTTTTAAATACAATATTAACATGCAAGATTGAGAAGACAGAATTAGCAGTAAATTCCATAGTATCTTCCAACTTTCACAGAACGAACAAAGAAAGCAAAATATCAGTAAAAACATAAAAACAAACGAGTACCGAGCTCGGCTGCTTTATCCAACGTAACTATTACTTATGGATATTATTGAATATAAATATTTCTGCAGGTACGGGTTTGATCGCGGGTTATTAGTGACTCCGTTTCCTTCAGCTTCCCCTCTGCTGAAGATAAGGGAACGTGTCAGATTCTTTTCAAAATATGGGAGTATAAAATCCTGAAATCTGTCTGCCGTTAGTATTTATACCTGCGATTGTAGAACCAGCTGTCAGAGGAGCGCCAAGCCCACGACTGGTGGGTACAGTAGGATCTACAGCTCAGATCACTGGAGCGCTCTACTAAAGGGATATGTGCCGCGCACTCTATAATGATGTACCACTCTCCTATGCATGACTTAAAGGTATATCTAAGTTTCCCTGTCCTTCCCTCTCTCTAATCAGACTTATATCGGACACATCACATGGAGTCATTCTATACACATAGATTTATTTTATTTAAAAATAAAACTTATTTTCCACACCCCCAGAGCTGCTTACATACGCACAGTGTACCCACCAATAGAAAACTGCATTTGGGTACAGATTTACTAACTTCAAGCAAACGGCAGCCCAATGCAGAGATCTACAGGACGGGGAGTAGTGGAAAATGATAAAAAAAAACTCTATGTAATTGCTACTTCTACTGAGAGGCTGAATCCAGGTTGTGGTGGCCAGGCTTTTTCTAGAGTTTACTTGTAGGTTTTTACGGATCTTTCCAATTTTAAATTCTCCACCAGTGACCGCAGCAATTGTGACAATTGGCCACTAGATGGCGCTGTCGATATTTTCCCGAGTTGCCAATATTTAGACAATTTGTAACCTTAGGTTACCCTAATCCTTAAACTAACCCTCACTCTAATAGTCTACCTCGCTCTAAAAGTCTACTTAACCCTAAGTCTATGGTATCGGCACGGAAAATCGGCAGCGCCATCTAGCGGTTGGTGGGTTCCATGGCTGGCAAATTTATGGTGATTTTAAAAATGGAAGGGACTGTATTTACCTTTTTGTCCTTCAGCATGTAAACTTGTATAGTTTTTCTTTTTTATGACTTCCTGTCTTTTTAAACTGACTGATTAGACGGTCTCACTTAAATCCATGTGATACGTGTTACAGGAGGAGGTTTCATGGCTGAGCAGTCTCAACTTATTGATCTGTGTAGATATGTTGGAAGGGGGACGTTGTATAAACGGGTCTGTCTTGTGCTTCTTGAGCGGTGGGCTCCAGTTTGTGCGTTCTTTATATGCTGTACACGTCTGATGTATATGGGATGTGACGTACCCCGCAGACACGCCGCAAAACAAATGACCGTAACGGTGCTCTCTGGGAGAGGATCAAGAGTTAAGATGGTCACAGAAAAAATGACCCATTTAGCATGCCCATTATACTTTGAGTAGTACTTCCTTCATGCCTATTGCAGAATATTTTGCTGTTCTAATAAGCACAGCCTAGTTTTGATCCAATTTAGCATCATGGTGGACAAGGTTGTGACAGAGGACACCGCACCCAGTACTTGAGGGTCTGTGAATGCATTGGTGCACCAGATACCTGAGTATAACGTCGGGCACATCTGCACCACCAGGCCGGAAATCATCTGGAGTTCCTTGTATTCAGTGCCAGTTGGCTCTGGCTGTGCCATACGTCCGTGCTGTTGAGTGACATTGTGTGCTCATCTTTACTGCCGGACAAGACTCCTCAAGGGAGATTTCCACCTGTAGTGATTTAATTCACACTGGCTCCAGCTGACCTTGAAGACGCACTGATGCATACCGTGTGCGCCGTCTTGTGCTCAGCACTTCACAAAGAATCCAGTGCTCCTGGGATTGTGCTGCAACACATGTATAGAGGGTCCAATTATATTTGCCGTTCATTAATATGGCCATATGTAATAAATATAGTTGCATATCATATATTTTATACATATTTATTAGGTTAAATCACTTCTACAAATTTAGTGTTTTAGTTTGTGTACAATTTCAGCCTGATCCTGTGGTTTGCCATGTTGGCAAAATGATATTGGAAGCAGAAGTGTTTCCGAAGTGGTTCCCCGTGCCGCAGAAGGCCTTCGCCAGGTCCTGGTGTGCTCAGACATGTAGCCATGTGGGCACCTATAGTGTAGTATTCACCCCCTATTTGGCCTGGTATCCCCATTTCAAGTTTCACAGGTCCATGTTTTTTTTTCTTTTGGAAAGATTTTCCCAAATAAACAATATTTTAAGATACTTTTTCGGAAAAGATATCACCCACCAACCGGATCCTTAAAGGACCTACCGTACTGCAGGAAAAAAGCACTTGTTTGTCCATAGCCATGTTACATACGAGGACACGCCAAGCACACCAGGTCCTATGAGAGCGCCTACTGAGGCATGGAGAACCAGCACGCACTACTCAAACTTCAGGGTCAGGTTGTCGTGGGTGTACGGGGCGATATTTGTGATCTATGAAGTCGTATGGCTCTTTATTTCTGCAGTTCATATTTCTTATACCTAATTGGGATTTAATATAGAATATTAATGTTATAAACCAATATTTACCTACTGTATATGATCATTATAATGGGACCCTCACCATATTTATTCATCTTAATATCGGTTTACTTGTTCAATGGGTTAATCTCTATGGAGGAGCCATAGTGCCTTATATTTTGGTACTGGAAGCTCCTTAATCCTTGGTACTGCTACTTTCATAAGAGTACCATATAATGAGGCGTAGTGAAGCTAAGATGGTCCTGGTTATTCGTGTTTATGCTGTTCAATCCAAATATAAAAAAGGCATGTGTTCACCAAGGCTGCCGAGCCCTTGGGCGCACGTCTCCTAATGCATGTCTTCGCTTGCCGCCCTTTGGCACTCTCTGTACTTGAGCTGTCCTTTTTCAGTAGATATTAGCGGGAGGAGGTTGCAGTTTCTCCATTAGAGAAGGTTGAACTTGCTGACCCATTTGATGCCTTTTCACTCATTACGTGGCTCTTTAATCTTATCTTGTTATAAGGCAGAATGAGCGTCCAGCTAATAGACATTGACCTGTGAATAGTCACTTGTTAATTATCTAACTAGGTTCTAATCCTACTTGGATTCGGACTCCTTGTTTGTGTCTTTATTTCCAGTTGTGATGCAGCGTAAATATACAGCTAATGGAGGCCGCGAATGGACCAAGCGGTTACGCATATTGTTGGCTTGAATCGGTCTGGATTCTGTGATGTATATTTTCAATGTCAGACATCATAGCGTTCCATTGCACCCCATTAATTTTCCACGTCCATCTCCAGGAGCACATATTCATTATACCCCAAAATAAATTCTGCTACATTTTTCCAAATTTATTAAAATTTCCCTTGGCGCACAAAAACGTAACCGAGAAGGCGATCTACATGTCGTGCCAATGTGATTGAATTATTTGCGCCCTCCTCCTTTGGTGTAGGGCATGATGGACCCACTCCAAAAAGGTTTAAAAAAAATAAAATAAATGATTTAACCCACATAATTACTTTTGAGCTTCAGTATACTACTGATAAAGTCCCGGAGATCTTCCCCAGAACTCACCGCCTCCTCCTAGATTCATTTCCTCTTCTCTTTTTGTATCACTTGCACCTAGTACAGAATAGAATATGTAGAATTATTGGGCAACATGCTCATTTTATTCAATGTGTGTGTGTGTGTGTGTGTACATATATGTATGTATGTGTATACGTCACATGTTCTCAAGGAGTTAAAACGCCCTATTAGCAGCATTGACACTTGATGGTGGCGCTTGGTTTTCCTATGTAGTTACTGCTGGTTTAATGCGGCGCTGGGAGCAGTATATCTGTAATTTCTAGCAGGCGCCACCAATACGCACTGGTTTAATGTTTTTATTTGAATTCTATTGATTTGTGTAAACTGCTTATTGAGAAATAAGGCCGTTCGCTAAAGTGCAACACAGTACATTTCCTGGCCTAATGTCCACTTTAAATGCGACCTTGAGCATCTCTGTAATAACTGAATAATGAATTGGTGGTGTTGGGACGCCGGCCTTCCCGTAGTGCGTCTCGTTGGGTGAGGACGCGTGTATCTGCCAGCTTGGTTACAGCTGGAGGACGTGGATGGTATAAATGGTATCCAGTGACCTGTGGGCCATCTAAGCACATGGAAGGTCAGCGCCATGCCTGGGGTACAGTCTGTCCTTGCTAATCTCATTGTGGTCGTTAAGACAGTGTATAAAACCCCTCTACATCACGTCTTAAGGGACAATTAGACGTAGCGTTGCATATAGCTGGCAGCGCGCTCATGCTTATCCTTTTATTGACAAGTAATGAATTTTATATCTGCTTCTGAAATGCAATTTTAGGCACTCAGTGTTTATGACCTTTATTACGCTTTTATTTTTGGTTTGGTGCCCTCGCGGCCTCTGGCTGAATCACGCCATTATACAGACTTGTCCCCTGAGCGGTGAAGTCTATTTATAGGCGGTGTATTGAAAGTTCACCTTTCTCTTCCTAGATGATAAAACATGTCCCCTTTTCATAGCTGGATCTCAAGTGATAAGTGCTGTAAGGAGAATGAGAGGGTCACGTACACTTGCTGGACATGGATGTCTCCTGAGATGTGGGAATACTGTGCCGGTCTCTTTTTAGTCTCTCGAAATCTAGAACACTTATACAATGCTATAGGGGTCAAAACGCAAAGAACGCAAGTCACAGATCTGTGGAAAAGTTTAACGGATAAAAATATAACGGTTACAAATCTTTAGACGTGTCCATTGCATCTTATAAGTTGTGTATGGCAGTTATTGGATATAAACGGTGAAAAACCACATGCTTAACTGGAAAATGGCGTCCTAATTAATTTGGGTGTATTAAAGGTAAGCTGTTGGGACTCCCCTTGTTAGCTGCATAGTGGTTATAGTAGATTTTATTGCCCAACATTTTTTCCACGTCATAAGTCACGCAGAGATAGATAGATGAGGCCATTTAAGCAATGATCATGAGCTTGATGGAGCTCAGAGGAACAGTGGCTGACAGGTGTGTCTGGCTTGCTGAGGTCATTAGTGTCAGACATGACTGAACAACTAAACACACATGTTATGTGTCCTTCTGATGCAGGTTTTACTGATTCTAGTTATATTTTTTGTTCTGGAGACGTCAGGACTTTGCGTTCCAGCGAGGTGGTTATTGCAAAATGTAAATGTTCATTTCATGACTTATCGGTTATCTTTAATAAATAGCCCATTTATATCTACAGTCATTAGTGTGTTCCTGAGGGATGGATGAGAACTGAATCTGATGAATATAGAATCACAATGTCGTGCAATTAATTTTTATGTTGATTACCATTTGGTGTTGTGGGCTGATGAATATACGGGCTCCACTGTACCAGCATTAGGGGTGGCGTGCACGTGTAGTCAATCCTCCATTACAATGTTTGTACAGATAATATTTAGGTACAACTGAGGTCATATGGGTCACTTTCGTACAGACCGCTTCAGGCGTCTCCGTTGGACCCCTTGTCTCGGTCTTCCTTATCCATCTACTAGACTGACCAATTTAAGCACCTCAGGCCTCATTATGTCCTTGGATAATACACAACATTGCTTCCTACTGGATATTGATTGTGTTCGCTTGCCAGGAGTGTTCATTTTTCTTGCTTGATGTAGTGCGTGGCAGGCCGTTCCTGCTTGATTATTATGACGGGCAGTGCTGATACGGAATAGCGTCATTGGGGCGCGTCAATAACCTATTACCGCATGATTACAGACTGACGGGGAACAATTAAGCTCAATCTAATAGGTATTTGAAGATATCAGTGTAGTGGGACCGTGATTTAATTGCCAAGAGTAATGAAGGATGATGACCCCTTGCTTGCGGACCATGCTGGACCATGTTTGCTGTGTTCTTTTAGTCAATATCCCCTCTAGTCGTTTTTGTATAAAACACACGGGATTATGGCTTATTTGTACGGCTCGTCCAGGTCTCCCCGTCATGGAGAGTTCAGCTGCTACCCATGGCGTTGGCACTCCACTCATTCCTGTATTTTTTCTCCTTTCACCCCAATCTCATTCCTGCCAGCTTCCAGCTGATTTATAACTCTGGTAGCCTCTGCATTGGCGCTGACGCAGCGTTTATAGAGAGCGACTAAATGCCGGCCATGCTATGCGTAGACGTTCTTCGTGTGTCTGAACGAGAAGGCCGCACTGCTGGAAATAATGATCCTGCGCATTGTCTTGGCAGGTCACGAACAAAACTTACCTAAAAAGCATTTGTTTTCCTTTGTAGAATCGCCATAAGCATTAATACGTATGGGAACCAGTATACTAAAGAAAATAAAATGCTTTAATATCTAAACTCCCTTTAAGGAAGCCAGCGTCTAGTTGAATGTCTTATGAGAATCCCACCAGTCACTTGCATACCTCAGGTTGCAACCACATGGGATTCAGTGCAAGTGACAATGGACAAGGTTGGGGACATCTGCCATCTTGTGATGGATACAGCCTTTAAAGGCCAACTGTGGTGTCCGTGCAATGGTTTGTTAAAATGAGCACTGAAGATTTTTTTCCTTTTAAGTTAAATTTAAAATTCATATTTTAAGGGCGTGCAATGCCCGGGGGGTTTGCTAACATGTCATACTGGCATAGATCAAGTAACCTGTAAAAAAGACATTTTAATACTTAAAGGGTCATGGACATCTTCATCTTAAAGACTCTACATGAGCCACTCGTTGCCACACAGGAGCCGCACAATTAAATGATCTTCCTATTGGGTGACGGTTCCTTCTTAAGAGCCTGTCACGGAGTATAACCATTTAAAATAAATTCTTTCCCCAGAAATTCCTAAGTTGGTGGTCACTTTGTGCCGGTGCCTGGTGATGCCAGTAAACATACCGCCTGTTTCATTCTGCCTGGCAGCACTTTATATGTGAGAGGAATATCCCAATCAGCTGAATTGTTGCAGAATTGTGTGATCTTAATAAACAGATGAGGAAATGTGGAGACGCTTTAGTGAAATCGCAGCCAGTGATTGAACGTAATGTCGGCAACTTTAGAGAAATGCCTCTCTGCAGCAATGTCTAATATATAATCTCCAAATGAAATTGGCGGAAAAGATAGCTTGGATACCTTCAGTTTATCCAGCATGCGCGCTCATATTTTTACTGTTTTCTGCACTCATATTAAGGAGAAAAATGTAATCTTCCATTTCTCATCAATCTCCAGCGTGTTCCTCCAGAAGGCTCGTTACGCTCGCTCAGCCGTTCTGCTAAACTGCCCCCTCTACACTCCAGGATGGCAAAACATTGCTGATTTGCTGTTCCCAGCACGAGCCATTTCTTCTTCTAATGTCACATGAACTTTTGGCCAGTCTGAGTTAGAACCATTTAGCAGTTGAGGTTTCAGGCCCATGCTTGCTAAGCAGCGCTCTCCCTCTGAATGCAGCGCTTACATATCTGCATACAGATTGCTGTGGGCCTGGGTATGCATCCATAAAGGGTTGTAACCAAGGTCCAACTTATTGCTCGCCTGGAAACCACATCTACAACCAAACGGAAATGCAGCTAGTTATTAAATATTTCCCTTGTTATGGCAGGCTATTAAAGATATATTGCAATCAACAAAGGTCCGCGTAGTTAGACCTCTGGTATTCCCAGATGTTACACAGATGTGAGAGCAGGACTAAAAAGAAGGGCCAAGAGTCCCTTGGACTGCGAGAAGATCTAGTCGATCAATAATGCAGGAATGAAGCCAAACTGTTCACTGGAAGGTTTGATCATGAGGCTGAACATAAGACAGGATTCCCTAGATGTAGACCTGCAGCATACTTCCCTCAAAGTCTCTTTATTTAGGGCCATTAAATGTCACATCTGGGTTGTTAAGGAAGAGCAGAACCATTTGATATAGATTTTAACAATTAAGTCTAATAGACTTGGAAAGATTGAGGATCCTTATCGATAACTGAGCTTGGAGGTTAAGTATTTTAAGTATAAATTATCTAACTCTTCCACTCATATTTCTACATAGGCAATTTCCATGGTTATATGACCACATAAAGCCCCATATCCCAGGTTCTGCGGATTGATAAACTGGATAAATCCATTCTATTGAGTACCTCTATGGTGGCACAGGGCTAACTCTGCCCATGCTCAGGGCTCCTTTCCACACCTCACCTCGGTTGTTGGTAGCCTTTCATCAAATCAGCCAGCCACAGGCAGAGCATGGACATCCCTAGATCTACCACCTCGGTCTTATCCAGAAGATCTATTTATTGAACAGGGTGCACCTTGTTACCATTGTATGTTCCCTATAAATAACACAAAGTAATTAAACAGTGGGGCTATTAAACATTATTGGAAAAATAATTAGGATCACTAGATCAGAAGGCCGGGTTACTCGGCGCGGTTGCATAATGGGACTGATTAGGAGCTGGTTGTTTATAATGGAAGGCGTTGCGCGGATAGATGAAAACTGTCCCCTATGAGGCATGGTCACGTCCACAAAAGTCCTCGTCCATCTGTCTTTACACCTTCAGGCATATTTAACATGGATATAACAAGCAGCTGCCCACAAATATAAAGCACCCAGGAATACCGTACAGTGGACATGGCGCCACCACTCGTGACCCAGTGATTATAAATGGATCCTTAAACCTCCTTTAGGTGAGAATTTAGGGTTAGGGAGGGGATTATACCTGTTATACATATATACTAAGTCGCCTGGGTCCGTGCAAGTGAAGCTCACGAGAGATGATCTGCGTTGACGACTTTGAGGACTTGTGAGTTAGCCACAGTGTTTTGGTGGTCACTGGTCCTGACCATTGCACATCCTGTATTGGGGAGTTACACTATTATTGGAGATATGTATCTGCGTATATTTAATAAAAAGGTTTCATCGAAAGACTTTATCCTCATGGCCCTTGTTATAGAATTCCCTTTCCCTCCTTTTACATTTTAGTCGAGCTCTTCTTGATCATGCATCCTTAAATGGGCGCACCATAAAGCATCTGATCTCTTCATTGTCAGTGTGAAGGGACTAAACATGTAGGGTAACTCAAGATGGGCAGGTTGTAGCAGAGAGGTCAGACAAATTGCAGTCCATTGGAAACACATTCTACTATCTTTGCCAAGACAATCTTATGTATAAGAACGGCCAGACAGATTGGGTGTGGTGTTCTGCGGTCCATAGGGTCACAGAGAGTCAGACATGCCTGAATGACTAGACGGAATTAATAGAGCACTATACATATGGTTTTTCCCTCTAAGAGTTCAGCTATTTATGCCTCTCAATGCCTAGCATTAAACATGCATACAAACTTGTATTTTGTCCTTTTGACCAATAAATAATGGCTGCAGTGTATGACTTTATTGGCAGCTGCGCTTCCTAGGACGCAGCAATGGATTCCCATGAGCTGTCCGTTCTCCTGATTTGCACATTTGTTATGGAAGCGCCTGCATTAGAATCATTACGCTCCGTATAGAGCTGCTCTTTTCAGCGCTTTCTGTACTGTAAGCACGATAGCATGGGAGGGTTTGCATGGCATTATCCGCAGCTTGAAAGCTGTCATTCTCTTCTCCCGGGCTTGATGAGTGTGAGAAGTCAAAGAGCTGGAACGCGGCGCAGTCTGTGATTGTCTGAATCTTTATCCTTCCTGCAGAATGCGCCGCTAGAACATCCTGCACATTGCTACTGATCTGCAGCATTGCTCTGAAGACCAGCTCGCACTGAAATCAAACCATTTGCATGCAAATTAACTGGAAGTGCACAGAAATAATGACTGCATGTCCCGAGTTTAGCGTCCCTTTAATCCTGCATTGCAAAAATAGCTTTAGAATAGAATTCTGAAGGTGGAGCAGACACTTCTTGAATTTTATTTTATGGCGGCCTGTGCCCAGTTGCTGATGGCGGCCTGTGCCCAGTGGCTGATGGCGGCCTGTGCCCAGTGGCTGATGGCGGCCCGTGCCCAGTGGCTGATGGCGGCCTGTGCCCAGTGGCTGATGGCGGCCCGTGCCCAGTGGCTGGCGGCCTGTGATCTGCAGCCCACTGTGGAACATGGAATATTTTATTTTCTAGTCCCCTGGTTAATGGTTGCCAACAAGGCTTCCATGTCCCAATGAGTCTCCCATCAGCCATGAGTTTTCTATCAAAGGCAAAATAAGTTGACTTCTTTAATTAGACAAACTTGTTATAATAATGGAATCGAACAGCAATTTAGCCAATTTACTCTCCCGTCCCTTTATATGTTTTTGTCACGTTTGCAACCTCAACATTTTACACATAATTGAAGTGATGGTGGTTAGTTGTCTCAGACTCTCCGTGACCCGGTGGACCTCGGCACGCCGGGCACAACTTGTGTCTGAGCAAATCCATAAGGTTTTCATGGCAAAGATACAGGAGAGGGTTGCCAGTTCTTTCTCCAGTGGACCACTTTTTGTCTGACCTCTCTATGACCTGCCCATCTCGGATGAAACTACATGGTATAGCTCACAGCTTCATTAAGGTACACAAGCCCCCTCACTACGAGTGATCTAGAAGGGCATAGTGGGCAACGCTGCACTGGTCAGATAATAAAAGCGTCATGTCTGCTACTATATGTGTGTCCATCTGACCTGTGGCCTGGCTGGTGCAGAATAAAACGCTTCATCCAAGATGAGCTGAGATGGTTGTGTGGGCTCGGGTTCCCATCACGTGCGCCATGTGCGCCACGCGTGTGATGTTGCGCATTGTCATTTATTCCAAGGTGCATTCTGTCTTCCTTCCTGGCCTCCAAATATATTTCGCGTCTTGAGGTTTCTATGGTTTCCTCAGGAGCTGTTAGACTGACGTAAAAAATTCCTACATGATGGTCTATAAGTGCAGCCATGATGTACACAACATTATATGGCTTGTTTATTACTAGATGGGCTACTGACCTGGTGTCACCCCTAAGTAACCCTTTAACTGCCACAATTCTACATGATATCCTTGCTCTCATGTATACATCTTAGTCTTTGCAAGCTCTTCTTTATCATGTGTCCTCAAATAGGAGCAGTATAAAGCACCATCTGGATGGCTACATTGTCATGAAGGGATTTGTGTACCTCAATGAAGCTGTGAGCTACACCATGCAGGGCTACCTAAGATGAGCAGGGCATAGCACAGAGTTCAGACCCACTCTAGTATCTTTGCCAAGAAAACCTCATGGATAAGCATGACCAGAGAGATAATGCTAGATGTGCCTGGCATGCTGTGGGTCATAAAGTCAAAGTTGGATCGGACACGACTGAATGACTAACCAATTTCCTGCAGGACCATTGCCTCCCACGGCTTCTGTCCAGTCCTTACAACGCTCTCCCAAGTGTGAAGATTAAATAAGCCTGGTTTTAATTTATCACTTTGAAATTAAAATACCATTTTGTCATGGGATTCTCGTGTTCGTTTGTGTGACCCGATGCTTTGTTTTTTTTCAGGTTAATGTGAACGTGGATTATATCCGTGCAGCGAGCACCGCCACCGAAAGTGTCCCGGCATTCTCAGAGCGCACCTGTGCCACCATCACCATCGGAGGAATGTAAGTACCTGGAGACGCATTGTATTACATCTTAAACATAACATACATCTTACTCCTTGTTCTGTGGCGTTGCGACAGCCTCTCCTTAGGGTTATTAGGAGGGGTGCTCCTGTGTACCCCACAGTTGTAGGATGCGGTGGGTACACTTGTCACCTTGCAGCATCTGCATTCTGGGCAGGCTTCTCCCCCCTGTCCTTGTGGTATCATCTCCTGAGACGTTTTATTTCCTCTGTTGCTGGAAGTGCCTGGGTAATTTGTCATGGGTGCTTCTCCATAGCAGCTAGTCTTGGAATGAGCCCAAAGTGCTATTGGCCACACTCGCCTTGTCCCGGGGAAGGCCCTTTGTGAGACAATGGAGCGTTCTCCCAAGAGCTGCTAAGCCAACTGGAACCTGGAAATTGCCCTTATCTGCCAGCCGCACACAAATTGAGACATGTGGCTACAATGGCAAGTGTGCAGAAGGATTAGCTGTGCTGGTGGGTGCCCAACGCTGCTGTAACCCTTTCAGTACCTGCAGATTATGGATACTGCCCACAACCACTTCCCTGCTATCAGGGATAGAAGCGATTCCTCGAAATCCTAAAAATGACACTAAAAACAATTTGACAGTGATGATTTTAGGGTATTTTCTGCTGATTTCTCAATCAGACTGCAGGAAGAAAAAAAAGCATTAAAATAAATCCATCTATGCAAATGTTTGCAACATAACACGGAGAATCTGAGCAATAACCTGACAACGGGCAGTCTTTGCTTCTACTCTTGTCCGTTAAATGAGACTTTTTGGTTCAAATTGACCATTTTTTTATATTTTGGGCCGATAATGATTTGTTTGCTCGGCTTTCCCAAGTCCATATTGGTCTACAGCAGTTTGAGGGACACGCACAGCTCCTGTGTTACTAGGGGTATAATATCCCTGCTTATTTACTTTTGATGGGCTTTTATTAAGGACTTATAAGATCTGGATTTTCTGCCTGAAATCACAGAAATGGTCCCTGTATGGGTCTGCCTCTGCGGCATATGCAGACACAGACTCTCATTTTTAGTATGAGACACTGACACCCAGTACTAAAATTTGGGACCATCTCTCAACAACATTCTGCTGAGACATGGTCCCTGATAGGCTCGGACACTACACTGCACATCCAGCCCTACAGAGTCTGTATCTGCATATGTTGTATTGGGCAGACATAAACTTTTTTTCTGTTTTTAGGCAGTAAAGCAGTAATAAAAATACATAACCGTAATTAGATACATTATAATTTATATATTATATACAGAGTGACATCCAGGAACTTGTAATGTCCATGTAAGGAAACATTTTACCCACGAGCTCCCCTTGCAGACCTGAATTTCTCCCGTCCTCCCAGAAGTCCCATTAGTCATTAATGTTTAATAATTGCCATTTCTTTGGTTGCGTCTCCTGTCCTTTGGGGGCACCATCTTATTGTGGATGTGATATTGATCGCTGCTGCAGAAGTCTTGTCCTGATTTGTATCTCCGGCCTCCTCCTGATCTCTTTTTGGGCGCTGAGAATCTCCTGGAGACTCCAATACCGGCCAATAGCAGGTGGACAATCCGTGGCCTGAGAGAGCTGCACTTCTGGCTTCTTACCCTTATTATAGTTTGAATGTGGTGGTATCTTTTGCTGTTTCGGGATGGGCAGAGCCAATGCCGGTGCAGGCGGTGCAGTGCACTGGGGCCCAACAATAGTTTTTTTTTTTTTGCATCAGGCCGTTCATCCAGTAGCTTCGCCACTATTTATTGGTATTAAAGCTACTAAACATAAATGGTTCTCAGCGCCAGTGAAGGGGGTGTTATGTTAGTTCTTCATAAATATTATCTGTGAGTTGGCTCCATTCACGTAGAATTAAATTGAATACAGAGATTGAGAAGGTGCCACGTTTAGCAATGTATGACCCACGGAGAATAAGATGAAAAATATTCTAAAGCATGAATGGCGTCTGCTTCCCACCTCTCAGGCCCGGATATTCTGCATACAAGGAGGGCTCTGTCTGACTCTGGTTTTGTATCCTCGGGCGCTGCTTTCTCCTGATAGGGACGTATCTGTGACCGCCGCCATTGTGCACCCATCTCATTCTGTTCCCATTCACACGTCCTCAGCCGCCGGACCCCAGGACTCGGTGATATGGAGAAGCTCTAAGAGAATAAAGGCTTTATTCAGTGTTGCTCTCAGCACGGTCTATAAAGGTTGGCCTTAATTCTAACCTATTGTCAACGTCATCCTCCTCCTTTATAAATAATTAATACAAAATAGTAATAAAAATAAATAAAAAAAAACATATACATTTATTCATTTTTATTTTAAAATAAAAATAAACCTAAAGAGAACCAGCATATTCTGTAGTGCGAAGTACAGGGGTCCAGTGAAAACAAATATGGCACCCTATTTCCTACTGGTGCAGAAGGCGTAGACGACTCGTAGAAGAGCTTACAATCTAAGTAGGTTAAGGGCGGGGGCTGCCTGTCAGCATCTGGTGTGTCGCAGGGTCCATGTACAGGACGTTTTGTTACAAGGGAACACATTTGTCACTTGTGTTTTTTTTGAGAGGTCTTGAAACTGGGGGTAGATCAGGGTAAAGAATTTCCCAGGATAGTTGGAGACTGGCTGTTATCTCATTTATGCTGCTGTCCACTAGAATTCACAACCTCTGCATTTGTGCACAAGCCGTCAGCAGAATAGTAATGTACAGTACCAGGCGATCCTGGATTTATTAGGAGGGGTATAAAGCCTCCAATATTGTGCCTTAAAAGGATATGAAAAAAGCTGCTTTTCTGTCATATTGTAAGTGCACATGTGGGGATTGCGCATCGTGTCTGCAGGAGGGGTATCGGAGGCAGCGGCTGGTGCAGGGACTTATTAAACACTGGGATGCATCAGCAGAATGAGTTTAGGAAGCGTTGCGTTCTGCACAATGTGCGACTTTCTATCCTGCTCTGCACATCCTGCTTATCGCTCACCCGCTGTGGCGCCGTCAGGGTCTGTAGGGTAAATAGGTGCCGGATCCAACATCATGTACACAGTCTGGTCATGGAGTCTAAATGTGCAAACTAAGTTATTATTATTATTATTATTATTATTATTATTATTATTATTATTATTATCCTCCTATATTTGTAAATTGTATTATTATTAATAGGGGTTTAGTTTCCAAGCGTCCTTGTCGTATCTATATCCGATGTATGGTGTGCTTAGCGAGGCATCGCTTTATGATTTGATGGCTTCCCCGCAGAGGGTTCCTTTGGACTGTGGATCTAGAAGCCGTGGATTCCCATGTTGTGTGTTCCTTTAAACCATTACAGCGTGAGTGAAGGTGTAGCCGCATGCGCTGCCTCGCAGGCCAGGTTTGATATGATTAAAACTGACGTGCTTTTGCTCTCGAGGAATGAGAAGAAAGTCAGGATTCTCATTACAACTTGCGAGTACATGTCCACAGTGCACTTTGATGTGGCGCATGGAGCGGTGCTACTAATTTGCATTTTTTGGGGGTACGAGTCCAACAGGCTGATGATCTACGGTCTTAATAATAAGGCCTTTTAACCTGGGGAGATCTGTGCCTGCAAAACTAATTACCCTGCAGAAGACTTGGTGAGAGGACTTGTAGATATCCATGATCAGAGCCTTGCACACTCTCACTGCTCTGACTGGGAGGTGGTGGTGAGCACCTCAGGTTTAGGGAATTGGGACTGTTTAAGTATTTACTGGCATATATATAAAAACAAATGTTTACAATGTGCTGTAGAGCAAAATTAATGAATTCCAAGGTATAGTGTAGATGGCCGGTAACCTTGCACTGAGGGTGGGCAGGAGTAGGCCAAATAAAAAAAGATGGAGGCCTTCAAATTCCCAGAAAAATTGAATAAAAATAGTTTTAATTTCAATATCCTTAAATTTTAATAAAGCTACGTTGCTGTGATTATGCTATATCCCACCCCTGCATTAGTGTCCATGTCCCAGCTACTGAGCCGGGGAGGAGCTACTGCTGGTGCAGGTGGTGCAAGGCACCAAAACTCTCCTCGGATTTTGGATTTACTTTTTTTTTATTTCTATGGTGTAGTGGGAACCCTAACCCGTGACCCCCTCAGTTACACTAGACTCCCCTGCTTTCATGTGGACTTCTTAGGGGTATCCGGGTGAAATTTATTGAGTGCAATCAATCCCGGCACTACTTCTTGGCAGTGGGGGGAATCCCAAATCACACGATTGACTTCATTCAGGATTTGCTGCTCCTGAGAAGAAGCATTGGCAGTGATGGCACTTCCTGCTGAACCCCGATGACTTCCACCTAAGGAGCCCACATTATGGTAGGGGGCTGATGTGACTGAGGGGGGCTGTGGGGACCACTACAATACACAAAGAAAATAAAAGGGGCCCAACACAACAATCCTCCCTTCACAAGCTCTACCCCTGTTGAACACTCTTGCGTTTAACCTTTGTAAGTTTTGTTGCAAGCTCACGTGACCACCTGTAAGTATTTGCCCCATTCCAACGCTCCCGCTCACCTCACTATCACACCTCTGTCCTCCACATGCTCCTTCACTGCTGGGCTTTTGAGATTGGAACAACAGTAATATATATTTGTAGAATTGCTTTAGGCCAGAGCTAAAATTAGAATCGGTGAAAGTGCTTTTACCCGGAGTGCAGGCCGCGCCGTATCATCTCTACCAGCGCTCTTTTACTGCCTCCCAATTTAGATCTAAACTCCGGGCATCGTCTGTTTGGGGAACATTTACAACTTTTATTTACAAGGTTTCAGGACAAGATGGGATATTATAGCGCTTGGCACTCTGCTTGCGACGGTGTCTGCTTTGTGAAAGTGACCTGTCCAGTGGATTTTATATGGGTTTGTGGTCAGTCCTTGGGATCTATGCAGATTGCATCTATAACTGCCCCTTGTCGGCTAGTATCACCACCTTTTAAAAGCAGGGTTAGTCCTTTAAAAATGTTGGCAATTTGTATAAATATATACATATAAATATGATTTGTGCCCAGGAGTGTAATGATGTCATTCCCTAAATGCAACACCAAAGTTTGGGCTGGACATGCCCTTTGACCTTTTCCTTCATGTGAGACTTCATTTGTCATTGTAGTCTTCTCTGGATACCTTTGCATGTTCGTAAGGAAAGAAAACATTATTATGAGTACACTTGCATGTCTGACGCAGCCAAGAGACCAATCTTTCCCTTCAGATCTTCTTCTTAATCCGTATTCCACAGTAGTTAAGAATTCTGGGTCGTGACAGGCAAATTAGGCTCAAAATGTACTTTCTTTGTGTCTCAGGCCTAATTAACATGGGAATAATTTTAAAATGATGGCCCCTGTACCCACCATAATTTTATAAAATACACAAAATATTCTGTTTGGCTTTTTTCTGGCCTAAGTTCATAATGTTGACCTCATTGTTGACCTTTAGATCCCACCTGACCATTTATCTAGGTTTATTAGATCATTACACATCTGACTTGCACCTCCTTGCATGTCTTCATTGTGATGTATAAAAAAAGCAAACTTGCCGCTGAAGCCCACTAGTAATATCACTAATATATTGGACAAAACCACCTGCAATGTGACTGATCCCGGTGGCACTCCTCTGGTAACCGTCCCTTCCTCTGACTGTGTTACATTATATGACTTTCTGACTCCTATCCTTTAGTCCTATCCACTGATTGGTGTTACAGAATATGTATTTACAGATTAGTTTGCGTGGGTGTCTGGTGCTTTACTTTAGTTTGTATATTACTGGAGTCAGACTTACTGACCTGTCGTTACTTGAGTCTGCCTTACTACTCTTTTTGTGTAGGTGTACTTTAAGATCTTGACTGTTCAGACAGAAGCCATATGGAAAAGGTAGCGGGTAATCGGGGAGGGACGGACGCAATTAAGTAAATTGGAAGACATTTACCTATTTTATTGGTATTTACTATCCTACCATATGGGGACCTCCTCTGTGTCTCTGCTACACCAACACACATCCGATCAGTTGGGTATGTACGCTGTGAAGTACATAGAGGGGTCTGTGTTGGAGGATGTTGTCTGGCAGTGTCAGACCGCGGATAGATCAGTAATCATCAGCAGGGAGTTGTGACCTTTAGACGTGGCAGAGAGGAAGTCATTAGGCGCCAGTGTTCAGTAGCGTGTAGGACTCTTTGCGGATTCATGCGTTTAGCTTGGATTTATTTAGACAGGTTGAGTTTGATGGGCTTCCTGTGACAGTATAGGGCCGAGAAGTCCTCTCTGGAGGTAGCAAATGCATAAAATATTAGGAGCCACTCCGATCATTTTTTCAAATGTTTACTATATCATCATTTAACTTATGGTGGACAAAAAAAAAAATAGAAAAACAGGTGGACATAAAGGTGGAAAAAAAGGTGGACAAAAGATTGAAATAGTAATTCTACTGCACTCTGTGACGCTGGGCGGGGACATGCAAATTAGTCCACAGTGCTTTTTCACTCTTCAATCGAAATACCACTTTATACATGGCTCCTTTGAAGCATTGGATGGATGACGCACAAGTCTACGTTGTGGTGCTGATTCCTAGTTTGGGAGTTAAAGCAGGGAGCATATTTCTAAAAGGAGCCACTTATAAGGTGATATTTGGTAAAAATCTAAATGCATTTTCACTTTTTAATCCCAATACCTTTCGAGAATGTTTGTAAGAAAGATTTAGTAAATCTTACTTGTGTATAAAACTTCTGAAAGTATCTTCTGCCACCCAGCTGGGCAGGTAATGTAGACATTGCAAAGGCGAGCGCGGTGATGTCCCAATCCCAACGGGAGGTCACACAAAGAATGTTACTTGAATGCAACAATTTCAGTTTCTCGCTGTCCAGCGTGGCACAAAATGTAAATCTTAAAGATTTTAACCTGTGCACAGCTTTGGAAGCCCAATGTGGGACCCCGTATATAGTCAGTCACAGGATTGACAGCCTTTTCGATCTTTTAGTCATTTACATTGCTTTTTCAAGGTTTGAACTGATCCAAGTTTTGACGTATGTTAAATACTGACCCGGTCATTGATTAAAAACCAGGTTAAAATCTTTGAGATTTACATTTTGTCATTGCCATCTCTGCCACGTTGGACAGCAAGCAACTGATGCCTTCAAGTTAGTAACATTCTGTGTGTGACCTCCTGTTACCTTCAAGAAAACCACACAGTGCCCGATATGATGTATGAGAAGGCGGAGGAATCCCTTTATGTTGTACGGAACCGCAATAAACCCAATACTGCCCTATGTCCGTGTATAATCCCCTGCAGTCGCTTGCTGTATTTGTCCAGTTGTGTATTAACAATAGAAGGATTTCTTAAACGTGTATTTTTTGATTGTATGCCTTGTCATAACACCGGACAGAAACCTTTCACAGTAAGATATATCTGAATAAAAGGAGGATATAAAGTGACAGTGAGAAACAGGAGCTGTGACACAAAGCGATAAGGATGCCGAGTGTCTTGAGTAATGGCAAAATGCAGCCTGGCAGGTACAGTAACACAGGGACTGACACATACAGTAATACACAAACAGAAGACTGAGGGATCGGAAATGACAGTGATGGAGGGACAGAGGTACAAACCGCTAGTACTGGGCATAGAAAACATGCACAAAGATTGATGTATGCAGCATGAGGGGAAAAAAACAAAACAGAGGTATAGTGTGAGAGCGCAAAGTAATTGGAATGTGAAACAGAATTCTTGGGTTTGGAGACTGGGGAAGCGGTGGACTGTGCGGCTTGGTGGCTGGGGGAGCGGTGGACTGTGCCTATTTGGCGGCTGGGGGAGCGGTGGACTGTGCCTGTTTGGCGGCTGGGGGAGCGGTGGACTGTGCCTGTTTGGCGGCTGGGGGAGCGGTGGACTGTGCCTGTTTGGCGGCTGGGGGAGCGGTGGACTGTGCCTGTTTGGCGGCTGGGGGAGCGGTGGACTGTGCCTGTTTGGCGGCTGGGGGAGCGGTGGACTGTGCCTGTTTGGCGGCTGGGGGAGCGGTGGACTGTGCCTGTTTGGCGGCTGGGGGAGCGGTGGACTGTGCCTGTTTGGCGGCTGGGGGAGCGGTGGACTGTGCCTGTTTGGCGGCTGGGGGAGCGGTGGACTGTGCCTGTTTGGCGGCTGGGGGAGCGGTGGACTGTGCCTGTTTGGCGGCTGGGGGAGCGGTGGACTGTGCCTGTTTGGGGGCTGGGGGAGCGGTGGACTGTGCCTGTTTGGGGGCTGGGGGAGCGGTGGACTGTGCCTGTTTGGCGGCTGGGGGAGCGGTGGACTGTGCCTGTTTGGCGGCTGGGGGAGCGGTGGACTGTGCCTGTTTGGCGGCTGGGGGAGCGGTGGACTGTGCCTGTTTGGCGGCTGGGGGAGCGGTGGACTGTGCCTGTTTGGCGGCTGGGGGAGCGGTGGACGGTGCTGCTTGGCGGCTGGGGGAGCGGTGGACGGTGCGGCTTGGAGGCTGGGGGAGCGGTGGACGGTGCGGCTTGGAGGCTGGGGGAGCGGTGGACGGTGCGGCTTGGAGGCTGGGGGAGCGGTGGACGGTGCGGCTTGGAGGCTGGGGGAGCGGTGGACGGTGCGGCTTGGAGGCTGGGGGAGCGGTGGACGGTGCGGCTTGGAGGCTGGGGGAGCGGTGGGCGGTGCGGCTTGGGGAGCGGTGGGCGGTGCGGCTTGGGGAGCGGTGGGCGGTGCGGCTTGGGGAGCGGTGGGCGGTGCGGCTTGGGGAGCGGTGGGCGGTGCGGCTTGGGGAGCGGTGGGCGGTGCGGCTTGGGGAGCGGTGGACGGTGCGGCTGGGGGAGCGGTGGGCGGTGCGGCTTGGAGGCTGGGGGAGCGGTGGGCGGTGCGGCTTGGGGAGCGGTGGGCGGTGCGGCTTGGTGGGCGGTGCGGCTTGGGGAGCGGTGGGCGGTGCGGCTTGGGGAGCGGTGGACGGTGCGGCTGGGGGAGCGGTGGGCGGTGCGGCTTGGGGAGCGGTGGGCGGTGCGGCTTGGGGAGCGGTGGACGGTGCGGCTGGGGGAGCGGTGGGCGGTGCGGCTTGGAGGCTGGGGGAGCGGTGCGGCGGTGCGGCTTGGAGGCTGGGGGAGCGGTGCGGCGGTGCGGCTTGGAGGCTGGGGGAGCGGTGGGCGGTGCGGCTTGGAGGCTGGGGGAGCGGTGGGCGGTGCGGCTTGGAGGCTGGGGGAGCGGTGGGCGGTGCGGCTTGGAGGCTGGGGGAGCGGTGGGCGGTGCGGCTTGGAGGCTGGGGGAGCGGTGGGCGGTGCGGCTTGGAGGCTGGGGGAGCGGTGGGCGGTGCGGCTTGGAGGCTGGGGGAGCGGTGGGCGGTGCGGCTTGGAGGCTGGGGGAGCGCTGCGGCTTGGAGGCTGGGGGAGCGGTGGGCGGTGCGGCTTGGAGGCTGGGGGAGCGGTGGGCGGTGCGGCTTGGAGGCTGGGGGAGCGGTGGGCGGTGCGGCTTGGAGGCTGGGGGAGCGGTGGGCGGTGCGGCTTGGAGGCTGGGGGAGCGGTGCGGCTTGGAGGCTGGGGGAGCGGTGCGGCTTGGAGGCTGGGGGAGCGGTGCGGCTTGGAGGCTGGGGGAGCGGTGGGCGGTGCGGCTTGGAGGCTGGGGGAGCGGTGGGCGGTGCGGCTTGGAGGCTGGGGGAGCGGTGCGGGTTGGAGGCGAAGTAGGGTTTCCCAAATCCAACTTAAGGCTTGCAGTTGAGGTCTGGGGTGGTAACTGCGCTTCTTGTAGACTGGATCTAGATTATATGAAGTAGGCTGATATACAAATAGGTGATTTATAAAGAGCAGATAAGAAGTGGAGCTTGGGAGACTTGATGTGCAGGGAGGGTGCTTTAATCCAGATGTACAGGAGGAAATATTACTTCCAGAGCAAGAAGTCACAATCTCTTGTCTGATCCATTGTTTTGAAACCATGTCTCTATGTGGAAACTTTATTACCTTACTTTACGGTTTCAACTTAAAATCTCATAGCAAAATCTTAGTAGGTTTTCTTATAAGCTTTTTCACTTCTCGGTGTGTGGGGGGGGGGGCGGGGGGGGGGGGGGAGTACATAAAATGAACAATTATGAAGCTTGTGTTCATTATGTTCATTATTTTTGTGAATTCTAATGTATATAGGAGCCCTGTCCTTTTCCTTATGGATTACATTTCAACTTGAATTATTGATTTTTCTGACCCTCCCCCTTTTTTTTCACCTCAAGGTACATGAATTATGATGGCCTGAAATTTCTTTCCATATTTTGTCTGCATGGAGTATATGTACATACTGGCACAGTATGGAGCCATGTTGCAATGTGCAGATACTAAGCTCAGTTCATACCCACTGGGATTGTGCTTCTGTGAACAATCTTCCTCTTTATTTCTTCAGTGATCTGGAGATCTAGTCTAAGCTGTCCATATACTGAGTACCTTCTAGTTCCTATAATGGAAGCTCTTGTACTAAGATGTGTACCCATCAAAACAGGCTCCCTTGGCAAGCCTACCAAGGAACAAAATCTGTGACTGTTAATCAGTCTGTAAAGTATTCTGCCTCTAAAAACAAATCAAAGGTGGGAGGGCATAGTATGTGATTTTATAGTGCAGGTTTCTGCACTATCACCTCCATTTTTTACATCTGCTACACCTAAAGACTTAATCCATTTAGATTGTAAATTTGCAAGTTATCAGTTTTGTAAGCTGCATTGGAAGAAGCGCTCTACTACTGTCACTGGTTTAATATTGTATTTATTTTCTTTGTACTTAACCCATGTATAGCTCTATGGAATATGTTGGGGCATTACAAAAAATCTATAATAAAATATAAAATACAAACCACGCGCACAATGAAAGCGTTCTCAGCAATGCCAAAACTACAGAAAGGACTGTCCGATGTTGAGAGTTCTCATGCTCTCCTTGTAGCCTTGGAGAATTTGGCGTCCGTAATTGGTGTAACTCTTTAACCTTGCTTCTGATCTGCCGGCCCGAGCGTTGTGCGGTAAGGAGCCTGGGGATATCTTGCTATGCGCTCTTCTGTATGTGACAAGGCTACGAGGCGCGGCCTGCTTGGCATTCACAGCTATTCTGATTTGTCATTCTCTGCGTGTCTGGGAATGTTAATAACTGTCAATAGGAAGAGCTCTGTGATGGTTTGAAGCTTTTAGTGGTTTGTTTGTCTCCTGTGAATTGGGAAAGGTTGAAGCTTCAAATTGTTACAATCCGCAATGCACACGAGCTCGGCGTGAGCTCGCCGGAGACAAATGGAACCATTTTTAACTTCTTGGCCATTCAGGGGAAAGAGGAAAAAAGCCGCTCAGTCCATTTATCGCTTTGTGTCTTTTTTGTGATTTTATTGTAAGAACTTGGCGTAGATGGCGACTGCCGACTTCTAGTCTCCATCATGGCCACACGTTTATATAAGGTGTTCGGGAGTCCTTTTGTTCTCATAGCGTAAGTTTGTATTCTGGTGTGAACGCACCGCGATCTGACCCGCTCTGTTATTTTGGTACAATATAATGACTAATCGGCATTCATTGATTCGCTCGTCTCATTGCTGTATGAATATTTATATATATGTGCTGTTAATTATTATAACCTTAGTTATAAGTTTAACGCCTTTTTCCTTGGGTGATCGCTGAAAACATTTAGCATTTTTTTTTTTTTGTAAATCACCTGTTTTATGAAATTGCTCCACCTTGAGATTTGTGCCCTGCAAGGCTCAGTTGTTAGTTGTTCTTGTGGAGTGTATGTGGTTGGGGGGACAGAGCCCTTGTGGGGGCATCACCCCGAGGTAGCTCTTCTAGTACAGTTTCATTTCAGGGCTCCCAAGAAAGTACTCATTGCAGCATAAGTGTAAAGACTGCCCCATGTAAAGCCATGAAATTGAGACGTTTGCTTTTTAATAGCTTGTCCAGACTTGCCAAAGCTTTCCTCACTAAAAGCAAAGCTATTATACTATCACAAAAATACTGCATAGTTAGAGCTCTGATATTCCCAGTAGTAACATACAGACGTGAGAGCTAGCTGAGCGCTGGAGAATTGATGCCTTTGAATTGTGGTGTTGAAGAAACTGCTTAGAGTCCCTTGGTCTGCAACAGGTCCAATCCATCAATACTACAGGAAATGAAGCCAAAGTGTTCACTGGAAAGTGTGATCATGAGGCTGGAGCTCAGATAGTTTGTCTTTATCATGAAAAACACAGGATTCCCAAGAAGACTCTAATGCAGGGAAAGATTGGAGACCCACAAAGAAAGGGGCGGCAGAGGCGGAAATGGACGGATGCAGTCATTGAAGCAATGAACATGAGCTAGATGGAACTCAAAAGGCCAGTGGCTTGGCGTGCTGTGGTCTAAGGTCATGGAGAGTCAGACCCGACTGAGCATCTAAACCCTGCACCAGTGTAACAGACGGTGCCAAGTAAGGTTGCGTGATGCACGCTCTACCTGTTGGGTTCTCTGGATATGACTCGCCCTTTAAACTTTGGGCTAGTCAGAGTACTGAGCGAGTCGTTTGAGAGTCTCATGGAGTTGAGCGTCAGCCTAGCAACAAGGGCATGAGATTCAGCCATGACTAAAACTAAACAACCAAAAATTGTTTGTTTGCACCTTTTATATAAGGAAATTGTTATTAATTACTTGATTTTTTGCTTCTTGGATAAATAGGAGGTTTTTAGAACATCTGACACACGTCTCTTATCACTGTCTGTTATTCCAATCCGAAGTAAAATAGTAATCTGGAAGCCTTTGTTTGTAAAGTAATTACAAATCTGCGACTAGTCAAGACGATAAACAGAAGAATCTGAATCCAAAGCTCTTGTCAAAACGGATACATATTTATATGATGATTTGTAATTACCGTATATACTAGAGTATAAGCTGACCCGAGTATAAGCAGAGGCACCTATTTTACCTCTCTCGTGTCTCTCTCCCCCCTCCCTTGTGTCTCTCTCCCCCCTCCCTCGTGTGTCTTTCCCCCCTCCCTCGTGTGTCTTTCCCCCCTCCCTCGTGTGTCTTTCCCCCCTCCCTCGTGTGTCTTTCCCCCCTCCCTCGTGTGTCTTTCCCCCCTCCCTCGTGTGTCTTTCCCCCCTCCCTCGTGTGTCTTTCCCCCTCCCTCGTGTGTCTTTCCCCCCTCCCTCGTGTGTCTTTCCCCCCTCCCTCGTGTGTCTTTCCCCCCTCCCTCGTGTGTCTTTCCCCCCTCCCTCGTGTGTCTTTCCCCCTCCCCTCGTGTGTCTTTCCCCCCTCCCTCGTGTGTCTTTCCCCCCTCCCTCGTGTGTCTTTCCCCCCTCCCTCGTGTGTCTTTCCCCCCTCCCTCGTGTGTCTTTCCCCCCTCCCTCGTGTGTCTTTCCCCCCTCCCTCGTCTCTCTTCCCCCCTCCTCGTCTCTCTTCCCCCCTCCTCGTCTCTCTTCCCCCCTCCTCGTCTCTCTTCCCCCCTCCACGTCTCTCTTCCCCCCTCCACGTGTCTCTTCCCCCCTCCTCCCTCCACGTGTCTCTTCCCCCCCTCCTCCTCCCCCCTCGTGTCTTTCCCCCCCCTCCTCCTCCCTCGTGTCTCTTTCCCCCCCTCCTCCTCCCTCGTGTCTCTTTCCCCCCCTCCTCCTCCCTCGTGTCTCTTTCCCCCCCCTCCTCCTCCCTCGTGTCTCTTTCCCCCCCTCCTCCTCCCTCGTGTCTCTTTCCCCCCCTCCTCCTCCCTCGTGTCTCGTGTACGGTAGATGAGCAGTTATTTTCTGGGCGATGCTTTTTCCCATTGTGATCGTCGGCATTGAACAGTCCTCAAGATTATTATTTTTTTAATACATTAGTGGGATTTGTCCCTTTTTAATTGATAATCTGAGAATCAACCAGTGAAATAATCTGTGGTTCTGCTAATTTGCGGAGCAGATGGACATTTGCTTATTCCTAGTGATCACCGTTGGGAGATGATCTGTCCTGGAGCTGTCCGTGGTCTGGCCGGGACATCCTGGGGTACACACTGGCGCCATGAGTCTCCATATGTAAGAACTAGGCCAGTTGTGTTCTGTGTCACGATCTTGTGTACTCCAATGAAGCTGTGGGCAGGTCATAAGACAATATATTTTTATTTCCGGAGCATTGTGAATATATTGCAATTAGTTTGTCCAGGTATGAGATATTAATGAATAAAGTTGTTTCCTATTTTTTCAGGGTGAAATAGTTTTTTCCAAGTGCTTAACCCTTATAAAATGTGCACAATTGGACCCATAGGAAAAAAGAAGCATTGTATTACATTTAAAAAACAAAACACTTTTATATGCTTTTAATTAACAACTATGTCACCCCTTGTTTTCCAGTCACTATGGGAATGCATAGTATACAGGGTCATGTCTATCATAATGTGTGTACTACATTGTCATTGCTATAATTTACATATACATATGCATTGTTACTTAAGGAAAGCCAAAATATAGCAAGCAATTCATAAGAAATCCTTTAGCAGAACAAGATATTGAGCAATTTTTTGATACCATGAACCCCATAACTTAGTGTACAGAAGTCTGGCCGGTCCTGAAATAAACCGCTAAAGCCTCATCCCAATGGTTTATGCAGAGTGTTTTTGTCCTTGTAATATTGGCGCGCTCCGCGCTCCCAGGCTGCCCCTCTGGTGTGCTGGGGGCTGGAGAGTTATAGTTGGTTTATTTTTTGCTAATTAGGCTTATTTTAGCTATTTGTTGTTTCCATTTCGCTGACTCCTTTTGGACCTGTGAATAAATACCAGGCAGGGATCCTTCTCTGTCGTCTTGTCTTGACATGTGGCAGCAGTGTTTCCTTCTGATGGGGACGTAATGATTTGGTCTCCCTTGTGGGTGGGTGCATCTCCGAGCTGGCACCTGGGTTTTGTTTAAGTACCATGACTGCCATGTTGAGAACCTCAGCCAAATGGTGACAGTTGGAGATCTTCTGCACCATAAACACATGCATTCAATTGTTATTTTTTTACTCCAGATCTGAGCCCCTCACTCATATTTTTGCAAACTGCTGTCAAGTCTTCTCCTCGTCACTTTTTGACCTAACCTGAAAGAAAATGAATTGAACTCTGTGGCTTGGAGATGATCACCTCAGGCTCTCATGAAGATTTAGTTTGGAAACCATTCACCTCAAAGTGGCCCAGCCTAGAAATACGGCTGAAAGGGTCTGCAGATCATCCTCCGCTGCTGGGCTTGACCAGACTGAAGTAGTTAAATGCTAGTTTGAGACATCACACTGGCATAAATATGAAGTAAAGTAGTTTTAGAGGTGTCCACCTCCATATATAGGGGCACTGCTCAGTCAGTGTCCGCCTGCTCTGATCCGTGCCGCCAGGTCGGCCCATGGGGGCTGCCTGCTCTGCGCCGGTCCGCCAGGTCGGCCCGTGGGGGCTGCCTGCTCTGTGCCGGTCCACCAGGTCGGCCCGTGGGGGCTGCCTGCTCTGCGCCGGTTCGCCAGGTCGGCCCGTGGGGGCTGCCTGCTCTGCGCCGGTTCGCCAGGTCGGCCCGTGGGGGCTGCCTGCTCTGCGCCGGTTCGCCAGGTCGGCCTGTGGGGGCTGCCTGCTCTGTGCCGGTTTGCCTGGTCCGCCCTTGGGGGCTGCCTGCTCTGCGCCGGTTTGCCTGGTCCGCCCGTGGGGGCTGCCTGCTCTGCGCCGGTTTGCCTGGTCCGCCCGTGGGGGCTGCCTGCTCTGCGCCGGTTTGCCTGGTCCGCCCGTGGGGGCTGCCTGCTCTGTGCCGGGCCGCCAGGTCCGCCAGTGGGGGCTGCCTGCTCCTGCGCAGGGCCGCCAGGTCCGCCCGTGGGGGCTTCCTGCGCCGGGCCGCCAGGTCCGCGAGTCACCCACCAAATTAAATCACTGATAATATGATTCTATATTCGTCTGATTCAGTATTCGTCAGTTCCTTAGGAAAGGATTAATGATGAATATAGAGGTTTTACTGTAGTGCCCTCCAGCACCCATGTAATATGCCCATGTCCGGTAACTTGTTTGTCATGCCTATAGATGGTGGCTCCCTACGCTGCTGATCATTACCTCTATGAAACACTTTCTACTTGGTGTTTTACAAATGGTACACGAATGACCGTACTGCGAGGTTAGCGCAGCGCCGGTTACCTGCTCTTTAGGGGCATATTTATCATCTGTGAAACAATGGAACAGAATACATCTAACTGAAGGAGACTTGTGGCAAGCGGCAGCCCTTGCCGGGGTGAACCATAAACATCAGTGTTTTGTAGCCATCTGCCATCAGGTATGGGGCGTGATGGGTGTGCATAGAGCGGCCACAATGAAGAATCCACAAGAGAATTAAATGTTGCTTTCTTTTTAGCTAGATATCTTTTTTTGCACTTGGAATCTCTTTTCTGTCCTCTAAATAATCAAATTCCCAATTTTACATCGGTCTTCCCCAAATAACAAGCCCCCAGAGAAGAGCTTATGGTCATGTATATTCACCTAGGTTTTTCCTTTGAGTCCCTTTTGTAATTATTCTAATTATTATATTTGAAGCTTGTAGGTCTGCTGCTTGATGCAACTCCTTAAAGGACCAGTGACGTGTCATTTGTCATGCTTGAATATATGCAAACACTTTATACAAGGCATTACAATTATTGAATGAGCCTTTAATTATTTTATTGTCTTTAATTTGCCTTGATGGTGGTAGGACCTCTTTCATTTTGTTCCTTAATGGTTATAAACTGGGGGGAGTGGGACAAACCAAGGATTCAGATAAGATTGGACAATCTCTGTGTAAATATCACTATTGCAATAGAAGTAAACCGTAAATCAGGAACCTGTAAAATGACCCTTTCCCTCAGGCTACAGTCATGCTAGCAGGCCAAGATGGATGCGGACATGAACACAATCGGCTAAATGTAAGATTTTTTCCCAAAAAATATTTTGTCTAATGGCCTACCCAGCTGGCCTACTTCTTACAAATGGAGACTCGTGCCGGTGGCATCAGTGTGTCCTCCAGGATGTCCCGGTCACACACTGGAGAACATAACACAGATCATCTCCCATCACAAGGAATAAAGTGGGATCTTAATGTTTTGTTGCTTTGAAAACTTGAATATTTCCCCAAACTACAGTTTCCTTTCATTAGAACAGAGCGGTGTGTTGTATTTGGCCAGAAACTGGTAATAACACAATCTCTTCAGCACATGAAAAGCTTTCTTCAGACATCTATTAGTATTTTCTTCCAATAATCTTACTGAACAAGCCTCAGATATCTGCACTACCTTGAACAAAAGTCTTTTCATATCCGAGCTTCTTCCCCAGCACAGTGCGCTCACACCCGCCATTTTCCTCTTGCTTATAAATGAGAACGTCAAATACAGAGCTGGAAATCCGATTAGTGCCAGATCCTGCTGGCAGGTGAAAATTGTCTGTTTAGTTAGAAGGTATTGGACCAGCCGAAGAGGGGTTTTTTAAAATATTTTAATATATACATCACAATCTCCTGACTGAGTCTTTATACTGCTAACCCCATTCCCCGGTGAATAGCAATCTGCGGGAGGAATTGGAAAGCAGCTGATTAGCTTTTATTTTCCTATTTTATCTGTACTTGTGAAGGAATTCTTTGAAAGAGCCCGTCCTTAAAGACGCGCCGAAGTCTCATATTTACAGCGCACTCGTTGGAATACCTAGACGTAATGTAAATTGTTCTAAAAAGTAAGAAATAGCTATATATATATATATATATATATACTGTGCAGAGAGATGCCCTTGTATCATCTTGGCATGTAATTTTATATTAAAGATTACACATGATTTTTCTGATCATAAGTTGTTTAAATACATTTAAATTATATATATAGAAATGATCCATATGGGCCCCCAGTTTGAAAGGAAGCAGAGGGGCTGCAATGCCTAGAGTGAGATGTCTGGTGGGGACAAAGACAGTGGCTCCCAAGATTTTGATTTACATTTTACACTTCAGTGAAACAAGTTTTATTATTTATTTATTTATTATAAAGATAATATTATTTCTTATCCAGGATATATAATCTAAAAGTGGGTCTGACATATTACACTCTCTTCGTATATTTGTTCCTGTGAACGGTCAGATTTGCCTTCAAACTAAATCTCATACACTAGTTAGGGACCAGCCCCACACTGATGAGATCCATTAAGATAGAAACAGTGCCGTCTGTGGGTAGGTCTAATAAAAAACTTGTTAATAATCCCATGCTGTTCTTCAAAGCTGTGCAATACAGAAGGCATATGCCTAAAAGGAGCCATGTATAGAGTTGTGGTATGCTCTGCGCCGGGTCCGCCCATCGGGGCTGCCTGCTCTGCGCCGGGCCGCCAGGTCCGCCCGTGGGGCTGCCGACCTCCTCTTGGAGATGTTTTATGGCCGTGTGAATGTGTTTTTTATTACAATCTCTCTGCTGCTTTTATGCATATATTGCAGCTTTTAGCTCCATGTAGAGAGCCTTGTCAGGACGGAAAGCAATATAGGTTCCATGAGATTAATGGCTGCCATATAATATTAATCAGGATTGTGCCTGCTGATATATCCAATTCACTTTATTTGTGCTGTAAGGACTGGAGCCGATAGAAAGGACGGCATTTACAAACCTCTATAACTTCCACCTTAATGCACAGTGCAAAAGTCTATAAATACACAATCATTCTTCTCAATGAGTCGTTCCTGGCAGCGGGATGGAGTGCGAGAAACCAAAAAGATAAATTTCTATTGCCAAGAGTGAGGAAGACAAAGCAAGTTTAAATATTTGCTGACACGGATGTGAACGTCTAGAGCGGTTCCTTGGCTTCGTCTGGGAGGTGGATGTGTGCTGGAGCTCCCTGTAGAGCCTCACTTAGAGTGCCTCTAATTTCATGTAAAATCCGTCCCTATATTTGGATGTTTGACTGGCGTCGCGTCCCAAGCTGAGCGCAGTGGGAAGTCCACGAGCAGCAGATGTCCAATTCCTTTTTTGCATCAGGACTTGGGTTCTGGTCGCTTCTAAAGCAATATTTGTAAAGCCTTTGTGTTAAAGGGATCTGGAAGTTTCTTGGAACATGAATGTTGATAGAGAAGAATCAGTTGTGTATTAAAACTTTTTCTTTTGCATAAAATAAACATCAATAAACTTCTTAAAGTCTGCACAATATCTTCGGTTGATTTTGAGAAGGAACGCCCCTGAAAACTCAAGCTAAATCAGCATAAAATTCATAATTTAGTTGTGACCAATCAGTGGCAGATACCACAAGGTATCTATTTCCCTCTCACTGGATGCAGCCGTGATACTGATAGCTAATGGGCTACGGCAAAATTCCACACAGCTAATTGGCTAGGACGCTCTGCCTACATAGGTTCCTTGGGGTGGAGCCCACACAGGAAATGTACTTTGAATTACAAATGATTTGATATAGACGCCTGATCAGACACACATGAGATCCTACTCGCTGCTATGTGCCTTAAAGGAACATTTCACAATCGCTGCTTAATGAGATGCCAAGGCTCCTAGAAACAGCCTATCTGGCTCCAAGCAAATCTTCCTGGCTCCCAAGTGTTTGATATGTTTGTCCAGCCAATGTACTCGTAATCACCTTATTTATGTCCCACGGCATTTTAATTGTCCAATGTTGCAGGTTGTAATAAGAATACAAAGCAATGATGTCTCGGGGCTTGGGAATGGCACTGTAACAAGACATTAAACATGGAGTGCGCCAGATCATGTGATTCGGGGGCTCATCTAGTAGTAACATTGTATAAGTACCGCCTCATCATATGGGTTGATTTGCATATATTTGCATAAACTTAAAGGGTTGATGTAAATTCCCTTTTTATATTATAATCTGCTTTAGTATTTGCGTATGGAAGGTTCTCTCTCTCAATAAAATAAACTGCTTAAAAGCTTTATTTTTACTCAATGAAACCTTCCAAAGAGTCCCTCCAAAGCTCCGCCCCTAACTCATACAGTGTCTCTAAATGTACTAACCAATTTACAGACTTTCTCAGCATCAGTTTTTCATTAGCTAGTACATCTTGTATTCATATTATCGCGCTGTACATAAGAAGTACCAGGCAAAGGTAAATACAAACAAACCTAAAGCAAGGAGAGGGCCCTGTGTTTGAGCCTCCAGTGTCCATGGTGCCAAAGCACCCTGCAGGATAGAAACTCGCACACCTGCAGTCTTGTACCATTAGACTGTATAAATGAGCTATAGGTGGCAGACCTTTGTAGGGACTATTTTGAAGGTTTCACAGAGTAAAAACAGAGCGTTTAAGTACTTGTTTATTATTTATATATGGTAATAGGTAGTTTATTTTAATCATAAAAACATGGAACCTTCCATATCACTTTAAACAGTTTTTTATCACATGCCCAAAAACCTTCCAAACTGTCCCATGTGCAGTGTACCTGATTGTTACAATACATACAATACTCAGAATAAAAATAAATAAATATATAAAAAAAGAAAAATGAAGAAAAATAAATAAAAATACTATATGTACTAGCCAATCAGACTCAGCAGCATTTCAGTGTAAATGTGGTGTTTACATTGTACATAATTATGTGTGTAGTAGCCAGGCTTATACAGAAGGCTCGAGGTGGGGCGGCGTGTCACTGGCGTGGTGCGTTTGGCGACATCAGTCCCTGCACCTGAGGGTGCTCCTTCCACCCCTGACTGCTCCTCTCATTAATGCTGAATTGAAATCTAATCAGGAGCGGTGCGCCGGAGCGCGGTTAATAGCAAGAAATATATTAATGACATTTGGGTCTTGGGGCCACTATCCAGATGACAGGAAAGGCATCTTGTGTGTTAGTGGACCACCGAGGGACGCCGAGATACTGGGTGTGCGCACAATATGGTATTTACCTAAATATTAAAGGCTGTGGTTTAATGACGGACATTTTGTCTCCTTTGACAGTAGGAGCAGATTATAGGTTAAAGGTTTCTAATCCTTTTACAAAGTTAATTAATACGGAGGAATTTCATGTTTCAGTTTTTATATGCAAATGAGCAGATTATATATAT
Source organism: Discoglossus pictus (assembly GCA_027410445.1). Taxonomy (NCBI): domain Eukaryota; kingdom Metazoa; phylum Chordata; class Amphibia; order Anura; family Alytidae; genus Discoglossus; species Discoglossus pictus. The sequence continues at coordinate 398,936,818 of CM050167.1, forward strand.
TAAATACTTTGTGCTAATAAGAATTGATGTTTGCTTGTCTTTCTATAGTGGCCAGAATAAAGACCCCCAATGTTATCTACTCTAAGCCTCACATTGGCATACAGAGCCACAAACTCCATTCTAAATATTTTGGAAATGATACACCTGAGAGAAAAACGGCTAGTGCAATGTACAGTATCTCACAACGTTTTTGTAAATATTTTATTCTATCTTTCCAGGTGACAACACTTAAGACATGCCGCTCTGCTTCAATGTGAAGTAGTAAGTGTACGGCCTGTATAACAATGTGCTGTCCCCTCATAATAACTCCCACGGCCATTAATGTCTAAACCAATGGCAACAAAAGTGAGTACACCCCTAAGTGGAAATGTCCAAACTGGGCCCAAAGTGTCAATATTCTGTGTGGCCGCCATTATTTTCCAGCACGGCCTTAACCCTCATGGGCACGGAGGTCACCAGAGCTTCACAGGTTGCCTCTGGAGTCCTCTTCCACTCCTCCATGATGACATCACGGTGCTGGTGGATGTTGGAGACCTTGCTCTCCCCCACCTTCTGTTTTGAGGATGCCCCCAAGATGTGTGCAGATGTCACTTCTCCAGTATGAGAGTGTGAGCGATAACACCAAATTTTACACACCTGCTCCCCATTCACACCTGATACCTTATAACACATGACACCGGGAAGGGAAAATGGCTAATTGGGCCCAATTTGGACATTTCCCCTTAGGGGTGTACTCACTTTTGTTGCCAGCGGTTTAGACATTATTGGCTGTGTGTGGAGTTATTTTGACGGGTCAGCACATTGTTATACAGGCCGTACACTTACTACTTCACATGGAAGCAGAGCGGCATGTCCTCAGTGTTGTCACATTTTGTGAGATACGGTATGGACTCAATGTCCCATTGGATAACCTTCCCACGCTACCTCCATACTGCCAGCCCAAGATGGGGTCCACCTTGACAAGTGAATAAAAGACTCAAGGCTGGAATTACATGTTTTTTAAAGTTGCAAGTTTGTGATCATTTTACCAAGTTAGTGTTTTTTAATTGCAAAATAACACCCCCTCCCCTGCACCCCATCTTTCTTCCCCCTCATTCCCAATTTATCAGGGATAACGTGCAGTATAACGATTTAGGGCGATTTCCGGTATCCTTATGCGTTTGACACCAGACAAAGTTTTGCACTTTAATCCCCACCTTCCTTTGGCTGTCGCCCCCACCCCAGAGACCTCTCACTGTAAGCACTATGGCAGTGAAAGGGTCCCGTGCAGCCCCCCACTCTGCTGCTCTGTTACATACGGGTTACATACGGCGCTCAATGTGAGAACGGACAGCACCTGAAGTAGGCTTGTCCTATAGGTCTGGTGAGATACTCTTTTAGCCACTTCACAGGGAGAAATCTCCGGAAGGAGCTGCTCTCGGAGTAGGTAACCAACAAAATAACCTTTGTCACCACCGGTCTCCCATAGTTTGGGTCTGTGGGACCTCTATACGTGGGGCACATTTGCATATATACAGTGTGTACAAAAAGGATGGTTTAAATTTGCTTGATTTCAGTCACATTTTAAATCAGAATTTATTTTAAAAAAGTAAAGAAAAAAACAGGATACATTTTATTTGAATAGCTGCTGTAATATAGTATGTTTGTGTGTAAGACCATAGACTCTATCCTGCGGACATTACCATATGAGGGTCAGATCCTCACACTGATGATAACATGAGACTGATGCTTTGACTCCTGCACCGTATCAGGATATAAAGTGCAGTAAAAAGAGTAATTCGGGCAATTTCCAGTATCAATTTGCGTTTGACACCAGACATAGGGGGTTGCCCTTTCTGGATCGCTACCATGTTGTGGTGAGGGGGCTTGTGTACTTCAATGATGCTGTGAACTATACCATGTAGGGTCACCCAAGATGGGCAGGTCATAGCAGAGAAGGAACTGGCAACCAACTCCAGTATCTGAGCCAAGAAAATCTTATGGATGAGCACAATCGGCCACAAGTTGTGCATGGTGTGCTGCGGTCCATGGGGGTCACAACATGACCGAACGACTAAACTACAAAGGTGATTGAGCTCCAACTTCTCCACTTGCTTCTTCATGTTTGTTGGTCATCACCTCCTCTGATCGTTTGTTTTCCACATTATGCAAACGGTTTATAGAGTAAAAACCTACATTTCCATCAGGTGCACCCAGTAGATATTCACATTTGGTGGCTCTGACCGTTTTATTAGTTGTGATGGATAATTGAGGCCATCTTGCTGTGCTTGTCCTTGCAGTGTTTAATCGCAGAGTCCTTCTCTTTACTATCCCTCGACACAAGGATCATAAAGCGTCATTTGTAATTACCAGAGTCCGGATTATAAACGCATGGGAAAGTGCTCTGCAGAATCGCGCTCCCGCAGGGGCGCAGCGAGTACGTTCAGCTGTTAATAATCATAATCTACAAACATTAAAATATAATGAGCGTGTTAAAATGCATATCGTAGCAGAAAGCAGGACGTTTAATAACAAGGTTGTGGTCCATAAGGAGCTGTCTCCCACCAGTGCATTCATTTTGTTTTATGTTTGCTTAATGCCGCTCTGATAACCCGGCAGATGAGGAGCTCGGATATTCCTGGAAATAAGCGATTACGGCTTGTATAGAGGATCTGAGCAAACAGGCCAGTAAGGAGGAGAAAAAAAAACTAGAAATACAATGTGTAGCTTCTGCCTGGTACATGGGGTAGTGCAGTTACCAGGACCACCATTAAAGGACCAGTCAAATATATGACTTTTTATAAAGGGCAAAACATTCAGCTTTTTGCCCAACCATTATGCAGTCATTAACTGGTGCGGCTGTTAGTGTGGAAGTTACATTTGTGTGTTTAGTTGGAGACATGTTGGTTTTTGGGTTCCACATAAGTTGGTGATGGAAGTTTGGAACAAACCACCTGATTTATGGGATGGACCTCATGATGGTTATGTAAAACTAGGCAACGTCAGTATGGGTGTTACAGATCAAAGTCCTCTAGGAATGGGGTGACCAGTGTCATGACTGGAAGGGAAAGTTCAAATTGCACGGTTTAAAGGCACAGAGGAATATTTTCAGTCTTCTAGTTTTAAAGCCCTAGCATACAGGTACTGATATCTTATACATTGGTTAGTTTACCTCTGTTAATGTGGATGTTAACATTTTATACTTGTCTTTATGCAATTGGTAAAACACTAATTTAATCAGAACAAACTTTCTGGGCTGTATGCACATCACATTCTTATCCATAGTCCTGGTTACCAGTTGGTGGGCACGTGATATAATACATGCTACACATTTGCTCAAGTCTTCCCGTTGCAGTCACATAACTTGTATCTGTAAGGCCCTGACGGTTTTCTTGCAGACGTAACTTATGCCATCTCCTATCATGGGAATGAAGTGATTTTTGTAGAGTAGCCTACTTCCTCTATTTAAATATTGTCTATACTTTTTTTTTGTTTTCAAACTGTTTTTGGTGGACCAGCAGCGCCATGTGAGCTTCACTCGGGTTGGCCACCAAGCACACCCTATGGAATAAGATACATTTGTAAGTGTTTAGGTACCATAGTACATTCCTTATGCACACAGGGTATACCCTTCAATAGGATCATGTTAAGGAAGAGTAGGGAAGGGCAAGTGGTCCACTGAAACCCATCAAGTTTGGGGACCCCGGATCTGAGACCTTCCAACACAGAATTAAGAAATGTAAAAGGACAAAGAATAAAAGTTTTCATGCTTTTGAAAGAGCACGTTCTAAAATAATGTTTACGTTTTTTTTAAGCAGACGTCCATTTCCCTTTTTAAGCTTTTATTTGTTATAAGGAAAACTTTCCTTATGCATAATTAGGCCAATATTTTAGGTAGATGTAGTAGTCAGATTATGAGCCTTTTGGTTCTAATTAGGCCAGTATTTGTAGGCAGTTAACATGGCCAGGTAATACAAGCCATTTGTTTCTTATTCTTATTGTATATAAAATAAGCTGAATAACATACCCTTATGGGGGGCTTGTGCTATTCCCCTGTTCTTATTCCTAATGAGCGCTATGGATTTTGGTCTTGGCTTTGGCAGCTTCGCCCTATCTTTATGGGGGCTTGGACCAGACCCTTAATCCGTGCTATGTCTTTGGCACCACCTCCTTTTCTTTGGGGGGGGGGGGCGGCTTAGACAGGACCCCTGTTATTCCTAATGAGCGCTATGGATTTTGGTCTTGGCTTTGGCAGCTTGTCCCTATCCTTTATAGGGGGCTTGGACAAGACCCCTGTTCTTATTCCTAATGAGCACTATGGGTTTTGGTCTTGACTTTGGCAGCTTCTCCCTATCCTTTAGGGGGGTCTTGGACAAGACCCCTGTTCTTATTCCTAATGAGCGCTATGGATTTTGGTCTTGGCGTTGGCAGCTTCTCCCTATCCTTTATGGGGGGCTTGGACAGGACCCCTCTTCTTATTCCTAATGAGCGCTATGGATTTTGGTCTTGGCTTTGGCAGCTTGTCCCTATCCTTTATGGGGGGCTTGGACAAGACCCCTGTTATTCCTAATGAGCGCTATGGATTTTGGTCTTGGCTTTGGCAGCTTGTCCCTATTCTTTATGGGGGGCTTGGACAAGACCCCTGTTCTTATTCCTAATGAGCGCTATGGATTTTGGTCTTGGCTTTGGCAGCTTGTCCCTATCCTTTATGGGGGGCTTGGACAAGACCCCTCTTCTTATTCCTAATGAGCGCTATGGATTTTGGTCTTGGCTTTGGAAGCTTCTCCCTATCCTTTATGGGGGGCATGGACAGGACCGCTGTTCATAATCACAATGAGCGCTATGGATTTTAGTCTTGGCTTTGGCAGCTTGTCCCTATCCTTTATGGGGGGCTTGGACAAGACCCCTCTTCTTATTCCTAATGAGTACTATGGATTTTGGTCTTGGCTTTGGCAGCTTGTCCCTATCCTTTATGGGGGGCTTGGACAAGACCCCTCTTCTTATTCCTAATGAGCGCTATGGATTTTGGTCTTGGCTTTGGCAGCTTGTCCCTATCCTTTTTGGGGGGCTTGGACAAGACCCCTCTTCTTATTCCTAATGAGCGCTATGGATTTTGGTCTTGGCTTTGGCAGCTTGTCCCTATCCTTTATGGGGGGCTTGGACAAGACCCCTCTTCTTATTCCTAATGAGCGCTATGGATTTTGGTCTTGGCTTTGGAAGCTTCTCCCTATCCTTTATGGGGGGCATGGACAGGACCGCTGTTCATAATCACAATGAGCGCTATGGATTTTAGTCTTGGCTTTGGCAGCTTGTCCCTATCCTTTATGGGGGGCTTGGACAAGACCCCTCTTCTTATTCCTAATGAGTACTATGGATTTTGGTCTTGGCTTTGGCAGCTTGTCCCTATCCTTTATGGGGGCTTGGACAAGACCCCTGTTCTTATTCCTAATGAGCGCTATGGATTTTGGTCTTGGCTTTGGCAGCTTGTCCCTATCCTTTATGGGGGGCTTGGACAAGACCCCTCTTCTTATTCCTAATGAGCGCTATGGATTTTGGTCTTGGCTTTGGCAGCTTGTCCCTATCCTTTTTGGGGGGCTTGGACAAGACCCCTGTTCTTATTCCTAATGAGCGCTATGGATTTTGGTCTTGGCTTTGGCAGCTTGTCCCTATCCTTTTTGGGGGGCTTGGACAAGACCCCTCTTCTTATTCCTAATGAGCGCTATGGATTTTGGTCTTGGCTTTGGCAGCTTGTCCCTATCCTTTTTGGGGGGCTTGGACAAGACCCCTGTTCTTATTCCTAATGAGCGCTATGGATTTTGGTCTTGGCTTTGGCAGCTTCTCCCTATCCTTTATGGGGGGCTTGGACAAGACCCCTCTTCTTATTCCTAATGAGCGCTATGGATTTTGGTCTTGGCTTTGGCAGCTTGTCCTTATTGAGATTGGAACATTGTTTCTAAACAAGCGATGCTAAATATTGCTAAACAAGGAGTGTTAAATTGCCAGTTCATGACTTTATTGCCGCGTGCGCGTTGCGCCTGGCTGCCTTTTAATGTTTCCAATAGACCATTACGTCTATTTCCAAGAGGCCTGTCGAGTCCGTGAAGGAAGACGTGTCAAGTTTGAGATGTGTGTTTCCTGCAAGAGCAGAAGAACCAGCTCAGCAGTCCGGCCCCTCCACCCCAACGCCGGGATTTTATAATGTTCAGGAAAATGCTGCAGAGACAGCTTTGAGAGGGTTATTTCTGTACTGAAAAATAAGAGCGTAAGCTGTCTGGGGATTGAACCCAGGCCCATCCGGACGCTGCCCAGGTGCCTCTGGAAGCTGATCCATCACTAACGAGGCTTTATTAGCTCTGCTCCGCAAAGCTGCACTATTTGCTAATTTGGGCAAAAACTTGCTGAGCAAAAAGAGGAAAATTAAAAATGTTGCCGGGTTTAAAGCTTCGCATTGAGATTGATGGGAAATCGGCCATCTTTAACCCTTTATTTGCTTGGTTGCACAATAACACAGTAATTCAGGTTGAAAATGTGTTGCCTTCCTCAGGATAATTTCAAGATTCACAAATAAAAATCCTGTTCCCAAAAACGGTCTAATTTGGATAATTGACTGGACCGGTATCGGTTTCATTTACAATAATGCACACTCTGGTAGCGTCATTTATTTAGGTTATTCTTATAGAGCTTGAAAAACTGGCTTTTCCCTTCTAAAGTGAATCAATCCTGGGAAATTCCATGCTGCATTTATATGCAAATAAGCATCTCACACATATAAATTAGCTGTTTAGATGTGCTAATTAGGCTCAGTCTGCTTGTCTGTCTTTGTAGTGGTCAATAAAAACCTGCAATGCTATCTGACAGCCCCTCCTCCCATCCTTATCAAGGACTAAGAGCTGCATACAGGAGCAGCAGAAACTATTCCAAATATGTTTAATGATTTACTGTAGAGAAAAAATGCTACTACAATGTACAGCGCTCCTTTTAAAATGTCCCATTACCCCAAAATAAAGTAAATCTTAAAGCATGAAAACAGTCTGTAGATTGTAAAGTAAATAATTCCTAAGATATTCCCTCTTGCTTGCACATTATTGGGGTAGTGGCTACAGAGTACCAGTTAATTGCTTTAGTGGATCAATTAGTAATCTGCTTGTTTGTTTCTGTGGGGGGGAAACAAGTCCCCCAACACTATCATGCATTTAAATACTTAAATTCTCAAATGTCTCAGGAATTATTTACTGCAGAGACAATTAGTCAATTACAATAAAACCCGCCCCCCAGACCCACTTCCTCAGAACTTTACTAAATAACTTTACTCAATTCCATGTTAATGTTTGTGTCCTTTGGATTATGGCCGCGTCGCCTTGATGTATCGCTGATTGCGACCTGGCTCAGGGTGGTCTCACGGTGCAATAATCTGACCATACTGATGTCGGAGCAATAACCGAAATAGAGGCGCTCCATCAGAGAACAGTTAGTTGTATGGAGATGGCGATCCACTTGGAGAGCAGCCTCTTATCTCACAGCGAGAGAGATCCTGTAGTATATCAGTCTGGTAGAGTGATCCAGCCCCGTAATACCAGGCAATTCTACCCTGAAACAGACCACAAACCCCAGACCTAGGTTTCGGCCTCTGTGGGCATCATCGGTGAGGTGCAGCTGAACTCCCTAAGGCACAGTGCGCATAAGCAACAACAAAAGCTTTGTTTGAGGCAGTGTGGGTCTGGGGGAGTTTATTATACAGCTATAACTGGCCTGTGTTGCGTCTTTTTGTATTTATTTTTTTGGAAGCCGTAGCTACAAAGCCCAGAATTATTTCTCCCTAAAATGAGCCTCAACTACGATATGGAGACTTCTCCTGGTGGGTACAGTTTACCTCATAATCGCATGTAATGGTGCTCACCTGAATTACTTATTGGGGGTGCCCTTATTGGGGGTGCCCTTCTCATCTTTACGAATCTTATTGTGCTTTCTGGTACATCTATATCTCCTGACACCTTGTACCTACCACCACTTCTTGGAGCCCACATAACCTCTCCACGTGGCAGTACATGCGTGCAGAGCAGGTTGCTACTCTATACCTGGGCGAGCCGGATGATTAGTGTCACCCTCATTACAGGAAAGTGTTGATTACGGGCAAGTTGTACAAGTTGCTGCTTTTCTAGTTATGAATTATCCAGTCATTTCCCTTGGTGTAATTGCAGGAGAATTACAGATGCACTCAGTGAAGGGGAATTTATGAATTTGTGTAAAGCTGCATAGTGTAATCGGAGCCAAGTTAATGCACTTCTCCAGTGCTAACTGCATAATTGGCATATGGGCCTCACGAAGCCCCCCCAGCTGTAAGAGATACCTTTACCATCCTTGTGTGCAATGATCTGCCTGGATGGATCTTCCAGGACTTGCAGCTTGCCCACAGATGCTGTTCAGCTCATCTGCACACCATTAATTAAATTCCATATTAACTCCTTGTGCTCTGCTGTAGATGGCAGCCCCCTGGCAGTAGGAGGGTTACAGCCCCCTCCCTCCCAGAAGCGCGTCTCGCCTTTTGAATGTCTTCTGATGAGTATGTCAGGACTCAGAATGGTTTATTTTGGTCCATTGTTAGTGCAGTAATTATGAAGCAGTCGCTAGCAGATAAACAAGTGGCCGATGTGCTGGAATCAGCGGACACAGAATGTCTGAGACGGGCAGATTAGGATAGCAGACACGCAGGGTGGGCACATCTGCTGCTTTACCTTCTGATACCTGCTGGGTATAAGTGTCCACAGCCTGCTTAACCCCTCCCTGTGACTGGCACAGATAACTCCTTGATGTCTCTATCTTATTGATTGTCAATTCCTTCCAAGGCCCTAAGATGACATTATAATAATACATTGCTATATACAGCTGTCTGCTAATGTTTGGACACCCCTGGCTGAATTACACATTTCAAGTGCAAAGGAAACCACCTCTGCAGCAAACTCATTTAAAAGTCACATTTTTTTCTGCTAATGCACATTTGATTTTTATTTCATAAACTTAAAAAGAAAATATATAAAATAGTAATATGGCAAAGCGTGTGCAACCCACTAAGCCAAAACTTGGTAACATCCCTTTGGCGAGCTAAGGATCACTGTATTGTTTTATGAAGATCGGTGGAGACCATGACACAGATGGTGGGGGCTTATTGAACATTTGTATAAAGTGGGACTGGAATATTCCTGTCCTGATGGTAAATTGAGGCTGAGTACTGTGTGGGGTTAGAACCTGGACCAAATAGTTCTGTTGTATCCTCCTCCACCTCATAGCTAAAGGGTTTGGGTGATACAGGAGGGTGAGAGATACAAGATGGCGGTGTGTAAGGCAATGGCTCAAGCAAGTGAAGGTGTCTGTGTTGCACTGTAGATTATGGGTGGGAGTGATATTGTGGCGTGTGCGGTTGTGTAGATTGTGTGTGTGCAGTTCATATTACACAGGTGAGTTTCTGGTAACGTTTTTTGAAGTATTTGAGGCAGGAAGAGTCTAGTGGAGCGAGGCGTACTGGACAGTAGGCGCAGCACAAGGTGGTAAAAGGAGGCGGTCTTCAGCAGAACTAAGAGTGCGGTTGGGGGAGTATGTTGAGACGAGAGCAGATACATACGCGTGTGCACTGTTACGTCTTGTGATATTTTGATATTCACCTGTTTGGCCCATGGCGGTTTGCCTTTTCCATTACATATTTCCATATAGACTAGTTGCAAATGGCAGCTAAACACAAGATCGTGGCAGTGACTGTAATTCATCTATTCAGATCTTCCAAGGACACTTTGGAAAGGCTTTTTGTTCAGACACAATGTACAAATTTGAAACGCTCTTACAGGTACAAATCCTCACCGCGGCATTGAAAGTCTGACACAAATTAATTGTGGAAGGAATTTACAAAAGTAATTGGTTGTTTTGCATGCAGGTAATCACTGTTCTACTGTTAATATATTTTCTATTTAAGCTATTATGGGGTAAATAAATAGTATATTTGTGATCACATTTGAATGTCTAAAAAGTTTATTGCACTGCACTCTGGGAAACTGGGCAGAGACATGCAAATAAGCTCCTTTTAAGGCATATGCTTACTGTATTACACAACTTTAAGCATAGCATAGGGTGGATTGTGCACAAGTTGGACCTACCCACAGACAGCTGTTTCGGTCTTAAATGGCTGTGTGAGGCTGGTTCCTAACTCGTGCGTTAGATTTTTGGGGGATACTATTACCCTTAACATCATTCGCTAAATGATGTAGCGGTTGAGAGAAGCCTCTTCCATACCAAGTACACTAAATATATATTACATGGAGGAAGGAGGATTTTTAAATGAACAGATCCTCCATGGTAGATATCTGGTTTCCGAAAGCAAACTCCATTTGGGGCCTACAGTGGTTTTAACCCTTCATTGTCTTCTGATCACACTGAACTTATCTGTCACGTTAGTGTCTGGAATAGCAAGGACCGGGCTCTGAATAGCCTGCATTGTTCTGCCACTTTAAACATGGTGGCTCCTATGAAAGGAATCGTCCGCGTAGTCTATTTGTTTCAGTGCACTCTACCCCCTGCAGAGCCTTGATGGGAAATGAAATGTCAGCTCCATCCACCTCTCTGATGCACAACAATGCAGACATGGCAGTAATTGAGATATCAAAGCCTCTCATGTTTACAGCAGCGAGCCCACCAACGCAGCTCCTCTTGACTGGAGATAACCTGGGGCGGCCTCCATAACCCAGCTATCATATTGGCATGTGGGCAGGAAGTTTCTATAGTGTTTTATCTGTTCTACACAGTCCCCATCTAGGAACATGACCCTGATCATGATGACGATAAAGATCTATCGGAATGTGAGTTAGGCGACCTTGTGAGGATGGGTTGGTCCTCAGCGAGAGCTGCGCGGTGTGATGAACGCAGTTATTGCTATGGTTACCTACCTTCCTAAACATCCATACATGTGCTCCTCTATTACACACTACTCTTAGGTTACATTACTCGTCTATAGATTTCAAACAACCCCCACCCTCTAAGCTGCTTGTAATTGCCCTTAAAATGTTGTCCGTGGCGCCTCTCGTATTTCATTGTTTAATTATAAACCTGAGAGCTAATGCATTTTTCATAGTGATTAATTGCACGGGGGTTGTGTACAAGCCGGCAGAACACACACCACTGTCTTGACGCCTGCACAAAGCCGCCAGATAATTGGCAGTAATTTTGCGTTTAACATTTACTGAGTAACCTATAGGGAAGGGATCAAAGGACCTCTCCTACCCAGCAGAGTGTTTGTAGCTGCGTGCTTTGTAGGGCTTGTCGCTACGAGTTTGACTGGGTCCCTAAATTGTTGACAAGTCCCTTATGGTGTAAATAAGAGGGGCTGTAACATGGGGCAGAGCAGGGACCGAGGCACATGAACCAGAGTTGTCTTACAACAGTCTTTATATCTAATGGCTTTATATCATCTGCCTAAAAACATGAAATAAAATAAATAGGTTAATAAAACTTTATTTCCTGCTCAGAATTCAAATAAATAGTTATTGCAAGTGGACAGGGTTACGCAAATGAGTCCATAATGCATTGTCACTCTAATCCAATACCACTTTATACATGGCTGCTTTTAGGAGTAGCTTTGCTGTATTACACATCTTTAAAGCATAGGATGGATTATGCAGCAGTTAGGAATCCTACCCACAGACAGCACTGTTTCAATCTTAAATCAATCTCATCGATTTTGCAGGATTTTGCCATTAACCATAACCGCATTTGTGTATCGGACCTTTTCTGTCCCGTAGCCCCAGTGAGATGGAGATGACTGGGCTGGCCCTTGACACTGACCCCCTGACCAGATTTCTCATCAGTCCAGTTGGGATGGTAGAGAATGTAGATATGATTTATGTTGGCCTACTCTCCTCTAAAGTGATCAGTGAACCTGTGGCCTCCAGTCAGAATGATTTCCCTTTTTATTTAATCCTGTGTTTTCTGGGGTAGTGGACGGGGCTTTGTTGTGTCCTCCAGCCCGGCCATTGAAAGGTGTGGGAATGCGAAAAAATACATTTCCGGAATGTCAGACATAAGCTGCGGGTAATTACTTTTGTTCAATGAAGCTTGCTCAGGGCTGGCACCGTCTGCTCCATACTGACTTGAGGATGGTGTGAGGCGCCGCGCTCACCCCGTCCCCTTCCCTGCATTCCTGCACATAGTGACCATTCTAGTGCAAATTAGCTGGAGCAGAGGAAATGCCACATTTGCATGTGCCGCCTCTCCGAGCTGTAATTATGGCCGTGCTATGAATATATTTGTCAGGAATCTTTACAGTTTGTTGCACCATTTATTGGCCAACATAAAACTTGTGCTGAGAAAAATCAGAGGAAATGACCAACGTAAACTGCCAGTGAGTACCAAGCATTCGGGTGATACCCTGGGGTCTCCGGAGCAATGTACTAGGGTGCTGGGACTATTGAAGGGATTACTAGAGCACTGTAACCTTGCACCACCTAGAAGAAATCTCCAGTAACCAAAGAGATTTGTGATCTACCGGAGCAGGATTTCTTTCTAAAAGCGTATATACCGTATTTATCGGCGTATAACACGCACTTTTCTCCCTGAAAATAGGGGGCAAATGATGTGTGCGTGTTATACGCCGATGTGCGTGTTATACGCCGTGTCTCTTTCCCTCCCCCCTCCTCATCCTCAACCCCCCTCCTCATTCTAAACCCCCCTAAATACCTCTCCCTTTCCCCTCACGTACCTGCTTCTGCTCCGGCCTCCGCTCCTTCTTGACCCAGCGCGCATGTGACGTCACATGCGCGCCACGTCATTATCATATACTGAGTTAGCACCTGTAGTCTGCCCTACTGGGGGAAGTCACATGATTTCAGCCACTTTCCTTTAGCCAATCGGCATGCACATTTGCTGCATATTGGATATCTCATTAAAAATGAGATATCCAATATGCAAATCTCAGTTGCTGGAGGTGTCTACATCACCCCCAGCACATTTTTTTCTTTCATGCAAACATGTCTACAGGACGCATTCATAACCCACCTCACTTTCATATACCTTTTAAAATACTAAACGCAATGGAAAGTTTCTGATATTTTATAATCCAAGCAATAACTTTCAGCAATGACTTTCAACATGCTGAGAAAGTGTTGATTTCCATATATTTCTTCCAATATACGGAGTGTGTTTTGAAATCCACCAATGACCAACCCAAAGTATAGGCCAGACATAACTGGTAACAATTGCGAAAATTGTATATTCTAACATCTTTTACATTTTTGTAAAATCAAATTAAAAGTATGTATTATTAAAATATAAACTGATTTACAGTGAACGGTTTTGTAATTGTGTCTTATTTTTTGGATACGTCCATTTCTGAAGAGTAATATTGTGTCCTCTTATGTTCCAGAAACATCGCGGAAGCCCTGGTGAGCAAAGGCCTGGCAACCGTGATCCGCTACAGACAAGATGATGACCAGAGATCTTCTCACTACGATGAGCTGCTAGCCGCGGAAGCCAGGTACGCAAGGTCACCGTAGCATCTGTATTATGGTTCCCAAACCTCTCCAAGGATCCCCCCACAGGTCAGGACTTCGATTTTTTTTTTATAAGTGTGTGAACACAAGTGAGGAAACTAGGTCACAATGGTCTGTTGGATATGAGTTGCCTCACCTGTGTTCACACACTGTTCACTCTAAATCCTGACCTGTCTGGGGGTCCTTGAGAGGTTTGGGAACCACATGTCTAGATGCTAGATCTTTGGATTGTGTAGTGTTGCACAATAACCTGTAAACAGTGGTTCAAGAGGGTATTATGGGTAATTATAACGAACTAAATGTACCAGGGAAGGGTCCTTCACTTTCTGAGGTTTAATATTGTGTATTTCCTGTTCTTATCGCCTGTACATCGCTACAGAATATGTTGGCGTGATGCAAATAAAAGTTAATAATAAATAATAATAATAAATACCAAATTTTATGAAAGGAACATGATCCACAACATCACATGAATCCTTAGATAGAATTACTCCTTATAGTCTAGGTCACATGTTATTGGATTCCAGTCCTAACAGATGTCCGAGTTTATGCTGGCCATGGTCCATGGTGGCTATAGGCAGTGGTCCAGTTGGACCACTTTCCTGAGTTGTGGCTATAGGCAGTGGTCCAGTCGGACCACTTCCGTGATAGTCATTTATCAGTTCCTTATTACAAAGGCTCTTGTCCAGTTAAATATATATTTGTTCCATTAGTGTTTATATGTTAATATTCTCTTAATGACAAGTGTAAATGAGGGGAAATGTTATGGTAAAATCAGGCCGGCATTTTGTACTCTTATGGTTTTCAGGGAACACCCTGGGTCATTCATTCCCAAAGCTCTCCCCAGGTAGGTTATGATTCAGGTTTCCCTAAAAACAGGTGAGGAACTAAAGAGCCTTTAATAGCCTGATCTCGATTCACATATCTTGTGGTACATAAGTCTGGTCTCGCTCAATAGTGATCCAGCCCCGAAATACTAGGCAGTTCTGACCGGGAGATATTCCAGACGTACGGCTCCCCCTTAGTTGGGCCTCATTAGTTGAACTACTGAATTGCCTAACGTACAATAAGTCATGAGTCGCCCATCGCCCTTAGGGAGACAAAACCCCAAGGGTCATTTGAATAAACTAACCTTAATAGTTCTGTGGACATAACCCACTCGGGGAGAAGTATCTGTAGTATATAGTATAATTAACCCTTTGGCTACTGCTCAGTGATTACCATGGTCCCGTGCATCCCGTGTCTGCGCACGCTGCCATGTAAAGGATTTCTCCTTGGAACCTTCTTCTTGGTTTAGTTTCAGTTCAGTTTGTTAGATGAATGGAGCCGGTGGGACGCTCAATCTGCTCACAATTTGGTTGATTAAACAAGCTCTGGGGATGGAATACCTTTTTTGTACCGATACGATTGTGTTTAGCATTTGTTTCTTTGACAGTTTGCGTGCCTCCATGTGCTGTGATTAGCGCGCCGCTCCCCCGAGCACTTGTTGCTTGTTTTTAGTGATTAGCCGAGACGTTGAATTGGTGTGTGTTGTCTGATGGATTCCTGTATCACAAACTCACAAAGCCTTTATTGGACTCTTCAATCTTCTAAAACATTAGTTCCAATGTGAAATGATGAAATTTAGATAACTTACATCTCGTTAGTTGCATTGCACAACAGCAGACAGGTTAATTTACGTACATTTAGGCTTTATAAAAAAACGCAGCGGAAATACTTTACACCGATGGGGGAAAAAGCCATATACATATTCATTATCTCAATCGATACACATATATGGATATAAATCTGAATATCGAGTACATGTTCCATTAATAAGTGGTGGGACGGTCACGCTAAAGCAGGGTCTAGTTCCTGCGCATAGGACCTGACATGTATGCAAACTGCATGTCCAATGCTCGCTTCCTTATTTGAGTGACTTTCTGTATAGATCCTATAGCCTATGGATGACTGCCACACAAACCCACAACCTGGATATCAAATATCTGTATTTTCAAAAAAGTGAGAAGGTACTTGTTATTCAGACGGCAGTGACGCGCTGTTCATTCTTCTCTTTACGGGCTACAGAAGAAACCTTAGGCAGCGTACTTCAATGAGTTAGAGTGAATTATTCGCGGAGCATTAGTGTCATGGAGTTCCATACGTCATTAGCAACTAAACTCAATCTGCAATTATTATCCTTTATTAGTAATGCGCCAACATATTCCTAGGCGCTGTACACCGCAAAAACAATATTGACACCTATGCAAAAGAATGACGGGCCTGTCTTTGAACGTAAAAAAAAAACCATGTACAGAGGGCTTGTTCCCAAAGCACTGACACAAGACGGAAAACGTAAATCTAAAGGGTTTGGTTACTGGAGGGTGATGGATACAAGATGGTGGTGTGTTGGGTAATAGATGAAATCACGTGGAGGTCCCTCTGTTTGTGATATTATACTATAGAGTGTGCAGTTGTGTATATTAAGGCTGAAGGTGATGAGCTTTTTAGTGAGGTTTCAAAGGATTTGAGGCAGGAGAAGTTTAGTGGAGCGAGGCAAGGAGTTCCATAGAATATGGGCAACGCAAAAATAAAGTCCTGAAGGTGGAGTGCGGAGGTGACCAGAGCGGAGGTCATTAGCAGAGCACAGAGGGCAGTTGGAGAATTTGGAGACTGGAGTAGAAATATAAGGGGTGCACTGTTCAGGGCTTTATATATTAGGGTCATGATATTACTCTTTATTTTGGAGATTATGGGGCGCCAGTGGAGTTAGACAGGGATTGCCGTTTGTGCTGTGAGTCCAAAGGCCGGGCATGGTCACCCCAAGCTTGGACCATTAGAACTGGATCAAGGTATAGAGTCAAGGGTCATAATTTTCAGTAAAAGCTTCTAAAACTATTTGTGCTTGCAGACGGTGCGCGCTCGGCGCAGGAATGACCTGACATTTTTACATATTTTCGCTGTTCTCTGTGCCTTTTTTGCATTACTCTCCCTATATCTCATGGCTCATCTACTTGAAATAATGACTCACATTTCTTTTATGTAAGTCACAGGTAAATGGTTTCTTTTATCCACCTTACATTAATTTTTCAATTTCGGATGCGTCGGTCTTCGCCCATCCTGGTCTTTCCATTATCCTTTACTCAATCCGAAATAAACCAGTTTCTTGATGAAAGTATAGAGAGCCTTTCTTGTGCGGGTTGCTGTGCCCCAGATGGATGGGCTGCGAGGGTAATGTTCTCCGAAGTCTGTGCTGGGTGTGTACGAGCTTGTGAGACGCTCACTTGTCATTCAGAGGACACCCCGTCTGTCATATTGTTCTGAGCGGCAGAGCCTGCTGCAATCCCTGCTTTTAAAAAGTAATCATGGCAGGAGTTTCTGATGAGTTATTGTTTCCAAGGCAACGTGTGATAAGGCCGTACTTCTAAAAAAAAAAAAAAAAGAAAATTCCGTTTATGGTATCCATGATAATGACTCGGTGTTGGTGGCAGACGTCAAGTCACACCGGCTACCCAGCCCAGAGATAAAATACAGATTGGATGTCTTTGGAAAAGTTTGTTAAAATGTTACAGCTAAAAGAAATAACGCTGTCTTGAACATTAAGAGATTCACTACATACGCACATATTACACATTGTGTTAGCACCGGCACCGCAGTGTGTGGTTATCTTGCACTAGAGCCACCCCCGAAAGTTCATCCCACGGTAGAAGCGGTGTCAAGTGGCAGAAATAAGTGGCATTTATATTCCTGAAATGGGCATTTGACGAAGATTATAAGACTACAATTAAATAGTATTTTAGACACATATACATTTCGGTCTATTCAGTCTGCAGGACAGAGACACTCCTGAAATTTCCATTAAGGCCCACAATGCAAAGGAGACGTGTGCTATAAATGAGACTGAATAAACCCTACTGTTTTCTTTCTATTTCATGCGCAAAAGACACTTTATAAACTTGCACACAGAAGACTCCTGAATTCTACAATCTGAAGGATAGCCGTACCTGGCCTCCCATTCTTCAGCACATACTCGTACAGACTCGTTCGCTCGCTCGCGCAGGCTCGTTCGCTCGCTCGCACGCGCACTTGTTCGCTCGCACGCGCACTTGTTCGTTCGCTCGCACGCGCACTCGTTCGCTCGCACGCGCACTCGTTCGCTCGCTCGCGCAGGCTCGTTCGCTCGCTCGCGCAGGCTCGTTCGCTCGCTCGCGCAGGCTCATTCGCTCGCTCGCGCAGGCTCGGTCGCTCGCGCAGGCTCGTTCGCTCGCTCGCGCAGGCTCGTTCGCTCGCTCGCGCAGGCTCGTTTGCTCGCTCGCGCAGGCTCGTTCGCTCGCTCGCGATGGCTCGTTCGCTCGCGCGCTCGCTCGTTCGCTCGCTCGCGCAGGCTCGTTCGCTCGCTCGCGCAGGCTCGTTCGCTCGCTCGCGATGGCTCGTTCGCTCGCTCGCGATGGCTCGCTCGCGATGGCTCGCTCGCGATGGCTCGCTCGCGATGGCTCGCTCGCGATGGCTCGTTCGCTCGCTCGCGATGGCTCGTTCGCTCGCTCGCGCAGGCTCGCTCGCGCAGGATTGTTCGCTCGCTCGCTCGCGCAGGTTCGCTCGCTCGCGCAGGTTGTGGTCTGTGGTTAACGGAGGGAGCGCTAGAGTGGAGTAATGGAGGGCCTGATAAGGTTTTAGATTAAGAGCAGGCAGCTTCAATCTTAGACTGCCCATCATGGGGTGACCACAGAATGCTTGATCTTGATCTCCAGTTTTGTCCCTGGATCACTTGATGTGAATTTGTCCTCAATCTTCCCAAACTCCCTGAATATCAAGGGCAGCCCTTCAACACTGGGGAAGATAGAAAGCGTATGACGTTTATATTTGCAATTTCCTGTTTTATGTATCAAATAAAAGAAGCTTTATCAAATCTCTTCAGCCTTAAATTGAGAGGTTGCAGCCAGAAACACTTCAGTATCTACACACAAGTAATCAGGTCCTTATGTCTGTGGAAAAGCTCTGGATTTCTACAATCTCTGTGGGATCAGGCACATGTTTGTTAGATCATTAAGCAGATGGTTCTCATAAACCAAATTTAATGTCTGCAATTATATCCAGCCCCAGGGGTTTTAATCTTTGCAAATCTCCTTTAACATGGAACAACCTGACCTTGGTATCCTGGGATTTAAACCGCTATGTCACGTGCACTCCATCACTGTGTATCTTATGAACTGTGTGCAGGGAGGTGAACCATGGTCTTTATCCTTCAAATGAAAGCTGGGTGTAGTAGACACCTTCTAAGCTGGGGTGATGCACTGCCCCAACTCAGCTGGAGATTCTTCCATTAAGGAATCGGAGTAGATGAATCAAACCGCACTACAAGTTGGAAATTATCTGTGGTAGAGTGGACACAATATTTTATAAAATCTTTCATATTGGAATCGTTCCCATATGGAACCTCTGCACATTCTCCATAGTTCCCATCCCATATGGATCCTCTGCACTTTCTCCTTAGTTCCCATCCCATATGGAACCTCTGCACTTTCTCCTTGGTTCCCATCCCATATGGAACCTCTGCACATTCTCCTTAGTTCCCATCCCATATGGAACCTCTGCATGTTCTCCTTAGTTTCTGCACTTTCTCCTTAGTTCCCATCCCATATGGATCCTCTGCACTTTCTCCTTAGTTCCCATCCCATATGGATCCTCTGCACTTTCTCCTTGGTCCCCTTCCCATATGGATCCTCTGCACTTTCTCCTTAGTTCCCATCCAATATGGATCCTCTGCACTTTCTCCTTAGTTCCCATCCCATATGGAACCTCTGCACTTTCTCCTTGGTTCCCATCCCATATGGAACCTCTGCACATTCTCCTTAGTTCCCATCCCATATGGAACCTCTGCATGTTCTCCTTGGTCCCCTTCCCATATGGATCCTCTGCACTTTCTCCTTAGTTCCCATCCCATATGGATCCTCTGCACATTCTCCTTGGTTCTCATCCCATATGGATCCTCTGCACTTTCTGCTTAGTTCCCATCCCATATGGAACCTCTGCATGTTCTCCTTGGTCCCCTTCCCATATGGATCCTCTGCACTTTCTCCTTAGTTCCCATCCCATATGGAACCTCTGCACTTTCTCCTTGGTTCCCATCCCATATGGAACCTCTGCACATTCTCCTTAGTTCCCATCCCATATGGAACCTCTGCATGTTCTCCTTGGTCCCCATCCCATATGGATCCTCTGCACATTCTCCTTGGTTCTCATCCCATATGGATCCTCTGCACTTTCTCCTTGGTTCTCATCCCATATGGAACCTCTGCACATTCTCCTTAGTTCCCATCCCATATGGATCCTCTGCATGTTCTCCTTGGTCCCCTTCCCATATGGATCCTCTGCACTTTCTCCTTAGTTCCCATCCAATATGGATCCTCTGCACTTTCTCCTTAGTTCCCATCCCATATGGAACCTCTGCACTTTCTCCTTGGTTCCCATCCCATATGGAACCTCTGCACATTCTCCTTGGTTCTCATCCCATATGGAACCTCTGCACATTCTCCTTAGTTCCCATCCCATATGGATCCTCTGCATGTTCTCCTTGGTCCCCTTCCCATATGGATCCTCTGCACTTTCTCCTTGGTCCCCTTCCCATATGGATCCTCTGCACTTTCTCCTTAGTTCCCATCCAATATGGATCCTCTGCACTTTCTCCTTAGTTCCCATCCCATATGGAACCTCTGCACTTTCTCCTTGGTTCCCATCCCATATGGAACCTCTGCACATTCTCCTTAGTTCCCATCCCATATGGAACCTCTGCACATTCTCCTTGGTTCTCATCCCATATGGATCCTCTGCACTTTCTCCTTAGTTCCCATCCCATATGGAACCTCTGCATGTTCTCCTTGGTCCCCTTCCCATATGGATCCTCTGCACTTTCTCCTTAGTTCCCATCCCATATGGAACCTCTGCACTTTCTCCTTGGTTCCCATCCCATATGGAACCTCTGCACATTCTCCTTAGTTCCCATCCCATATGGAACCTCTGCATGTTCTCCTTGGTCCCCATCCCATATGGATCCTCTGCACATTCTCCTTGGTTCTCATCCCATATGGATCCTCTGCACTTTCTCCTTGGTTCTCATCCCATATGGAACCTCTGCACATTCTCCTTAGTTCCCATCCCATATGGATCCTCTGCATGTTCTCCTTGGTCCCCTTCCCATATGGATCCTCTGCACATTCTCCTTGGTTCTCATCCCATATGGATCCTCTGCACTTTCTCCTTAGTTCCCATCCCATATGGAACCTCTGCACATTCTCCTTAGTTCCCATCCCATATGGATCCTCTGCACTTTCTCCTTGGTCCCCTTCCCATATGGAACCTCTGCATGTTCTCCTTAGTTCCCATCCCATATGGAACCTCTGCACATTCTCCTTAGTTCCCATCCCATATGGAACCTCTGCACTTTCTCCTTAGTTCCCATCCCATATGGAACCTCTGCACATTCTCCTTAGTTCCCATCCCATATGGAACCTCTGCACTTTCTCCTTAGTTCCCATCCCATATGGAACCTCTGCACATTCTCCTTAGTTCCTTCCCTATTTGGAACCTCTGCATGTTCTCCTTAGTTCCCATCCCATATGGATCCTCTGCACTTTCTCCTTGGTCCCCTTCCCATATGGATCCTCTGCACTTTCTCCTTGGTCCCCTTCCCATATGGATCCTCTGCACTTTCTCCTTGGTCCCCTTCCCATATGGATCCTCTGCACTTTCTCCTTAGTTCCCATCCCATATGGAACCTCTGCACATTCTCCTTAGTTCCTTCCCTATTTGGAACCTCTGCGCATGGAACCACTTTCACTTCCATTTTCGTATGGGACTCATACATTTTTTCTTGTATGTTTGAAATCTCTTCATGTACTAAAGATGTACTTCCTACCTCTAATGTTTTTTTGTTCAATAAGATTAAATGGGGGAAAATGTAGTTGCTGACTTTTCATTAAGCACAGGGGGTTGTTTTGGCAGCCTGATTGACAAAATGATGTACTTTGATGTAGTACAGTGACCATAGCAAGTGCTCTGTAGGTTGGGACTATGATTGAGCGGCATCCTTTGTAGTGTAGATCGAGAGGGTTAATAGAACGTGTCTGGGAGCTGCAATATATATATATATATATATATATATATATATATATATATATATATATATATTGCATCTCACATGCAGCACACTCGCTATGAATGTGCACGACAGCCTGTTATCTGGATGCATTTATTTCCATGTCCTGGGATTTAATTTATCTCATCCATCAAATTTGCAGCCTGATAGTCGCTGCTCCAATCTGTAAACTTATTTTCTTGATGTGCGGCGGCACAACCCCAGCAGTCAGGTGCAGAAGGCATTGAAATGTTTCTTTAATTTCTTGCTTTTTTTGCAGATTGCTGAAGACAGTGTAGGGAAGATGTGTGCTTTGTCACAAGTGTCTGATTTATACCCTTTGCAAAGCAAATGGATTTCATTGCTTTGATCAGACGTGAAGTGCAATCCTTCTCAGCTGTTCTGTTGCCTACTTGATCCTTCCTCATTTTGCAGATGTATTTAATTATAAAATCACTATTTACAGTTACTATGTTTTTTCATGCATGCAGAATTATAAATTGATATCAATGACAAGTTTGGTGTGACCAATTTAGTGGGAAATCTCCATCTTTAGGTGTGATGGAGACTGGGAGAAGGTGGCAGTCCAATTAGATGAGTTTGCGTTTCAGAAAGAGGTATTTTTTCGTATGATGATGCCGTGCTACTGTAAGGATGAAACCTAAGCAGATTCTAATTTCTAAACCAGTGCATGTTGCCTGGCCGGGGTATAAGGGCAGATCGGTCGGCCTCGATGCGGCCTCCTGTGCTCGGCCTCGATGCGGCCTCCTGTGCTCGGCCTCGATGCGGCCTCCTGTGCTCGGCCTCGATGCGGCCTCCTGTGCTCGGCCTCGATGCGGCCTCCTGTGCTCGGCCTCGATGCGGCCTCCTGTGCTCGGCCTCGATGCGGCCTCCTGTGCTCGGCCTCGATGCGGCCTCCTGTGCTCGGCCTCGATGCGGCCTCCTGTGCTCGGCCTCGATGCGGCCTCCTGTGCTCGGCCTCGATGCGGCCTCCTGTGCTCGGCCTCGATGCGGCCTCCTGTGCTCGGCCTCGAAGCGGCCTCAATGAATGGAAACCTTACAACAAAACTAATGCCAAGGAGACTGTTAGATTCAGTAGTGTGTGGCGTTAGGGGTGGGGTGTGAGAACATGAAGTATGGTCTCTACTTGGGGTTATAAATTCATGTAACGCCTGCTGTGTGTGGCCAGAATTGCCCACGACTGATTTTAGTGTTCGGTTTGGGTGCGCCATTGTGGTCACAACAAGTCGTTGTTTGTGGCAATATGCGAGAACGTGGTGGTCTCCTTCATGGGCATTTGTTGTGAGTGTAAAATCGGCAGTAAGTGCTTTAAGCAACAATGGTTGCTGTGGAAACTCCAGCACTGGCAGAAAAAACACAAAAACACATTAAAAAGAAAGTGTTTTCGGAATTGTTGAGTGCAGGAATTAACAGAATTAGATTCCCACCCTGCGGAGCCTCGTGGTTGGCTGGCTGGAAAGCTTCCTGATCACAATGAGTAGGGAGCAGAATCCTCCTGCAGATGGAAGGCTTAATGGTATCCTTAGGAGCTCAGCTATAAATATGGGGGATATCAAATCTGCGCGTGCCAGCGATGGGGACTTCCAGCTCTGATGCTCCAGGCCGAGGGCGGGCTTCATTTAAAGGCTAATAGATTCATAGAGCAAAGCTTCTAAACAGGATTTTATTCATTTTTTCTGTCTAAGTGGTATAGAAGTACTTCAAAATTTCCAGTTGACTACACAGACAGTACAGGGGTATATATGGTAAGTACGCCAGCCTTAGGAGCGCGGTACAAACTGCGCAACCGCCATGTGTATAAAAACAAGACATTTACTCCCAAGTGAAAAAGTTTAGAAAACATTTTATGGTCTTTATATAATAAAAATCTGTAATATTTGTATAATATATTCCTTTAACCTGTTTTATTGACACTAGTAAGGATAAAACCAGACCAAACTGGTAGTGTCTAACAGAAAGGACATACAGGAAGGCGCAAAAAGTCTGCCCAGTTGAACTCAATCGCCTGGGAGCCGGGTATGAAAAGACCTGGCCCAGCACGGCTCCGCTACTTCTCCTGGCCTTGATGCCCATTAAAGCCAGAACTGCACAGAGGGTGGGGGGCTGCGAGACAGACGTCGCGTTTCATCCTTGATAGAAAGGGCAAACACAATGGCTCCTTGGACAACAGGTGGTAGAGGAATCGAGCAAAGAGCAGGGCTATTTTTACAGCAACGTGCTGAGCAATAATCCGAGCAGGCCGGCGACTTGTGAAGACATTGCTAAACTATTGACAGGTGCGCACTGCTCGTTGTCTCTTATTTTCTTCTAGATACAATTACAAGTCACTTCTGTTCTTTCTACCTGCTTTTCATATTCAAGCCATTGCCTACGCACTTCCCCTCGGCTGCATCATCAGATGCACGGTTATTGCTTTCACTGGATTGCAAATGGTGGTTAATGTCAGTTCTTTAGCCTTTGCTAATTTGTTTCACCCTTCTAATTGACCAAGTTCGCTTAAACTGATCTCTTTACACCTAAAAAGAGAGTATTTTCCATTAGTACCAGAGCTCAATCTGCATATTTTTCATTTAAATCCCTCCATGTGATTAAGCAGCAAAGGAATTAAACAAAAAAGAATCTTTATTACTTTTGATGTGTAAAACCTAGCTTCACTATAAACCCTCCCCACTGAATCGAGGAGATTCACCGTTGCGTTTAGAAATGGATGCAAATGCTGAGTTGGGGATATCTGAAATGAGCTTGTGCTCAGTGTGAACATGCCTTGTATATTGTCTTCTCCCCACTCCATCTGCTGCGGCAAGAAGTGCGCGGTGCGCGGCTGCAGTGTCGGGTTTACATTGCACAGATAAACTCATCATTTAGGAGTCGGATATAACCGTAAACAGTGGATGAGGGATCTTGGAGACCAATAAGAGACATATGATTCTACCACCTGGCTAATGAATGTTTTAGAGTCGTAAAAGCTATGACCCTGATTAAATCAGCCGGCGGGAGCCGAAATTAAGTATGTGTTTGATTACATCCCCCTCTTTCCCTAAACAATGTTTTGCACAAAGTAAAAGGTTGCTCTGCCATTAAGATGATGCGTTTAGGTTTTTACAAAATATTTCCATGTATTTTGTTGCTCAGAGCTGAATGCTGCTGCGACTTAAGACGATCCTTATGAGTTGTCCGAGAACCAAGTATGGAGGTTCATGACAAAGGTCTTGGATGGGGCCTACCATCCTTGTATGTTTGCCTGACTAATTAGTCTGTTGGATGTATAGCTTTAAATGCAACACAATAATTTAAATTATAAGCTTCCTATATTATGGTTTGACCAGAAGTACCACGAGTACAATTACAAAATGTTTCTCTGCTGAAAACTTAAATCTCTCTTCATGACCCTTTTAGAGGTAAAGTCCTGGGTATGGTTTGGAAGCCATTGGGTACTTTTGTGGTCTTGGCTTTGGTAGTTGTGTGCTTGGTTTCGGGGAACCCATTTTTGGTCCTGAAGGTGACCATGCTATCTAGGTCTGGTCTGTGCGTCTGGACCTCTGTTTTTGTTTTTAAACCTTACAAGAAATTTTAGCCTGGTAAGACTACCTACAGCATTGGTTCATTAGTGGGATTTCACAGGTTTAGGTGTATAAGCTAGCATCTAAACCAGTAGTTCCCAACTCTTTCCTCAATGCTCCCCAGGAAGAAATGAATTAGGCAATTTGGGGCTCCACAGTAAGATGAATACAAATTGTCTCAAGTGTTGAACCTAAAACATGGCCTGTCTAATGGACCTTGATGAGAATGTTGGGAAACACTGATCGAAACATTTGTAGCAAATAATGTAATGAACTGGGGTAAAATACTGAACCGAGGAGGGTGAATCTGGGAATGTTATCTCTACTTAATAGAAATGGTCTGTTATCACATATCATAGTTAATATTAACTTTGTTTATTAAAATGTATTAAGACAACTAGCGACTTGCCCGTCAAAAAATTATGGTCAATAAAATTTGTAGCCATGGCAATGCTGTTTGGCACACAATGTTAAGCTTTTTATACTGTAAGGACCTTCGGCGCTCATTGCGAGCCCCTCTTGGATGTCCTTTGGCTCCTCTATTTTTTTGAATACTCATTAATGAATTAATTGAATAATAAATTAATATAGTTTACCTTTTTGTAATTAATATATGTAACAATCAGCAGCCTGAAGAGGTAACAATCTCTTGTTATTGTCCCGCAGCATGTAATGTCCAGTGGGACGGTCACTTTTTTTTCTCACTTAGGCAATTTTCGAGTGGGGAAACTCGGCAAAATCAACTTAAATTCGTGTTCCACCTCACTCCCAGACGTCCTGGCTGTTCCCCCGTGCTGTGTGCGATGTTTTTGTTGTATTTTTTGTGTTTTTTGCTTTGCGCAGTTTGGCCGTTGACTTTGTATTTTTCCTATCTCGGATTTTTTTCTAAGTCCTGTGTCTCGTCAAGTGCTTGCAGTCTGAGGCTATCCTTCGTTTCCTAAGTGTTTGGAGGCTAAATCCTGCGTGTTTCATTTCGTAATTTGGCGCTCATTGCCCAAGTGCTGCAAGTTTTAGTGCATTAACGGCTCGCCTCGCTATGTGAGGCTCGCAGCCGATGGGCACCTTCAGTGCTCATCGCCTAAGTCCTACGCACCACGCAAAGTGTCACGACAATTATAATATGTGATTATTCAAAGGAATATAGTCCATTTTAATGATTATGAATTAGGTGCAATGTTGTTGGGTAGGGGCTGAGAAATCCAAAATGTTTGGAATTATTATCATCAGTTTGTGTGAACACAGCTAATTAACAATAAAACCAGATTTATTTTGAGCTTAACTTAACTGGTCAGACTCAAAAGAATCTTGAGTTTGTTCTTTTCTCAAGGAAAAAAGGTTTTACAACATCTTTATTGTATGATATTACACGTTGGGTGTTCTGTGCCTTTGTAATCTATAAGGATTTCTCTTCTTTTGGGATCCAGAGGATTTAAATTGCTTAACCCGTCCCTACATATAATTCTATGGTTCTCCTACAGTCTTAAGTACCACAAGATCACTGGTCAATCCTC
>CM050167.1:398963724-399076224 GCA_027410445.1 Discoglossus pictus
TATAAAAAAATCCAAGTGGTTTTAATAGCTTAAGGACAAGAAAATAACCTGGCCCCACAATGAAGTCTGGTGTTTGCATAGTGTCTCTCGTGTGTAATACTAAATTAAGTTGTGATTGTTGCCAGATATTATACATGTAGGAGCGGTGAGTGACAAGCGGCGCTAGTGCTCATCATCCGTCAATCATCATCTCAGTGCGTCTCACAAAGGTATAATGTGCGGGTGCCGTTATCAGGTATCAAGTGGGCACTTCACCTGCACATACTGTATCACTCGTTCATCTTCTGCCTTTATCTCAATCACCTCGCCCCAGGGTTATAAAGCAAGTCTCTTCGGCTGACGCGTTTCACAAATGAATATTTCTCTCCTCACGGATTAATACAGATGCAAATAGGCTGAGTCTCTCACATTATGCAGGTTTACCTCCAAAGCATAAATTCTAAAGATATTCAAAGTATTTGAAAGTAACAAATTTAAATAATTTGGCAAACGAATGTCTGCGCACGGACTCCTCGTGATTTATTCGCTGGTTAAGAATTAAAATGAGTCTATTTTTCCTGCTATCTCTCCATAACTCATACACATAAAGGTCAATAAATACCATCAGGATATTGGTCTGCAAACCACATATAGTATGTAATCAGTGTGTTATACCCACATTTTGTGTTTTATATGTAAACATAACATTTTTATATTTGTGTATTTTATATTTTATGTTTGATATTTTTACATTTTTATAGTTTTATGTTTTAAGTTGCTCTGTATTCCCAGCTTAGTCGCGTAAAAAAAAATACAGTCAGGATTTTGGGTCAAACTACCCCAGGGCCCCTATTCAATTAAGCACTTGTTGTTTACAGGAGCCCCTAATGGAACCCGTAAACTCATTTGCTATTCAATTGGCTTCTTTTAGCAAGCCGCAAACGATCTACGGGTTACAGGCTGAAAATCCCTGCGCTTGTCAAAATCGTAACTTACACCCCATCTAAGCCTTTGATCTTTTAAGCCTGTTAATGTTACAATGGCAAATCGTTTTTTAATTGCTCCAATTCCTCAAGCCCGCAAATGTTTTCACACCTGTAAATGGCAAATGTAGAAGAGAATCCTACAAGTATCAGATGGGGTTCGTAAGGGGTTAAACACCTGTTCGTAGCACTGTAAATTCAAATAAAAAATCACTTCTGCACTTTAAAAGACAGGGAAAGCGATGAAAGACGTTAGAATTAATTGCACAACAGTCTCAAGCCCGCAAATCTGTAATAAAAAATATATAATTTTTAAAGTTTAATTTCTGTGCTATATCAATCTCCAGAATCAATGAGTTAATACATATCAGGCCATCCACATGGACTAGAACAGTATCGCCATTCATTTTTATTATTTTGGACATTGCCGGATTGCGTGTCTGATCGCATATCGGACCTTTGAACACTAATTGATTGACATGTAACCTCCATGTTTTACTGACGTAATAATAACGGTTTCATTTTCTAACTAGGGAGTTACGGCCTTGCTTAATTGTTCATGATCACGCTCTGAAATTTCACTTATGAGTGCATGGTTTCGGCTTTCAGCCAGGTAGCTGCGGGCTTGTTCAATTGAATTGCTCTGTAACTGTAGCAAATTTCAAACCCCTCAGACTTACGGCCTGTACAGCGCAATCTGTGGGCTGGCAATTGAATAAGGTCCCAGCTCTGCAAACCACATAAAGGGCCTCATTCAAATGTATTTTGGCCAATTGAATAGAGCTATTTAAAAGAACATAGCATATTTTTTTTACAGAAGTTTTTAGCTAGTGAACTTCTATCCAAAAGCGAGGTCTTCACCAACTAAAAACTTCTGTAAAAAAAATGTGCTATGTGCTTATAAAGAGCCCTATTCAATTGGCCAAATCGCATTTGAATGAGGGCCATAGTGTGTTATAACCACATTTATTTGTTTTATAATGTAAAATAATATTTTTATGTTTTTTATTTTTATATTTTTTATTTAATATTTTAATATTTGTATATTTTATATTTCTTATTTTAGATTTTTATTTTAAGGTTATATTTTTATATTTAATATTTTTATATTTAACATTTTTATATTTTAGATTTTTACGTTTTAACATTTTTATGTTTTGTCATTTTATATTTTATATATTTTGAATTTAATATTTTTATGTTTTTAATTTTTATATATTTTTATATTTTATATTTGTATATTTTTAGCATTTTATATTTTTATATTTTATAATCTATATTTTATATTTTTAGAATTTTATATTTTATGTTTTTATAGTTTTGTATTTTTTTATTTTATATTTTTACATTCTATATTTTATATTTTTAGAATTTAATATTTCAATGTTTTTATATTTTTATATTTTGTGTTTTTATATTTAATATTTTTATGTTTTTATATTTGATATTTTTAGAATTTAATATTTCTATGTTTTTATATTCTGTATTTTTATATTTTATATTTTTATGGTTTTATATTTTATATTTTTTGAATTTTATATTTTTACGTTTTTAGATTTTTGTATTTTTATATTTTATATTTTGTATAGTTTAAGAAGTCCCTGTATAGTCCCAGCTTTGCCACAGATGTCTGCACACATATATATTACTTTTTTCTTTATTCCAATTGAATCGCTTGCTTCGTTTCTTACAGCGATGACTATAAAATACTAAAAATGAATAATAATATTTGTATTATCATGTTAACTTCCACAGTTTGATGATTCAGATGTCATTTTCTCAGCAGTGCTTTGTGAAGTGTGGAGGAAGAAAAACAGTTTTATGCAGCAAAAGAAGGGGAAAAAAACACCAAAATATCAGACAATGATGAAGCTGTGTTTGTCAGACTGGTCCCTGACAGCTGTGTGTATTTTTATTGAAGCTTGTATTTATGCTAATTGATAAGAGCTGGGAAAGGAATTCTCGAAAGGCAGCTCTATAAATAAAATGTAACATGATTAACATTCACATAATTCTGGTTAGCTAAATAATTCATCCTATTAACGAGGTTGGTGTGTGAGGACGATGGGCGGGCATGGCATTTCCAAGGTTACAGCTCATGCAACGGAGGAGACATGATCAAGAATGAATGCAAAGGAGTTGTGAGCTTGGCTCGGCATAAAGAGAGAGATGAGACGTGACCTCGGTGACCTGTGTCATAGCAGGACTGAAAGCCAATTAACCTCAGGGCACAGGAGGCACAGCTTGTCATACACAGGGCAAGGAGGTCTCAGAAGATGGGCATATAAGATAAAGAGCACATCATCTCTGGAGCTGGGCATCTCAGCAGATGGGCAGAAGGCTAAACATTGCTCTCTTTGGTGACAGCTACAGTGATTACTAGCAGAATAAACAGTGCCATGTATAGACTGCTTGTGTGATTGGCAGGAGCTCAAGGAGTTGGGGATCTCTGGGGTCAACTAAGAAAATGGAAAGTGGGAAGTAGAAGAGTTTATAGGAACAAGGAGGAGAGTTGGAGTAATTAAATGTGGTTGTTGTTCAACTTTAGATGGAGTAACCACATCTTTAGAAAACCAGAAACTAAACATACCCAGGAGGGAGGTAATATCTCATGAGTATGGCACATCACATGCCAAGGAGGTGGGTAATATCTCTTGAGCTATGGCACATCACATGCCAAGGAGGTAGGTAATATCTCATGAGTATGGCACACCTCATGCCAAGGAGGTAGGTAATATCTTATGAGTATGGCACACCTCATGCCAAGGAGGTGGGTAATATCTCATGAGTATGGCACACCTCATGCCAAGGAGGTAGGTAATATCTCATGAGTATGGCACACCTCATGCCAAGGAGGTAGGTAATATCTCATGAGTATGGCACATCACATGCCAAGGAGGTGGGTAATATCTCATGAGTATGGCACACCTCATGCCAAGGAGGTAGGTAATATCTCATGAGTATGGCACACCACATGCCAAGGAGGTAGGTAATATCTCATGAGTATGGCACACCACATGCCAAGGAGGTAGGTAATATCTCATGAGTATGGCACACCACATGCCAAGGAGGTAGGTAATATCTCATGAGTATGGCACACCACATACCACAGGATGCTACAAAGGGCTACCAGGTGCCCCAAATATACCTAATATCTCAGTTTTTATAGCACTACTTCTAGTATGTCGTAATCTATGGAACACCATATACCTTGTCTCAGTAATATTAAAGGACCACCATCTCTGGGGTATGCATAAGATGACAAATGAAACATAGATTTTTATGGTAGGTGTCTAGTCTGCCTATTGTATCTACCATTCAGCCTGAGGATTGTTTTATCCTTATCCCAGGTATGAGTTCCTTCACTGGTTGGCTGTCCCACTTGTCTTCATGATACCTGGCTGGTGGAGTGAGATCTGTTTTTTCAGGGACAGTTACACGAGGATATATAAGATAGACAGAAGATGTTCACAGAGCTTCATTATCCATCAGTGATCTGGGCAGGTAGTGTGAGGGCATCTCTGAATGTGATGGGATCTAAAGATGAAGTCCTATGTCATGGGGTTAATTGACTTTTACTCCTTGAATGAACCAGGTCGCAAAGGTCACAACTCAATCATAAAGCTGAACCAAACATTCACAGTCTGTTTGCCCAATGGATAAAGAGGCCAACGGTTCCAATCAGAGCCAATCACATGCAACATCTGCTTTATATGTCTAGTGGAAACGATGTAACCATACACATTAAAGGGCCAATGAACTCACTGTAAGTTCTCTTCATGGTGTGAAAAAGGCAGATTGTATGTGGAAATTATCCATTTTTTAAATTTTACTAATAATAGCTAAAAAAGTTTAAAATCATTGTTTACAAACAGTCTATTCTGCCCACTGGCTGTTGCATGAGTAATTGCAGAGTGTCTTGCGTGCTGTGTGAGGCTCTATGGGGGAAGGCCATGATTGATAGCACAGCATCCATATGGACACTGACCAGTTAACTCATAGCTTTCCTGTTTTAGGTGAGTACCAGTATTCCATGCCTGCACAGATGTTGTAAGGGTTAAATTATAGTTTGTTTCGATCACTGTACAGTACACTATACCTCCTCTCACCCGAGTTGGTCTGCATAGCACAAATTCCAGAAAGTGCTGAATTTTCTGGTATCTGCAAAAATTAACCCATTACACGGTCTGTTCCCTTTAAACTGGAAATATAAGCCATCCGACATAAATCTTACCATTGACGTGAATGGGGGGACATGCGCTGCCACCTGATAGGTGACAGTCATGGAGCAGGCTGTGGGTAGTCTTTCACGCATGTGAATACAGATTTGATTTTATTTCTCAGTGACATATGCACAGGTTTAAAAAATTCAAAACGTATTTCAACATGTTAGTAGGAGATCTTTACAGTGGTGTGGTCCAGATTGTGCTGAAATAAGAGGCTCTTTAATGTGTATATGTTTGTGAGGATATATTGTTATATGTAGCTAACAAGGACATGTGAGTGTTACTAATTATCAGATTATTATTCAGTGTTACCAATTCAATACGGTAACTTATACATATTTGATATTGGTCCACATTGTGAGCTCTGAGCATTAACTATTAATATTCTGCCACATGTCATAATAATGATCATTTTCCAAGGCTGTTTTGATTAATTCTCCTAAGAGGGTCAACATTTATAGCAAAACAAAGCTTTTATCAGAGTCCCCACTGGATCAGTGCAGATTGGATGCTAACTATTAATATGGAAATACATCGCTTACACAGAGCAATGTTATCTAGCCATCAGAAGAGTGGATCGATGTCACCAAACTAACTAAATGGTGTCACTAATTAGTGTAATACTCCATTGATTAGCACAGTGGCGGAGATAGTGAATGGAGGGACCCAGTGCAAAATAACATTTTAAGCCCCCCACCCGGGGGCCCCTCTTGCAAGCCATTTTGACGGTCAATTTCCTAGTTATTATATAATAAACCATTATTATTATTATATTATTTCTTAATTTACGCAGTGTAGGGCTACCCTTGGTGCATGGATTAGTATGCATTGTATATCTCAGGAATTATGGTGTTTAGGGCCAAATTGATACTATAATTTGTTTTTGGATCCTGCATGGAGCCCTCACCCCCCGACCTTGTCTGTATAGCACAAATTCCAGAGAGTGCTGACTTTTCTGGTTTGTTCCCTTCAAACTGGAAATATAAGCTTACCATTAACTATAATGGGGACACAACCCTGAACCTGATTGGTTGCAGAAATGGAGCAGGCTGTAGGCAGTCTGTCACACATATAAACACAGATTATATTTTATTTGATTTCTCAGTGAAAAATGTGAGAATTACAAAAAAATTCAAAAAGTATTTTAACATGGTTTGAGGAGATCTTTACAGTGATGTGGTCCAAGCTGGGCTTGATTAAGTGGCCATTTAAGTTATTTAAGCCGCCCTTTCTCATGTTTGTTATCATATAATCGTTTGAATTATAAACTCAGCATCATTCGAGCAAACTCAATTGTGACAGTAACAATTTGTTTTGGGTTATTTGTTGGGAATATAAAGTCGTAGGCTCCTACAATTACAAAAAACCCACATTATTTGGAAAAATTCCAGGTTTAAACCCTTTGATTGTTTAGGACACCTCCTCTGCACACCCTTGGTGGAGGTCCGGGGGTTCCCCTGTACAGTAGTGAGCCCATACTTGGCTGTAGCTGATTGCCTACATCATGACTTCCAGTGGTGTACCAGGGAGATCCAACACATATAAACATTTCTATTCATTGTATTTCCCTAACAACATTAGCCAGATGTTTTAATTAGATATTGATCATTAATAAAACTCATAATCAATGACAACAAAGCTTATTGTCAAACTTCAGACTGGTATCCACCCATCATAAGGACAGTGGGGGAGGCGGCTTTGTCTACCAGGGAGCTGCTACATTGTTACCACCAATATAATGATCTCATTGGCTAGTTTTCTTGGCCATAAGCTTTTGCCTATCATATCTGATTGTTCTTAAAATCCTTTAGACCAGTTTCTCAGCCCAAATCCCACACTTCCCTTAAAGGCATATCTACGTTTCCTGGATTATGAAGCAGTGTATAAACATTCACAATCTCACACTGATGTTTGCTAAATCTCTTGAGTTTGCAAGCAGTTGCTTTTGTGAGTTGACACTCCTGGATATCCCTGCTAAAATTAGCATAACATTCAAAATTAATGTTGTCCAATCACAGGCAGTTAATACATTTTAATAGATTGTATCAATCAGTGATGGCAGGCTGTGCAGGAAGGAATGATGGGATTTCTAGTCCTCCTGTTGAAGGAAGAAGGAGGAGCCAGACACTGTAGATCTCTGCATTGAGCTGTTGCTGGCTTGAAGGTCAATAAAGGGTTACAATTTGTTCCCAAATGCAGTGTTTCTATTGGTAGGTACACTGTATGTAAGCCCCTATGGGGGTGTGGAAAACACGTTTTGTATGTGTATAGAATGACTCCATGTGATGCGTGCGTCTGATATAAGCAGCAGGTGTGAGATTAGAGAGAGGGAAACACAGGGAGACCTAGATATACCTTTAATGACATTATGAGGAAGGAGACAAACACTCAGTTGGAGGCAGATACATGAAAAATAATGAATTATTGAGTATTGTTATTATAAATGATTAAACTATATAGGACATCTCTCTCTCTCTCTCTCTCTCTCTCACTCTCTCTATCTAGAAGCGATGTTTAACGTTACAGGGATGGGTGTAGGAACTGGGGGGGGACGAGGGGGACACATATACTATATGCGGTATCCCCCCTAGATTTTCTTTGGCTCCTACACCCATGGTTATGGGTAAGGATTTTAAAGATGGCGGCATCCTCAGTTGATTAGATGAGTTTGCTAATAAAACAGTATCTGTGATTATTATTTCTCCATCTGCGCAGACTCTTCTTGTCTCTCTTATTAAAAGATTGAATTAATGGTTAAACAGATAGAGCCCCTGTATAGGTAATTTAAGCTTAAAATATCTAACTTTCCAGCTCAATTGCCTAATTCGTCCACTCATTTTTTTAAATAACAATCAATTGCAATTCAGATAATTATTTATAATAAAAAAAATGAAATAAATGTAATAATTTGATAATATAAGCTCTGTGCGGCCCCTGGGTGTTACTGGGTATATAATATTCTGGGTATCTATTTACTGACACGTACTTTATTTTAGGATTTACTGTCTAAAAATCAATCAAATAGTCCATAGATGGGTCTGCCCTCTGCAGCTCACGAAGACACAGACTATGTAGGGTGGATGTGCAGTATAGTGTCCTAGCCTATCAGAGACCACATCTTAGCAGCATATCATCGATGGTCATTGATTGGTTAGTGTGAGTTACAGCACACCTAGCCGTACAGAGTCTGCGTCTGCATACACTGCAGAAGGCATACCCATACAGGGACTATTTGTTTGATTTCTGGCAGTAAATACAGATCTTATATTCACTTCCTAATAAAATATAGTACGTCAGTAAATAAATACACAGGGATATTATCTAGTAACGCCCAGGAAGCTGCCATATCCTTTACATTTTTTCAGTCAATGTCTCTACTCATTCTTTAAAATAGCACCAAAAGCTTCCAAAAGTCTTAAGACTCCTGTTCAGTTCCATTTTAGATGAGAAAACATATTTATTTGGCCATAATAGACCTGGAATGTGAGACGACGGATCACGCCAGTGGGGCAGATTCACTAAGTCGTGCATGCATGGATTCATCTGCTCCTGAAGACAATCATCTCCTTATTTCCAGCACATGAAGGGTTAGCTCTGCCTCCTATCTGAATCCTGTCACTGAAGCTCATCCAATTTTCCTTGCTGCCGCGGCTCGGCTGAGGTGTCTGCGCAGGGCACATATTAAGCAGACATTCCTTATCTTTCCAGGCAAATTGGCCGTGATATGGCGCATGCTGTGAATCGCCAACGGTGAAGGCTTTTTTCTTCTTAACATGGACGAGTTACAGAACTAATGTGCTATTACAGCTCAGCACCACAGGGCTGGAACGGGACGAGCCGCGCCTCACCGGGACGGTTGACACCTGCGGCACGGCGATCGGAT
Source organism: Discoglossus pictus (assembly GCA_027410445.1). Classification (NCBI taxonomy): domain Eukaryota; kingdom Metazoa; phylum Chordata; class Amphibia; order Anura; family Alytidae; genus Discoglossus; species Discoglossus pictus. The sequence goes on from CM050167.1 coordinate 398,972,796, forward strand.
CTGAGCCCTCCCACTGCGCAATCCTCACACGTACAAACTACACGCAGAGAACAAGATCCAGCCATTATATTATAAACACTGTGACTCAATCCTAAAAAATGGCTAACAAGATACAAATATCATTTTCATTATGTACATATGTTGGCGCTCAACAAAACCTAAAGTGCGACTGTAGTATGAGAATTATAGGATGCTCTGGTGAAGAACTAGACTTGGAAAGGAGAGGAAGAGCACTGAAATGCATTGTGATCTGCTTCTTCCTACTAGACACCAGTTGTTAGCCTTCGACGAAACCGCACATGCAGCGAAACGATCGTCAGGTGTGTCCTAATTTGGCACATCGCTTATTACCTTTTAATTCTGCTTTATTTGGGTTTTGTTTAATTATATCTCCATGCTCTATAGCAGGGGCGGGCAAGTTTGGTCACACACAGGCCTGGATTTGAGGGTTTCCTTTCTGTGCACGGGTGAGTCTTTCAGGATGACCAAAGAAGGGACAGTCTCACCTGTATGCGGCAGGGATATCCTTAAATCCAGGCCAGTGTGTGGCCCTTTAGGACCGAACTTGTTCACCCCTGCTCTATAGTATGCTAAACAATCCTGGGGCTCTTGGCCATCGTTCTATCTCTATTGGAGGATACAAAGTTTCTCCCTGTTACTGTAGTGGCTACATTGTAGCATCTGTTTATTATTAGGGCTTTTCAGTTAGATTTGGGGCTGTAATTCTACACTGGAAACTTTTTATTTATCCCCTCTTATTTATACACCCCATTACCTTGCACATTAGTTTTCTTGGTAGGGGTGGTACTATTCTTTCTATGGCTGTACCCATTTTAATGTGGCGTCTTCTAATAAATATTTTACTATATTATTTACTTACTTCCTACTATACATTAGGAGTAATGTTTCTACCTCAATACTACAGAATATGTTGGTGCTTTATAAAAAAAGTATATTAACAATCACATATAATAGTTGTCAAATTATGAAACGTCATCACGATTTGTGAGCTTGCGAAGTGAACTCGCAAAAACTGCGTCCCTCGCGAAGTGAGGGACGCAGTTTGGTCCGCAAATGCGGACCCTCGCAAAGGGAGGGGCCGCATTTGCGGAGGTGGAGGCTCTACGGCGCCTCACATGCGGTTACAAACACCCACACAAGCGGCACTTTACCAAAATACATCTAACACGCAATCACTAAATATGGACTTACACAAAAAAATATGAGACGCGCGCACCTCAAAACATTAAAAACATTTAAATACACACAAAAAATACCTAAAAAGCTTACTCACAGCAAGGGGGGGGGGGCACCCAGGACCTCTGCAAGTGAAGTTACACCTCCATTTAAGTCCCAATTCCCGAGTTCAGACACACGAAATACCCTAAGCGAGAGAAAAAATGGCCGCCGGAAAAAATGAAAACGAGGTTCCCCGCCCCCAGACCGTCCAGCCACCTACAACTTACCCAAGAAGGGATCCAAGATAAACTCAGAAACCCCATTAACCCCACGGGATCGAGATAAGCTCAGAGACCTGCATTAACCCCATATTAACCCTCGCAGTTGAGGTCCCCGATCGTACGCGATCAGGGACCCCACTGCAATGAAAATTTTAAATTCCAGCCTTACGGTTCCTTAAAGGATCGTAAAGGTCCTTAAAGGACCCGTTATAATAAAAAGAATTAACCCCATCAACCCCTAAAAAACCCTGTCACTCATGGGGGTCAATACAGACACCCATAAAAGCCTAATTAACCCCGTCACTAATGGGGGTCAATATAGACCTCCATAAACCCATAATTAAACCTTTCACTTATGGGGGTCAATATAGACCCCCATAAACCTATAATTAACCCTGTCACTTAATTATCCCCATCACTCATGGGCGTCAATACAGAAACCCCAAAAACCCAAATTAACCCTGTCACTTATGGCGGTTAATACAGACCCCCATAAGCCAATAAATAACCCTGGCACTCATGGGGGTCAATACAGACCCCCATAAACTATAATGAACCATGTCACCTATGAGGGTCAATACAGACACCCATAAACCCATAATTAACCCTGTCACTCATGGGGTCATTAACCCCCTCACTCATGGGTGTCAATACAGACACCCATAAACCCCTAATTAACCCCGTCACTCATGGGGGTCAATATAGACCTCCATAAACCCATAATTAAACCTTTCACTTATGGGGGTCAATATAGACCCCCATAAACCTATAATTAACCCTGTCACTTAATTATCCCCATCACTCATGGGCGTCAATACAGAAACCCAAAAACTCCAAATTAACCCTGTCACTTATGGGGGTTAATACAGACCCCCATAAGCCAATAAATAACCCTGGCACTCATGGGGGTCAATACAGACCCCCATAAAATATAATGAACCATGTCACCTATGAGGGTCAATACAGACACCCATAAACCCATAATTAACCCTGTCACTCATGGGGTCAATAGAGACCCCCATAAGCCAATAAATAACCCTGTCACTTATGGGGGTCAATACAGACCCTCATAAGCCTCTATTTAACCCCATCAGTCCCATAAGGGTATATTATGACTATTATGGGTGTGTTACAACCCAACATTAACCACATAAGTGCCATGACGGTCCTCAAGGATAAACACTACACTGCACTATACCCCCCCAATAAAACATTAAATCTAAACTAACCCCTCTACACTAACCTATTAACACCTACACTACCTACCTACACTACCTAACTACCCCCTAATTACCCCCCACCACTCTAATTACAGAAAATTAAAAGGACCATCATGCCACTAAGTATAAACACTACACTGCACTATACCCCCCAATAAAACATTAAATCTAAACTAACCCCTCTACACTAACCTATTAACACCTACACTACCTACCTACACTACCTACCTACCCCCTAATTACCCCCCACCACTCTAATTACAGAAAATAAAAAAAATAAAGTCAACCAAAAAAATAATCTACATTACAGAAAATAAAAAAACCTAAATCACAAAAAATAAAAAAGGAACATTACAGAAAATAAAATAAAAAATTACAATGCCCCCCCCCCCCACTACTACAGAAAAAAAAATGCACACCTGAAAAGGAAATACATATATTACATACAATACAATACATACAATACAATAAAATGTATACAATACAATACACCCCTATGTAATATACAATACATTCTATCAATCTAATATACATTCCCCAATCTATCTAATATACAATACATAGGGCCTCATTCAATTGTGATTTGGCCAATTGAATAAGGCTCTATATAAGCCCAGAGCATATTTTTTTACAGAAGTTTTTAGTTAGTGAAGATCTTGCTTTTAGAAAGAAGTTCACTAACTAAAAACGTCTGTAAAAAAATATGCTCTGTGCTTATATAGAGCCCTATTCAATTGGCCAAATCGCAATTGAATGAGACCCATACTATCTATGTTATATACATCCCCCAATCTATCTAATATACAATAAATACTATGGGCCTCATTCAAATGCATTTTGGCCAATTGAATAGGGCTCTTTATAAGAACATAGCATATTTTTTTACAGAAGTTTTTAGTCAGTGAACTTCTATCCAAAAGCAAGGTCTTCACTAACTAAAAACTTCTGTAAAACAAATGTGCTATGTGCTTATAAAGAGCCCTATTCAATTAGCCAAATCGCATTTGAATGAGGCCCTATCTATGTAATATACATCCCCCAATCTATCTAATATACAATACATGCTATCTCTATATAACAACCCTAATTCTAAGCTAAAATAAAATAATTAAGACCACTTACCTTTGCAGATGTCCCTTCAGATCAGCAACCTAGGGGAAAAAAAAAAAAAATTAGTGCAACACATTTACAGTAAATAAATAAACATTATAAATATTCGACTCACCTTTCCAGCATATCCCGTCCTTCTTCTTTTCTTCTTCTCCGGTGCGGCCCCTTTTAAAAAAAAACATAACATTAATACACATACATAAACATAAAACAAACTAAAATAAACATAATCTACATTATACTTACCTCCCGGCGATGTCTCCGGCCTCCTCCTCTTCTGTGGTCTTAATTATTTTATTTTAGCTTAGAATTAGATTTTTTTATATATAGATAGCATTTATTGTATGTTAGCTAGGGGTATGTGTTTTATATAGATAGCATGTATTGTATATTAGATCGTGGTATTTATGTAGATAGATTGGGGGATGTATATTAGATAGATAGGATGTATATTAGATTGTGGTATTTATTTAGATAGATTGGGCGATATATATTAGATAAAGGGGTATTGTATTGTATTTCATTTTATTTGTATTGTATTGTATGTATTGTATTGTATATTTTTTATTTTTGGTGACTAGTTTTTTTGTGTTTCTGTAATTAGAGTGGTGGGGGGTTATTAGGGGGGTAGTTAGTTTAGGTAGGTAGTGTAGGTTTTAATAGGTTAGTGTAGAGGGTGTTTAGTTGATATTTAATGTTTTATGGTGGGTATAGTGCAGTGTAGTGTTTATACTTAGTGTCATGATGGTCCTTGAGGACCGTCATGGCACTTATGTGGTTAATGTTGGGTTGTAACAGGCCCATAATGGTCATAATTTACCCTTATGGGACTGATGGGGTTAAATTGAGGCTTATGAAGGTCTCTATTGACCCCCATGAGTGACAGGGTTAATTAAGGGCTTATGGGGGTCTATATTGATCCTCTTGAGTGATGGTGTTACTTAAGGGTTTATGGGGGTCTCTATTGACCCCCATGAGTGCCATGGTTATTTATGGGCCTATGGGGGTCTTTATTGACCCCCATGAGTGATAGGAATAATTATGGGTTTATAGGGGTCTGTATTGACCCCCATGAGGGACAGAGTTAATTATATGTATTATGGGGGTTTGCATTGATCCCCATGAGTGACAGGGTTAATTAGGGGTTTATGGGGGTCTGTATTGACCCCCATGAGTGAGGGGGTTAATTAAGTGCTTATGGGGGTCTGTATTGACCCCTTACGAGTGATAGGGTTAATGAAGGGCTTATGGGGGTCTGTATTGGCCCCCATCAGTGACAGGGTTAATTAAGGGCTTATGGAGGTCTATATTGACCCCCATGAGTGAGGGGGTTAATTAATGGTTGATGGGGATAGTGTAATTTTTTTTATAACGGGTCCTTTAAGGACCTTTACGGTCCTTTTAATGACCCGTAATGCGTGAATTTAGAATTTTCATTGCAGCGGGGGTCCCCGATCGCTTGCGATCGGGCCCCCCACTGCAATGGTTTATGTGGGGTTAATGCGGGTCTCCGAGCTTATCTCGGATCCAGTGGGGTTAATGTGGGTTTCCAAGCTTATCTCGGATCTCTTCTTGTGTAAGTTGTATGTGGCTGGGCGGTCCTGGGGCTTTGAGCCTTGTTTTCGTTTTTTTCTGCTGCCATTTTTTCTCTTGCTTAGGGGATTTTCGTGTGTCTGAACTCGGGAATTTGGACTTAAATGGAGATGTAACTTCACTTTCAGAGGTCCTGGGTGCCCCCCCTTGCTGTGGGTATGCTTTTTATGTATGTTTTGTGGGTATTTCTTGTGTTTTGACTGTTTTTAGGTGTGCGTGGTTCGGCCGTTATGGTCGTATTTTTCCTGCGACTCGTATTTTTGTCTGCTAAGTCGTATTGTTGGTAAAGTGCAGCTTGTGTGGGTGTTTGTAACCGCGTGTGAGGCGCCTTTGAGCCTACACCTCCTTCGGCTCATTGCAGCTGACGTTGGAGCCTCCACCTTACGCAAATGCGGCCCCTATTATATGTGATATATTTTTTTGTGTCGTTCAGTCATGTCAGACTCTTTGCGACCTCATGGACCTTTCCACACCCGGCACATCTTTATGTCCATGATCATGCTGATCTACTTGGTAGTCATGGCAGAGATACTGGAGTGGGTTGCCAGTTCCTTCTCCAGTGGGCCACTTTAAATGGACGCTGAAACTATATTAAATGGACTCTGTCGACCCAAAATCAAGCATTTTTAAGTTATTCTTAAAGAGCTTGACAAACTGGCTAGATGTTGTGTTATCCATTTATATCTAAAGTCAATCAATCCTGGGAATTTCTATGTTGTTGCAAATGAGCTGGTCACGTATATTAATTAGTTCACATACTCGCTAGGGGGCGACACCTGGAACTTGAGCGTTACGATAGGGAGGAAGCTGTTGTGCCTAGGGGCGCCGGAGACGTAAATCTGACCCTGTCTCTGACACAAACCCGATTAGAATCATTCAGAAGAAAGTTTATACTTTCTTAACCCTTTCAGCGTAATGTTTCATAACTTTTGTAACTTCGATAATATTTAAAAACTATTTTTTAAGGGAAGAAAATGTATGATTTGTTGTTGCTTATTTATACAAACAGGTTCTAACACCTGCACCAATATGGACGCCATCTTGTGAGGCCCATACCGTGCGTCACGCGCCATCAGATCGCGCCTCGGGCTGTAAAATCAACGGTGAGTCATGAAAAAGAAATAGAATTCCACTAATCCCTTTGTTGCGCAGGACCCGGAGAGTCTTATCTGCGCGGCTCAGGATATGACAGCTTTACAGATAAGTGTCTTTGAAGTCCACGACGCGAGCAAGAAGAGACAGCCATGGTAACCATGGCAACACTCTACTTCAGGCTTGAGGCCTGCAGAAATAAGACAAGAATAAAATGGCCTTGGGGGAAATAACTCAGCTAAACTGATATAAAGTGTGTTAGGCGAGTTCATATTTGGGTCAGATTACTACGTTTTGGGTTAAATTGCCCAGATTTTTATATATTGTTGCAGAAAAGGTCATGATAACGTTACAGAGGAAAAATAATAATATTACTAATTAATAAGTTAAAACAAGCATTTTTGTTACAAATTAATTTAGAATATTTAAATGGTATAGATATTTCCACAGGCCTGCCCATCTTTATTATTTAAATAAAAAATATATACTTTTAATCTGAGTAAGAGTGTAATTAGAAAGAGTTTAATTTGATATCTCTGGTGGACACTGGAGGCATCCATGTAACTTTGGGGGAAGTTGTGTGTGAGAGAAGAGGCGTTTACATTTCTGGAGAGCCTAACTTGCATCTATTGATGATTATCTTTTTTGTCAGCGCAGATCTACCGGTAGTGCTGGTGGTGCAGTGCACCAGGGCCATCGTCTAGGTGTGGAGGCAGTGCTGTGTAATTGTTTTTCTGTAGTGTAGGGGCCCCTAGGGCCCCCACCACAGCCCAACCAGCCAAGAGGTGGCAGTGTTAAGCAGTTCAGCATACTGGGGATGTGTATCAGGGAAGAGGTGAGAGAGTAAGGGCTGGCTGATAGCAAACTACAGTGGGAATGGGTTCTGTGAGGGGGGAGTAAAAGAGATAGGGATGGATGCTATGTAAGGATAGGTGCTGAGAAGTTTTGGATTAAAGGATGAAAATGCATTATGAACTAATTTGCATATCCTCACCCCCATTTCCCAGTGTCCAGTGCAATAACTGTATTTCTGAGCAAAAACTTATTTTTAGACATTGATTTATTAACTGTACGGTGGAGGCTTCATAAGCTAAATGATGCTGTGATGGATATGCCCAGTAGGGGCTATAATGTATGTGATGGATACGCCCAGTAGGGGCTATAATGTATATGATGGATATGCCCAGTAGGGGCTATAATGTATATGATGGATACGCCCAGTAGGGGCTATAATGTATGTGATGGATATGCCCAGTAGGGGCTATAATGTATATGATGGATACGCCCAGTAGGGGCTATAATGTATATGATGGATACGCCCAGTAGGGGCTATAATGTATATGATGGATATGCCCAGTAGGGGCTATAATGTATGTGATGGATATGCCCAGTAGGGGCTATAATGTATATAATCATAGCTATACCGCTAAGTAGCTATCAGAGGCAGGTGACCAGCCCTGGCTGCCAGCTTGTAGGAGATATGTGGTTGCCATTCCTAGGCCTCCTAAGTAGCCGGCATCAAGGCGGTTAAACCTATTCCAAGCCTATTAGCGCATTACATTATTTTTAATAAAATTCAATAGTTTTTTCTTTGTCCATTTAACTAGTGTATTATCTGTACTGTACCCTGACAGAAGACGCCCAGCAGCCATGTTGTTTATTATACCGCGCCTGCAGGCGCGCAGGCGATTACTTGCTCAGTGAGCTCGGCGTCGTATTGTGCGCATTGTCCAGAAGGCACAAAATAAAAAGGCTGATGGTTAGTAATAGCATTAAATGTGTTTATGCAGTGTCAGTGCTGCGAGCGTTAGTGCGACGCTCCTAATAATAATTAGCCCCTTCTCTAATTTCCCTTCCTTGCTCTCATTTATCTACCTTTATCCTGGCCTCTAGAATCACTTATCTTGGATATTTTCCTGTCCTCCTGGGGAATCATCTTTCTGATAATCCTCACATTTATCACAGATTCGCCTAATCCAGAGAAATTGCTGTAAAGATGCTCGAGACTGGAGGAATCGCACTTCAGTGAGCTATTAGATGGGAGAGGACGGAGATAAACTGCCGAGCTCATTATATCATTTCCTCTAATCCTGGACTGATAAATGACAAGGTATCATTAGCCGAGAGTGATGTTTGTGAGTGTAGATGATACAGGTGTGTGCGACTAAACCACACAAAATCACCAAAATGTGCGTCTTCAAAACCAGACGGACTGAAAGGGTTAAAATATTAAATTAAACATGGCGCTCGCAACAGAGTTGCACAAATAAAAGTCTAAGTTTAATGATGGAAAGCGTGACCCAGGACCATGCTCACCACTAAACTCCATGACCTCAAAGAGAGTGCCACTAAATTACTCAACATCTTGGAGAGAGGCTACTTACCTTTGAGTTACTCAACATCTTGGAGAGAGGCTACTTACCTTTGAGTTACTCAACATCTTGGAGAGAGGCTACTTACCTTTGAGTTACTCAACATCTTGGAGAGAGGTGACTTACCACTGACCTACTCAATAGCAACCTACAAAGTTCCACCATGACTGTAGAGAGACACAACTTACCATTGGATGACCCCATGACTGTATAGAGAGATAATTGCCACCATTACCAAGAAACACTATGAATGTAGAGAGAGATGACTTACCACCGACATACTCAACATCTGGGATAGAAGTGACCTACCACTGATCTACTCAATGACTTCAGAAAGAAGAGACTTACCAAGTTGCACTATAACTACAAAGAGAGACAACTTACTATTGGATGACCCCATGACTGTATAGAGCGGTTATTATGACCACTCTACTCTATGACTGCACGCTGTTAAGTTACTCCATGACGATAAAGATGTGGCAAGCCCACCTGTGAGTTATCACATGACTTTTTACTCCATGACTTTGTAAACCATATGGATACTTACCTATGAGTTATTCCATAATGTCAGAGAAAGAGAGAAGCAGTGTGCTTACTTGTGAGGTACTACATGGCTTCCGATAGAAGTGGTGTAAATATCATTGAGATACCCAGTTTCTACCCAGTTTCTACAGAAAAAGATGGTATGCTAACCTTCATGAGTTACTCCATCGTTTCAGGTGACAAACTTATCATTGCGTTACATCACAGCTAACGACATGCTTACATCATGACTTCAGAGTTACCCTATGACTTCTAAGAGAGGTGGCATGTTTGCTCCATGCCAAGGTGATTCATATTATGAATGCTCCAGTTTGCTGACCTATCAAATGGAAAATCACCTTATCATGGTAGTTACTTCGTTGTTTAGCTATAATTACATACTCAATAGCCCCTAATAGGCATATTCATTAAATTGCCCTCATTGTTACAGCCTATGGATATTTACCTTCTTCTGGGAGAGCAGGGCAAGAGCTGATCATTGATGCATGGTGGTGGTGGTGGTGGTTGGGGGGGTGGAGTGTAGATCCTCCATGCTGCTCCTCCACCTGCTGATGTGACCCTCATGTGATGTCATATAGCATATTGGGGTGCTAGGGGGCCCCACCTACTATGCATCAAAAATTGGGTCCCTTCTCCTCTCCTTACCCTGTGTCTCTCTTCCCCTCCTCCTCTCCCTCCCATGTGTCTTTCTTCCCCTCCTCCTCTCTCTCCCCTGTGTGTCTCTTCCCCTCCTAATCTCCCTCCCCTGTGACTCTCTTCCCCTCCTCCTCAAAATTACGAGCCGCCGGACTTTGTAAAAAAAAAAAAAAAAAACGTCTGAACTGTGCAAACCCCAAAACACGAAAAACACACACAAAAACACAATAAAAATAAAACAAAACTCTCACACACAGCATGGGGGACAGCCAGGACATCTGGAAGTGAGGTTACACGCAAATTTAAGACAAATTTCCACTGTTTCGGCACTCAAAAATCGGCTAAGCGAGAAAAAAATGTCAGCTGCAAAAAACACTGCCAGCCACATACAACTTTGCCAGAGACATCCAAGATAAGCATTAACCCCTTGCTGCGCCTTCTGATTGGCTGCAGTCTGATTGATAGTGACAACAGCCAATCAAAAGGCTCAGATGCCTTCAGGCAATCCCCCCGTGGGGGTGTCTCCCATTGTGATTGGCTGAAGGCAATAGTGCCTTCTGCTTGGCTGTTGTCACTTTCAATCAGACTGAAGCCAATCAGAAGGCGCAGATGCCTCCAGCCAATCACTCAGTGGGGGTGTATACCATTGTGATTGGCTGAAGACAATAGAGCCTTCTGATTGGTTTAAAAAATATTGACAGGGCCATTAGCCAATCAGAATGGGATATAAGGGTGTCTGATTGACTCACACCTTGGCGCCTTCCGATTGGCTGAAATTTGATTGACTGCCCTTTCAGCCAATCAGAAGGCGCCATTGCCAATTTTCCTGCGAAAGAGGGTCTAGGGGCCTCATTAGCGTTAAGGAGCTCTGCAAGTGCGGAGCTCCTTTAGTTTTTTGGGGGGTTAGAGGGCGGATTCATCAAGGACTCAGCCAGGGCAGAAGAGGGGGAGCACGGGGTAAGTTGAATGCATATTATGTTTTATGTTCTATTTATGTTCTATTTTATATTGCGTGTATATTCATGTGGACTATGTAATGTTTATTTTTAACAGGGGCCAAGCCGGAGAAGACAAAAAGACATGCTGGAAAGGTGAGTTGGATGTTTAGAATATTTACAATGTTTATTTATTCGATGTAGTGTTATGTACTAAATTTATGTTTTTTTTTCTTTCAAGGGGGGCTATCTGAAGGGACATCTGCAAAGGTAAGTGGACTTATTTATTCTATTTTGGGTTAGATTTAGGGTTTGTGTATGCAGATTTGCCCCCTCTCTCCCTCCCCTGTCTCTCTTTTCCCCCTCTTTCCCTCCCCACTCTATTTTAAACAAAAAAGCCCTCCCTCCCCAGTAATGTATTTATTTATTTTATTTACACAATAAAGCTGTGGGTGGTTGTGTTTATTTGTTGTTTGATCTAATTTTCAGTGAATTGTTTACAAACATTTCTATAGCTCCTCCCAGTTTTTGTCCTGTATTTGTCAGAAATCTGTAAATTAAATGGGAGTCTTATCTGCGGGATGAAGAAAATAATGGTTGTCCCATTAAGTAAAATTGCTCATAATAATTAAAATAATGCATGACCTTATTTATTTATTTATTTTTACTTTCTTTTTTGTTTCAATAATTTTTATTAAAGACAATCACAAATGTTATGACAACGGTTCGTATTATATATCACTTACTTTTACTTTTATAGAAAAAATTCTTACATTTTACTCATTATTGTCAAGTAAAACTGCATGTGGGGCGTCAGTGTCCCTTTATTATCTCCAAGTGCTTTATCTACAGTCCCACATTACACACAGGCCAGGATTTTCTCACATGTTTCTGTAACAATGACGTCCTCTCACATTTCTAGAACAGCCAATAGGATTATAGATCAGGCGTCTCATGGCTGAGCGCACCGCAGTATGGCCGGTACTCTGGTATGCAGAGCCCAGGCAGGGGGGGTCCAGTGCTCTGCACCGTGTGCACCTCAGAGCTGGCACACAATGCTGAGCGCGGCGCCTGATAAATAAATGTGCTCCCTGCAGTACAGGATAATGGGCTCATTCTGTTGGATAATTCTCTTTATTAGTAGTTTTATGGGATTAATAAAATGTTCATTGCCAGTCAAACTACTAATTTAACAAGATATTTATAACGAAGTGAGCGCTCTTATCTTACCTCGCTGCCAGGAATCTGCGCAATGTGCTGCACACTGTACCGTGTTATACATGTGCCGTGTGCTGCGCACCCCAAACACTGACATGGAGGGTGTTACTAGGTATATAATATCCCTGTGTATCTATTTACTGACATGTACTTTATCTTATTAGGAAGTGCTTATAAGCTCTGGTTTTACTGCCAAAACTCACACAAATAGTCCCCGTATGGGTGTGCCCTCTGCAGCATATGCAGACACAGACTCTGTAGGGCTGAATGTGTAGTGTAGTGTCCCAGCCTATCAAGGACCAGGTCTCAGCAGCATGTTGCAGAGAGTTGTCACTGAATGGCGCAGCAAATAGACCAGAGTCTGTGTCTTCATGAGCTGCAGAGAGTAGACACTTGTTAATAAAATAAAGTAGATGGCAGTAAATAGATACACAGGGATAATATACACCTAGTACCACCCAGGGACCTTCCTCATCCCTTTAATGCAAGAGGCCACATAATTAATGATTGAGGTTATTGATTTTATATGTCATTTCTTAAGCTGTTGTACATCAAATATTAAAGATGTATGTATAATGGCCAAACATGAAAGATATTTATCATTAACATTGACCTTATATTAATTTCTTATCTGAATCATTCAATAAATAGACAAATCCACCTCCCTCTCCTTTTACTCTAGAGTAGATAAAAAATTAGTAGAACACACCCGCTCAGTCTCCAAGCCCCAGTATCCATCAGGCACCTGCAGTATCTACTAAAATAAATATATCCTACAAATGCTTTAATGCTGATAATGGTGCTAAAGCCTGACATAAAGTGTTTCCCAATGTACAGGGGCCCTTTAAATGAGCACAGACCCAGTGTTCAGCATTATCAGTGAACGCCACAATGTTCATAGGGCTTTATATTCTAGGTAGATGCAGTAGGCAGGCTAGGTGGGGAGAAGCTATCACATATATAGTTGTGAGCGTACGAGTTGTTGCTAACGCTGCGGGCTCGCGTTGCGAGTCGCGGGCCTCGCGTAGCGAGGGCCGCGGCTCGCGCAGCGAGTCGCGGGCCGCGCGTAGCGAGGGCACTGTGCCAGGTTCTCAGTTGCTGGCAGGGAGCGCCGAAGGCGCTCCTTGCCAGCAACTGAGGACCCTCGCGAAGCGAGGGCCTCAGTTGCTGGCATGGAGCGCCGCAGGCGCTCCTTGCCAGCAACTGAGGACCCTCGCGAAGCGAGGGCCTCAGTTGCTGGCTTGGAGTGCCGCAGGCGCTCCTTGCCAGCAACTGAGGACCCTCGCGAAGCGAGGGCCTCAGTTGCTGGCTTGGAGCGCCGCAGGCGCTCCATGCCAGCACCTGAGGACCTCGCAAAGGGAGGTCTTCAGTTGCAGCAACTGCGACCCTTGCAAAAAAAAATTTACGTCGCAACACATTACGACACTCGCAAACAACATACGACACACGTTCACACACATTACGACACTCGCAAACAACATACGACAGACGTTCACACACATTACGGACTCGCAACACTCGGACGCAACTCGCGAACATTACAAAATTACAAACACAATACATACACACAGCACATACATAAAAACCTTACCTACACAAACAGGAAGCACCCAGGACCTCAAAAATGCAACTTACAACTTCATTGCACTCAAAATAAAAGAGTTTAGACACTAAATACTTTGTTAAGCGACACAAAAAATGGCCGACGAATAAAACGAAAACGAGGCTACACACGCAAACACCATACGAGACACGTTACTACACATTACGACCTCGCAAACATCGGACGCAACACGCCGACATACAAACATTTAAAACTTAACAAAGACACACAACAAACACATAAAAAGCTTACCTACAGCAAGAGGAACCAGCCAGCACCTCAAAAAAACAAGTTACACCTACATTTAAATCAAAATAAACACTTTACACACTAATACCATCGCTAAGCGAGAGAAAAAATGGCCGACGAACAAAACGAAAACGAGGCTTCAGACGTAACTACACTACACTTACTCGCAATAATGAAACACATACTATGCGGAACGTATCACAATCATATTAAACACCATTTTGAACAGTAATACGCCTAAAATGGCGGATGGAACGCAAATTGTAAGCTGGAACGCAAATAGCGCATGCGTATTGCGTTCTAACGGTCTCACTTTCCAGAACTTTCTACAAGTTTATAAATACTGCCTATTTCCAAATAAAAAATACATTTCTCCTCAGGTGATCAACGGAGTGACTTCTGAGATAACTGCTGCTTTTACTTGAGAAGACAATTCTTTACTAATTTACTACTTTACATTGTGCAAATTACAACTGACAGGTAAGCTATAATATATTACATTTTATTATCAGGTCAGGTCAAACAAATAAAAAAATAAACTAGGATTTATGTAGTCATCATGTATTGCACATTTATGTGTATAGGCTCACAAAAAAAAATAAACTGAGCTTTATGTATAGTGACCTCTGACACGCACATATATGTCTATAATGTATAGTCACATGTGACACGCACATATATGTCTATCATGTATACTGACATCTGACACGCACATTTCTGTGTATTGCCCCTTCATAGTGACATGTGACACGCACGTATATGTGTATAATGTATAGTGACATGTGACACGCACATATATGTCTATAATGTATAGTGACATCTGACACACACATTTCTGTGTATTGCCCCTTCATAGTGACATGTGACACGCACGTATATGTGTATAATGTATAGTGACATGTGACACGCACATATATGTCTATAATGTATAGTGACATCTGACACGCACATTTCTGTGTATTGCCCCTTCATAGTGACATCTGACACCGACATATATGTCTATAATGTATAGTGACATGTGACACGCACATTTATGTGTATTGCCAATGCAACAAAATTAGCTTACAACAAAATCAGTAAACAAATACATTTAAATGACATTATATCTCATGTATACTGATATGTCGCACGCACATATATGTGTATCATCTATAGTTACATCTCACACACACACATTTATGTGTGTTAGAAAAAAATAAAAAATAAGGTTAATTTAACCATTTAAATTTGACTCATGTATACTAATATGTCACACGTACACTTCATGTATGTGACATATGTGTGTAGACACTAACAAAAAATAAGGTTAATTGAATTCATTTACTGCAATTCAATAGATCATATAAAGCTGAATCTTTCTATTTCTTTTAATATTCAAACAGACTCTGCATCAACAGCGTCTCTCAACAATTTGCACCGTGCACTGTGAAGCACAATCCCTTTTAAAGAACACCAACAAATTTGAAGAGGTAAGATACAACAAGACATTACATGCTCAAAAGGCCATGCTTTGCTAGATGAAAAATTATAAATATACAAATAACTATTTCACTTTCTTTTTCAAACAGACACTACAAGAACACCGGCGGATTAAGATTGCCAGGAAGGCACCGTCTCTCATTCAAAACTTCTATCAAGGTAAAGTATTAAGTATAAACAAGAAAGAACCATGAGCCTTATTCAATTGCAACTTTCTCAATTGAATAGAGCTCTATATAAGCACATAATATTTTTTTATACAGAACTTTTTAGTTACTGTACTTCTAACCACAATGAAGGTTTTCAATAACTAAAAAGTTTGCTCAAGAAATATGTTATGTGATTATATAGAGCCCTCTTCAATTGCCAAAATTGCAATTCAATGAGGACCTATATATCTTTAATGGCCAAGGGCCTCACTCAAATGTGATTTGCCCATTTCAATAGGGCTCTATATAAGCACAGAGCATATTTTTTAAAGGAAATTTTTCTTTTGTGAACACGTTCCTTTTGGATACAAGTTCACTAAATACAAAATTCCGTAAAAAATTATGCTCTGTGCTGATATTGAGCTCTATTCCATTGGTCAAAACACAATTGAATGACGAGCTCACAATATAACAAATGCAGTAACCAAAGGCCCTCATTCAATTGCTATTTTGGACAATTAAATATGCCTATAAATAAGAACTTTTAGTCCCTTACTCTATTTTAACAAATATATGTCATGTGCTTATTTACAACCTTAGAGTACTATTACATTGTAAAATATGCAATTGAATGAGGGCCAAACTATGCAACATATGGTACACACAAAGGCCCTCATTCAATTGCAATTTGCCCAATTGAATAGGGCTCTAAATAACAACATAACAATTGCTTAAAACTAAGGTTTTACTTAATAAAAAAATATCAAAAATACAGTTTTTCAATGACTACAAAATGATTTTAAATAATATGCTATGTGCTTATTTAGGGCACAATTCAATTAGCCAAATCGCAATTCAATAACACACAAACTGCTAAACACAAAACAGATTTTCTTATTAAATGTTTAACAACCTATAAGCCTTACAAAGAAGCCAAAATAAGAATAACAAAAGTGTTGCGCACCTAATAGCATTGTACAAAAAATCACACAAACACATAGGAAACTACATTAACATTCTTCTTTAATGTTTAACAACCTATAACCTGTACAATCAAGAAGAAATAAGTTTTGCACAAGTGATGCCCACCAAACAGGATTGTCAAAAAGTAACACAAACACATAGCAAACTACATTAATTATATTATTTCATGTTTCACTAACTATAACCATCCCAATAAAGGTTAAATAAGTATACCACAAGTGGTGCGCACAAAACAGGATTGTACAAAAACTAACATAAACACATAGCAAAATAAATTCATATTTTTATTTAATATATCACAACCCACAAGCCTTACTAAGAACCTTAAATAAGAATAACAAAAGTCGTGGGATTGTACAGAAAGTTACAAAAAATATTTTTGAAAAAAATAACCATAAATGATACAATACAGCCTAATTCATACATTTTTAACTTATTTAAAAGACATTTCACTCAAACAACATTTTCTATTTTACATTACAACAGATACTGCGTGAAGACAATCGGACGAGGACTTTTGCCACAGGACCGGACCATCGGACGAGGACTCGGACCAGACCAGCAGACGAGGAATTTCAACACAGGACCAGACCAGCAGACGAGGAATTTCAACACAGGACCAGACCATCGGACGAGGACTTTCACCAACGGACCACAACATCGGACGAGGGATATCGCTACAGGACCACAATATCGGACGGGGGCTATCGCCACAGGACCACACCATCGGACGAGGACTTCCGACAGAGGACCACACCATTGGACAACGATTTGGAAACGAGGACCAACAAACATTCGGATTTAAATCACACTTCAACCAAGGTAAACTATAATAAGTACTAAAGTATAAAACTAAAGAAACTGCTTTCAGTTGCATCCGTGTCAACAGAAAAATAAAATAATTAATTTACTATCTCCCTTATTTTATTTAAATTGCTACTATGCAATACATAGCTCAATAACCACATCACTTTTTTTTAAGCAAACAAGTTTTGCTGTCGTAAATATGTATCCACAAACAAAGTTTTTAATAAATAAAACCATTATTTTAAATAAATATGTTACATGCTTATTTACAGCAGTATTCCATTGCCCAAATTCTGAGCCACTGAAGACAGGAATTATAAATTTAACTAAATATCAATGATACATTCATGATTTGCCTTTTATTTCAACAATTGTGCACAATAATCTTTAACAGGAATTACAAATTTAAATATACACAATTACATTTATTTGTTTCCGTTTACAGATTAATATGGCTGATAACGAGACCAAAGAAGACAAGAAAAGACGTCAAACTAGAGAAAGACAAGAGAGATGGGCCGCCCAGCAGACACCGGAGGAGAAAGAAATTCGAAGAGAAAAAGAACGCAAAAGACTTGCAAATAAAAGAATATCAGCTGCAAAAATGAAAGATAGAACCAAAAAAAATAAAAAAATAATAAAGCATTTACAAACTGTTCCTAAAACATCAGATGACATTTTACAACATACCAGTCAAGACAGACCAAAAAAAACAACTACAAAAACAAAGCATTTACAAACTCTTACTAAAAACTTACAGGACATTTCAACCGAACAAGTCCAACATATACCAAGAAAAGCTACGAAAAAAACTAAACATTTAGAACCTGTTGTTGAAACATTTCAGGACTTTTCATCTGATGAATATCAAAGTCAACATCCAATATGCGTTGCAAATTGTCCTTTAATGAAGTCTTTAGCAGTAGAGGTTCATAGTTGTGGGGACATGACTACTCAATGTCAATTTTGTGAGGCTTATTATTTTAAACAGGAGAGACCTCGAGATGGACAATTTATTAGTTGTTGTCAAAAAGGAAAGTTCAAACTTCCACAAAGGAAACAATTTCCAACCTATTTACTAAATATTATGACTCAACCTACTTTTCCAAATTACAACAATTTTAAGACAAACATAAGATCCTACAATAGTGCCATATCATTTGCATCTATGGGGGCAACATTGGCTGCTAATGTACCAGGACATGGTCCTTACTGTTTTAAAGTCCAAGGACAAATTTATCATCGGACTTCACATTTACATCCAGAGGAAGGAGAGCAAAGAAAATTCGCTCAACTATATGTCCTAGATACAATGGAAGCTGTTGACCAACGTATGCAGATGGAAGAAAATAAAAAATGCTTACCCAGTGTTTTTATAGAGCTAAATAACATTATGGACAACAATCCCTACAGTAAAGCTTACAAAAAATTGGCAGAAGTAGAAAATGAACAACTACTTCATGCACAAAGACATCAATTACCCATGCCAAAGGTTAATATGGTGCTTAAAAGAGACAGACATACTGATAAACGTCGTTATAACTTGCCAACATCAAATGAGGTTGCAATGGTCTTTCACAATGATGAAGGAGAACCACCATTTCAAAGAGACATTAGAGTATATCCCAGAAATCAGGACCAACCATTTATTAATATTAATATTTTAAGTCCAAATTTAGATCCAATGACATATCCCATCTTTTTCCCACACGGAGAAGCAGGTTGGCAACCAAAATTAAGCCTTCCCAGTTACCCAAATGCTAAAGCCAGAATCCGAAATAATGTTTCTATGCTTGAATTTAAAGTTGCTCAAATTGCCATTAGAGATGATTTTAATCCCATTTTATGTGGTGGAAAACTAACACAACAATGGATTATTGATTCATATTTGCAAGTTGAGGCAAATAATTTAAACTTTATAAAATATCAACAAGATAAACTACGTGTAGAACAATATTGTGGACTCATGGACTATGTTGCTGACGTGGCTACAAGCAGAGACATGACAGCTGGCAAAGCCATCATTTTACCATCTTCCTTTCAAGGATCTCCTCGAAATATGAGAGAAAGATACAATGATGCTATGGCTATTGTGACTAAATTTGGAAAACCCGATTTATTTGTGACATTTACATGTAATCCACAATGGCCAGAAATTCATCAAAATCTACTTCTTGGACAAAGTGCTTCAGATCGACCAGATTTAGTAGCCAGAGTTTTTAAGATAAAATTAAATGAATTAATACGTGACTTTACTATAAATCAGTTATTTGGCAAATGTCTTGCTTATGTATATACCATTGAATTTCAAAAAAGAGGCCTTCCACATGCACATCTTCTCATAATACTTCAAGAGAAAGATAAATTAGATACTTCGGCCAAAGTGGATGCAGTCATAGTTGCTGAACTACCGGATCCAGAACTATATGGTAGACTATATGAGATTGTTACTCATCGCATGATTCATGGACCCTGTGGAGACCTTAATCCACAATCACCATGTATGGAAAATAATCAATGTTCCAAAGATTTTCCCAAAGATTATAGAGACAAAACATATGCCAATTGTGATGGATATCCACTTTATAAAAGAAGAGAAGGAGATAGTGCCATTATTCGTGGAAAAAAAGTGGACAATAGATATGTAGTACCCTACAATCCACATTTACTCATGAAGTACAACGCCCACATCAACGTAGAAGCCTGCACTTCCATCAAATCAATTAAATATGTCTACAAATATATTTACAAAGGTTACGATGCAGCTACTGTAGTCGTCAAAAGTGCAGACAACCCTGAAAGTAGTGAGTTAGTACATGATGAACTTGCATCTCATGTAGATGCTCGCTATGTCAGTGCGCCAGAAGCTATGTGGCGGCTTTTAAAATTTGAAATGCATGATAGATCACATGCAGTATATAGGTTAGCAGTACATTTGCCACAACGACATTTAGTCTATTTCCATTCTGGAAATGAAATGAATGCATTGGCCCAAAGTGAAGATCGTCACACTACACTAACTGCATGGTTTGCATTAAATTCCACTGATGCTCAAGCAACACAATACTTATATATTGAAATTCCATATCACTATGTTTTTGTGAATGGATTATGGAGAGCAAGAAAAACAAGAGGCAATAAAATAATTCCACGAATTTACACAGTCAGTCCAAGAGATGTTGAACGATTTTGCTTACGGATATTACTTTTAAATGTTCCAGGAGCACAAAGTTTTGAACAATTAAGAACTGTTAATGACATTGTATATGAATCCTTCCATTTAGCTGCAAGAAATAGAAACTTACTCGCTGATGATACAGAGTGGGAAAGATGTTTAGAAGAAGCAGCACAATGTCAAATGCCACGACAGATGAGAGAACAATTTGCTTTTATTTGTATCTTCTCAAATGCTCCAAATGCATTAGCTTTGTGGGAGACTTTTAAAAGTAATATGGCTGAAGACTTTATGCGACGATACAATGAACCCATTGCACACTTAAAAGCCTTAATGGAAATTCAAGAAGTCTTTTTAACTCATGGATTAAGTTGTGCAAGTTTTAATTTGCCTGATCCAGGTCTAATAGATGACATTAACTTTGAAGACTATGACATTCAACTACAAGCAGAAAGAACACAAGAAAGACTTGCAACTTTAAATACACTACAATTGCAAGCATTTCATGCCATTAAAAATGCTATAGATGATGACATGGTGACAGAGCGTTATTTCTATCTTGATGGACCTGGCGGATCAGGGAAAACATATTTGTACAATTTATTAATGAGTTCAGTACGAGCACAAGGACAAATAGCAATGGCGTTTGCCACTACTGGAATTGCTGCACTTTTATTAGAAGGTGGAAGAACTGTTCATAGTGGATTCAAACTGCCAGTGCCTATTTTGGAAAATTCAGTGTCAGATATTCGCATGACATCCTTACAAGCAAAGAAATTGAAGAAATGTAAATTAATTATAATAGATGAGGCCACAATGATGTCATGCTATGCCCTCCAATGTATTGACCGTTTGCTTCGTGAAGTCATGGATAATATTTTTCCATTTGGTGGAAAGGTAATTTTGTTGGGTGGCGATTTTAGACAAACATTACCTGTCGTTGTACATGGAAATCGAACAGACATTATTGAAACATGTATAAAGTCAAGTACAGTATGGAAACATTTTACCCATCTTCAACTGCAACAAAATATGAGATCAGAAGGCCAAACTGATTTCAATGATTGGCTTATTAAAATTGGAGAAGGAAGAACAGAAAAAATACTACATTTACCTGACGACACTGTAGAGATCCCACCTCATATGATTTGTCAACAAGATATTATATCGGCTATATTTGAAGGGAGCATAAATAACGAAGAATATTCTGAGCTTGCCAACCAAGTCATACTGACGTGTAAAAATAAAGATGCATTAATACTCAATAATGAAATCTTAAAAAAAATTAATGCACCACAAAAAAATTATCACAGTGCTGATTCTGTACTTGCTGATGACAATGAAAGTCAGGCAAACTTTTCAACTGAATTCATTAACTCTTTAACTCCTTCTGGAATGCCACCACATATTTTGCAGCTAAAGAAAGGTGCAATTATCATGTTACTGCGAAATATGAACCCCAAAAAAGGCCTATGCAATGGCACAAGGTTAATTGTTCAACAATTAAAGGACCATTTTATAGATGCTGAAATTTTAACTGGGACCCATAAAGGAGAGAGAGTTTTCATACCAAGAATAGATTTAGCACCAAGTGAAAGTAGTCTCCCTTTTATACTTCAAAGAAGACAATTTCCCATTATTATGGCATTTGCCATGACCATTAATAAATCACAAGGTCAGACTTTCAAATCTGTGGGTATTTACTTGGAAGAACCAGTTTTTGCACATGGTCAATTGTACGTTGCGTTGTCACGGTGCAAAAATCCACAGGCTATTAAAGTTTACATTGAAAACAATGAAAGTCAAGGTGATTTATTAGAAGATGGACGTATTTTTACTAAAAACATTGTCTACTATGAAGTACTATAACTTTGCAGGATACAAACTAAAGCCATGCAAACATTTTGGAAAAACATTCAAAAATACAAAACAATTTGTTGTTTAATTCAGTCATAATTAATGGAAGTCATGTTTATGGATAATTCGCCTCACAAAATACTTGCCTTGCATTTCTATGAAAAATTATGTTAAAATGTGAAGTCACTATGTTAAGGTTTCATTCATGTTTATCGCCAGTTTATGTGCTCAGTAATGAATTACTTTAATTACGTACGGTTTAAGGAGAGTTTTTACTGTATGCCTTCCTCTACATTCAATGTATATTAAACTTAACAATTATTCTGATACAAATTGCATGTTAATACTGATTAATTTAAAGTTAAACTGTTTTTACATTCAAATGTTAATACTTTTAATTCAAAATTATGTTACAAAATGTATTTACTATGTTCCTGTTTATAATGTTCAAAATTACACAAATGTTTTGCAAAAATTCCAAAGTTACATAAAAAATAAAGTTCAATTTTAAAAATATATACTTTCAAGGTTATTCCTTACATATATTTTAAACTTCATGTTAAAATTCGGCACGTTGCAAAAAGTCTTTTTACTTTTTACTTTCCTCTGGATTCTATGTATATTAAAGTGAACAATTCTTCAGATACAAAATTCATTTTTAAAAACCATTACATCAACGTTTTACAAAAATACATCTTCATATCACAATACTTACAAGGGTCAAAAATATATTTAAATAACTAAACAACTTCACAAACATATACATTACATTGCCGTCATTTTTTGACGGGCAAGTCGCTAGTGTTCTATAAACAGCAGCATTTTATCACATCATTGCACTATCCAAGCCACAGACTTTGCAAAGCTCCCCCCAGTTGGACTGCAGGGGTTAACTTTCCTGATCAGGTGAATAGCTGCACCTGGACAGATGTGATTTAGGACTGTTCCTGGAGTATGGGAGGGGCTCCCTAATGTGACAAACCCTCTGCTACATAAATTAAAGTTCCTGAATTAGCCTGTGGCACCAATATAATGACCCAGGAACTCCCATAGGGTCTGAGGACTCCCATTGCGAACTATTTAATCACAATGAAGATAAAACCACAAAAATGACTGTAATAAAATGTGAAGCCTGACAATGGTTTTTGCCAGAAAATGTGAGGATATGGCCCCTCTGAGCACATCTGGAGCTCATTGAGAGCCTCTCCACTGCCAAGCCGCACCTTTCCCCTTCGGCGCTCATTGCCTTTGGTGCTCATTGCGAGCCTTTCCCCCTGTGTACTTTATAGATTAAGTTTTACTGGCTTGAGTTAAATGTTACTGCCTTGTATTAAGTGTTACTGTTTCGCGTTAAGTCTTAGTGCTTAGGGCTCGTATTTACGCCCTTCGGTCTTGTTTTCATCTTGTTTACATTTTTTCGGCAGTCATTTTTTTTTGATTGTTAAAAAAGACAAAATATGCCTCAAATTAACTTGCAACCTCCCTCACAAGCTCCCTGGCTCTCCTTCTGTACTGTGTCCGAGCCTGGAAGTTAATTTGAGGCTTATTTGTGTGTCTTTCCAGTTCAGTGGTTTGGCCGTTAAAGTCAATCTATGTGCTTGGGGTCCTAAGTCCTATGTGGCGTTCATTGCAGGGGTGAATACAACTCGCAGATGGACAACGATTATAGCTGATGCCCAGAGAAAGCTAAGTTACTGTCCTGCACTGGGTCCTTGCAGCTGTTTGTCATTTCTATGGCTGGCTCAGTACAGCCCCGTTTACCTGATTGCCCAGCCATATAAAGCTTGTGGCGAGGCTCCATCCTCGTTACTTTTGGGAGAGCTTTTGATGTAGTAACAAATTTAATGCTTCATCAATGTAAGGACCGTTCTTTTGTCATTTTCCAGCCTCTATCTGATTGTGTAGTTTGAGTGACGATCCCCACCATTTAAAAACCCTAAAGAGTCAGAAACAGATACAGATATCTGTCTCGAGAGCAAAGGATTCTGGGTAATCCCTTGCCTTACCCCATAATCCCATAGAAATAATTATTCTGTCTAATATCTCGCCTACCTCCATAGTGGCACAGAGCTAAGCATTCTGGGTAATATCCTTTCAAACGCCATTACACAGAGATACTGTAACATTGCAGCTGGGGATTCTGGGTAATACCTTCCCTTACCACATAATCACATAGAGATAAGGATTCTGGGTAATCCCTTCCTTTACCACATAGAGATAAGGATTCTGGGTAATATCCTGCCTAACTCCATAGTTCCAAAGAGCTAAGAAATCTGGGTAATATCCTGCCTAACTCCATAGTTTCAAAGAGCTAGGGATTCTGGGTAATATCCTGTATAACTCCATAGTTTCAAAGAGCTAGGGATTCTGGGTAATATCCTGTCTAACTCCATAGTTCCAAAGAGCAAAGGATTCTGGGTAATATCCTTTCAAACTCCATAATTACACAGAGATACTGTAACATTGCAGCCGAGGATTCTGGGTAATACCTTCCCTTACCACATAATCACAAAGAGCTAAGGATTCTGGGTAATATCCTATCTAACTCCATAGTTCCAAAGAGCTAAGGATTCTGGGTAATATCCTGTCTAACTCTATAGTTCCAAAGAGCAAAGGATTCTGGGTAATATCCTTTCAAACTCCATAATTACACAGAGATACTGTAACATTGCAGCCGAGGATTCTGGGTAAAACCTTCCCTAACCACATAATCACATAGAGATAAGGATTCTGGGTAATATCCTGTCTAACTCCATAGTTCCAAAGAGCTAAGGATTCTGGGTAATATCCTGTCTAACTCCATAGTTCCAAAGAGCTAAGGATTCTGGGTAATATCCTGTCTAACTCCATAGTTCCAAAGAGCAAAGGATTCTGGGTAATATCCTGTCTAACTCCATAGTTCCAAAGAGCAAAGGATTCTGGGTAATATCCTTTCAAACTCCATAATTACACAGAGATACTGTAACATTGCAGCCGAGGATTCTGGGTAATACCTTCTCTTACCACATAATCACAAAGAGCTAAGGATTCTGGGTAATATCCTGTCTAACTCCATAGTTCCAAAGAGCTAAGGATTCTGGGTAATATCCTGTCTAACTCCATAGTTCCAAAGAGCAAAGGATTCTGGGTAATATCCTGTCTAACTCCATAGTTCCAAAGAGCAAAGGATTCTGGGTAATATCCTGTCTAACTCCATAATCGCACAGAGTTACTGTAACATTGCAGCCGAGGATTGTGGGTAATATCCGTCTTTAGTCCATAATCACATTTATTTTATTTCATAAATATCTATTATGCTAACGCGCTGAAATCCCTGTAAGTTTTATTGATTTTGATATTGTGGTTTTATCTTCTTTGCTTCTTATTATGATGCTTTATGACATTATGCACCGCGATGCAATAGGCCCAGTGTCCTCGGGTGATTTATTAATGGGCTCTTTGCAGCAGACGGTTTTCATTAAGCTGCATATTTCTAGTAGATGCCTCTCAGTAAGGTCCCAATATTACTATCATACACAGTATATATTGTTATATTTAGGCTAATAGGACATTTTTGCATGAAACACAATTTTTTCGTTGTAATTTAAGTGCCAAATTGCAGCAAATAAGCAATATTTAAATAAAATCAAATGATTAAAACTTAAGCACCATGATATATTCCAGCTGAAGAACCAGACTAATGGGACAATTCACCAAAAAATATGTTCCCTCTGAAATAGACTGTATACGTAAGGATGGTGATGGAGGCTTGGATACAGAGCCAATGAACTGGCCATCCAATCAAGGTAGAGACAACTCCTCGCCAAAAATATATATATATAGGACGTCCGATCACCACTAAGGCAGAAATAATCATCTACATTTCCCCTAATAAATTAGCAGCCCTATTAAATTCCCTCAACGTGTAAAACTGTAGCCCGCAAGACTTATGGCTATTAAATAGGCCCCGTAAAGCAACCCGCCAATGACTTGCGGGGTAAGGACGGGAAAAGGCTACAGGACATCGAAATTTGAACTCCGTGGCCGCAAATCCTTGGATTGGTCAAGGCCATAACTGTTATGTTCGAAAATTGCTATTAAATTGCAACAAATTCACTGGCGTTCAAACCCGTAACTCACAAATGGAACCAAGAAGCCTTGGGCTTTGAAATCTAACCTCCATTTTTCAATGATGTCATGATGACAATCTCTTTTGCCATTGGCTCCGTCTAAACCCGCAACTACGAGTTTGAATAATTGATCATGTTCATGGCGGCACACGCAACGTGTGCACGAATGATTTACGGGTTTGCATCTATGGCATGGTTCAATTTAATAGCCAAATTTCAAACCCGTAGCCTTTGCAGGCTTGCCGATGCCACTACAGGCTTCGAATTTAATGGTGCTGTAAGAGTCCGCCTTTACCCCAGGCTGCTGTCAGTATCAGGGGGTCCACCATGTTGTACAGCACCGGCAGTTGCTCCACCACTGATCACCTCCTCACACTCCCTAAGAGACGTATACAGGTCCAATGGCGATTATCCAGCATCGTATGGTCCAGCATTTCCTTTAATCCTGACACAGTTTTATCAGGGCTTCCTGTGGAGGTTGTTGGGGTTGTCCTTGTGGTGTTAGTTGGGTGGTTGTCACCTTTTTCCAATTCTCCTCGTTCTGGTGACTCCTCCCCAGGCTGGGTTTCTTCAGGGAGGGTCTTCTGGACAGTCTCTTCATCTTTGGGATTGATGGTTTTGCCGGACCACTGATGGTCAGGTCAATCTATTAATCTAGCAAATCATTGGAACATCGGATGCCAGATAACCCGTGTTGTTCCTGTAATATAATAAATCCTGAAAGTAATCACAAGTTAGTTTTTTTTGTAAATGGGAATACTCGGAGCTGAATGTAACTCGGAGAGAACGGGAGATTTCTGGCTCTCTTGTATGAAGTGATTAAGAAAAAGTCTAAATTAATATTGCTATCATCAATAATATCCCTCATGTGATTTGAGCATGAGTCCTAGCTGGCGTAATACATGAGAGTATACCTGCCGAGGGAGTAGAAGAGGAAACGGGAGGATAAGAAGAAGAGGATGTTCTTATGAACCGGCCAAGATACTCAGCCTGCTAAGCATGGCCGGATTTCTTATTAGACCAATAGGCAGCCATCTAGGGGGCGCATTCATGTGAAGGGCTCCTCATTTCCCATTTCAAAGTGTTGGCATCAAAAAGGAAATACTGCAGTTCACAGACTCGCCACTTGGGGGCGAAAACCTGGAACTAGAGAATTATAAGAGGGTGGAAGCGGCTGTGCCTAGGGGCGCCAGAGATGTAAATCTGACCCTCCTGCTAAGATTGTACTAGGGAAACATAGTGTAGAGTAGTGTGGGCAAGATCTGTGTGCATGACACTCTAGAACATATGTAGAACATTTAAAATAAAAGGACCGTGTAGATAAGAACCTGTAAGCCCACCTAGCCTGCCTATCCTATCTACCCCCACAACTCTTAATCTGGATAACCTTATGTTTATCCCAGCCATGTTTCAACTATTTTACTGTGTTTGCTTACCTGAGTACTTCACAAAATAGAAAGTATTGCAATAAAAAGTATATTTGGACCATGAAATATCACTGAAAGGTCCACAAGACACACAACAGAAAATGGGAAGACAGAAAGCTGAGAGATATAAATAGAGGAACCAGATGAGGCTTAATATCAAATGGTAAAGACAAGAGTTGTGTGAGTGAGCAATAAAACAGAGCAATAGGCGGGTCACGTGGGATAGAAATAATGCAATTAGCAAAATGTGATATAATACAGAAAAATAAAAAAATGCATCTGAGGATTTAGATATATAGTGAAGAGAAGTGAGTGAAATACACTGAGAGATATGAATACAGAGAATAAGTGAACAGAGATGAAAAGAGAACTGAAAATAGATACAAAATAGTGATATAGAAAAAGAAGAACAGGGGAAGGAGTAGCCGCGGCGTTCATATAACACAAAAGACAGAAAGGCTCCCAAAGGGAATGTGCCTAACATGATAAGGGATGAGGCGCAATGCTGAGAAGTAGCCACGCCAACACAGGCCAAGCGTGTATGGTTTAATACAAATATCTATCGATAAAATCAAGTTTTATTATAGAAATTATATATATCCTCTATCATTTTATTTAATGATAATACAGTGATTATAATTGCATATTAACTTTGGAAACAACATAAAAAATTTTTTTTCCATTATAACATTATATATACCGTATATACTCGAGTATAAGCCGACCCGAGTATAAGCCGAGGCACCTAATTTACCACAAAATACTGGGAAAAATGAGTGACTCGAGTACAAGCCGAGGGTGGGAAATGTGCTGCCCCCTGTGTCCCTATTCTTCCCTCTGTGTCCCCCTCTCTCTCCGTGTCTCTTCTCCCCTCTCTCTCCGTGTCTCTTCTCCCCTTTCCCTTCCATGTGTCTCTTCTCCCCTCTCCCTTCCCTGTGTCTCTTCCAACCTCTCCCTTCCCTGTGTCTCTTCCCCCTCCCTTATCACCCTCCTCAACCCCACTCCTCAACCTCCCTCCTCATCCTTAACCTCCCTCCTCATCCTCAACCTCCCTCCTCATCCTCAACCTCCCTCCTCATCCTCAACTCCCTCCTCAACCTCCCTCCTCATCCTCCCTCCTCAACTCCCCATCCTCAACCCCCCTCCTCAACCCCGCATCCTCATCCTCTCTCCTCAACCCCCATCCTGAACCCCCCTCCTCAACCTCAACCCCCCTCCTCAACCCCTCCTCCTCATCCTCAACCTCCCTCCTCATCCTCAACCTCCCTCCTCAACCCCCATACTCAACCCCTTCCTCAACCTCCCTCCTCAACCCCCCCATCCTCAACCCCCTCCTCAAGCCCCCATCCACATCCTCCCTCCTCAACCCCCCATCCTCATCCTCCCTCCTCAACCTCAACCCTCCTCAACCTCAACCCCCCTCAACCTCAACCCCCCTCAAAAGAGAACATTTGATAAAAAGCAAATTTAGTGTAATGTGGGGGGCCAACAGCAAAGCTTGGTAACAAGGCAGTTCTTTATTGAAAGAACGAACCAAGTGTTTGGCAAAAAAAAAAAATTTGTGGAGAAAGAACTGCCTCTGAGTGTTCTGTTAATCATTGACAATGCTCCTGCTAACCCTCCAGGCTTGATGGACAACTTGCTGGAGGACCTTAATTTTATAACTGTGATGTTCTTGACCCCTAACTCAACCCCTCCTGTGATCCAGCCCATAGTCTAGAAGGTAATCTTAAACTTTACGAAAATGTATACCAAGGTGCTCTTTGAGAGGTGCCTTGCGCTGACCTTGGATACTGTGTTGACACTGAGAGTTCTTGCAGGACCATTTCAATATTCTCTACTATGTCACTCAGATAGATAAGGCCTGGTGTGCATCTTACAAGACCATGCACTTTGCTGGAGGAAATTGTGGCAAGAAGCTGTAACTCTGAGGAACGTGAAGGATGAACCTAGCCCAATAGTGGATGACATTGTGTATATGGGCAAGTCCATGGACCTAGAGAGGAGTAATGGAGACATCAAAGAGTTAGTGGAGGAGCACAGACAATCACTCAGTACTGAGGAGCTGCAGGAACTTCAAATTGGCTGAGGAGATTTCTCCAAGTGAAGAGGAGGGAAGGGAGGAAGCACCTATTGCATTGATCAAAGAAATGTGTGCTAAATGGGTTGAATAACAAAATTTTGTTGAAAAATATCAACCTGGCAAAGCTCTATCACAGCGGATCCCAAGCCTCTCCTCAGGCTCTCCAGTCAGGTCAGGTTTTTGATTTACAAGTGCGAGATTTGGGAACCAATGCTCTAGCAAGCCGCAATGTGGACTTTTTTAATCATCAAACAATGTCTCATTCAGAAACTAGTGGAACTGCCTACATAGGAGTCTCCTGGTTCGGTGGTGTTAAGAGACAGAAAGGAAAAACATCCCATGTGCAAGTGCCTGATGTTCTAATGGAGGACTCCACTTCCAAGCAATACTCTGTCTCCTCCTTATCCTCCTCTACATCCCCAGCATTCTATTGAGCCCTCAAGTCCTCCAAGTACAGTTAAAGTGAAGTCAAATTTTATGCTATTACTCCTTTTTATTAATGTCCGTTTAGTTTTAAGGTTTTGTATCAAGAAACAACACCATCAGTTCAAAGTAAAATGTGACATTTCTGGGGCTCAGAACGGATTATTTCAATTTACATTGATCTCTTTGGGAAATCCTACCTTTCCAAGGTAGCACTGTAAATGAAACCAATAAGGGAGTCACATTTGCGTTTTTATATATTAAAATTACTAGCGACTTGCCGTCAAAAATGACGGGGCAATAACATTTGAAGCCATGGGAATGCTGTTTGATACACAATGTAAAGCTTTTTCTACTCTGAGGAACTTTGGCGCTCATTGCGAGCCTCTCCTCTCGTGTACTTTTGCTCCTCTGAACACCTTCGTCACTCATCACAAAGACAGATATATGTATTTATCTATATTTTGTTAACTAATAATGAATTAATTATTAGTTACTTAATAAATGAATGTACTTTACCTATTTGTAATTAATATATCCAGCAATCAATAGCCTAAAGAGCTAACAATCTATTTGTAATTTCCTGCAGCATACAATGTACATTTGGACTGTTGCTGACCTGAGGAGAAAGTGTCAGCAATGTGCCAAGTGTGCCGTATAAATAGGCTGCGTGCGCAATTCCAAACCGTTGGTTTAGTCGGGTAAAGCGACATTTTAAATTAGTAATGTTATTAGTTGCAAGTTAGTGTTGTAAAATGGCGGTGATTTTCTATGTGTTACGCGGCTCGCAAGCAGTTTCCATCCTTTCTAATAATGTATCTTGTACCTCGTACGTTCCTGGGTAAAACTCGTATGCGCGGTTCGGGGTCGTGTAGCCTTGCCATTTTTTTTCTCACTTAGCCGATTTTCAAGTGCTGAAACTCTGCAAATTTGCCTTAAATTTTGCGTGGAACCTCACTCCCAGATGTCCTGGCTGTACGTTATAGTTTTTACTATTAGCTAAGCTTGAGAGGATATCTGACAAGGGTAACAAAGTCTTATGCTTAAATTAGGTCTTGAGAACTACTGAAAAAAATAATTTGTTGTTATATGTTTATATGTACATGTTGTGATAACAACATGGTTGCTTTAAAATCAGGTATTGTGATGGGTGTCAAATTATATAAATATATATTTTTTTAATTTTAATTTAATTTCCTTAACATTTTTTTACAACAAATGTTATAATAAATCACACTCCAATATACAAATACAATTATTAAATACAAGAATTAATCTCTAACAATTCATTATCTTATAAATCATACTCCAATTTGCATCATACAGTCATCAATAGAAAAGGTTTCATCTCTACTTAAGTATTAACTCAAGTTTTGATCACCAGTCTATACCTTAGATAATATGATTTGAATCTAAAAATGACACCATGCTTTATGTCAAGACAAAATAGTATGAAAGAAAGGGGGGGGGGGGGGGGAGAGAGAGAGGGGAAAAGAGAAAAGGGGAGAAAGAAGAAAAAAAGAAAGAAAGAGGGACAAGAAAAGGAAAAGGGGGGGGGGACATTATCTTGATCATCAAGTTGACGTTCCCTTTCATTAGTCCCGATGTTATCTTGTACCTTCAGGATAACAAAGTTGGGCATAGGAATAAAGTTAATTATTTTCTATTCTAAATATATAGTCATAATAGTTATGCTTTTTAAATTAATCTATTTTTCCTTTAGTATAAATTTTGGAGTAATACTCTTGAAGAAAATCCTTTATTTCATTTATTTTGGTAATTATTCTACCTTTTTCTTAGATATTAGATATATAGTTAGAGCCTTTTTTATTCTTTCAATAATTTAGCCAGCATTTTAGATATTTTATTTTCACTTTAAAAAAAATACTTTATGTATAATATTCAGAGTTCTGAGCTTTGACCTTCAAATAATAAGTATCTTTGTCTTCTTTTGCCATTTTGAATTTATTTAGATTTTGTAAATTTGATTGAGTCAAATTTTTGATTAAAATCTAAGAGCCATCTTAACAGTCTCCCCAAATATATCAATAGTATTAATGTGTGCTTTGTTGTGATTATAATATTCTTCCCATTTATCTTTAACGTAGATCAAAAATTTTGGATTTCCAAGCAGCGCATTAAAAAATCTCCAATCTCTGTTCCTGTACTCATTAAGTGATAACTTATTATAGGTGCATAATCTGTTAAAATAATATTACCTATTTGTGGATTTCCTATTTTTTCTTTAAATTTGGGTGAATTTAAGAAATAATCTATTTGTGATACATTTTGGTGTGTTTTTGGGTAACAAGTGAACTCTTTATTTTGTGAATTAAAAATGTGACAAATATCAATTAGATTTAAATTGTTAATTATTCATCTATAAATGTTATTTTCTCTTATTGCGGATGTCACATTCTTTTCATGACAAGGGCCTTTAGATATTTTAATTCTGTCTTGGTCTCCAAATGGAGCAACATTAAAGTATTCATCCATAATAACTGAATCATTGCTTATTATGCATATTTTTACCATTATTTCTTGAAATAAGTTTATTTGATCTTTATTTGGGGCATATAAGTTACAGAGTAAGAATGGTTCTTGTTCTGTCCATATCCATATTATGATATATCTTCCTTCTTTATCGAGATTAACGATTTTATGTTTATAATTAAAGAATAGCTATTCCTTGTTTCCTTTTCTCATATTTAGTAAATATGACTTCTTACACCCATTCCCTAGCCAACTTTGTATGTTCTTTAATATTCAAATTCTTGTAAGAGAGCAGTATCTGATATATATGTTTTAAATGTTTTAAAATGGCCTTCATTTTTATTGGCAAGTTTATGCCCCCACATTTCAAGAAGTTATTTTAATGTTCTACATTTGTTCAATATTGTTTTTTTTTATACTGTAAATTCTATATCTTCCATTTATTATCTCCCCCAGCCCCACTCAAAATAAAAAGGAACACAGAAAAAATAATAATAACAAAATAATTATTTATCTTTCTCTTTTCCTCCAATTTGCTCCCCCCAATCCATTCCTCCTCCATTAAATCAAAAAGCCAGTCATTATAGCAGAAGATTTGTATAAATGCACATTCTGTCATTGCAAATGTATTTATCCTATCTTTCCTATTTACTTCCCTATTTAAGGAACCTGCACACCTCCTCAGCTTTTTCCAACCAACTACTCTGACATTGTTCCGTCTACTCCTATTTTCCATATCTTGTAATTTGCACTGTAAATTTTTGTTTTGTTCCATTAAATATTTTATTTATTTTTCTTGTTCTATTATCGTATCTTCTTTGTTCTGTTGATTCAGGGGGGAAATTTAAGTGTATATTTTATATATTTATATATATATATATATATATATATATATATATATATATATATATATATATATATATATATATATATATATAATCCCTTCCCTTGTATTTTCAGAGGTCATAGCAAATGACAGATCAAATCTTTTTGTTCTTTCAATTCTTTAATGTTTATTTGAAGGTTACCTCTTCTATCACCTCCATTATTTCTAGATCCTGTCATTTTTGTAGCACTGGGTGATTTTTTCACATATTTGGCCATTACTTAAAAATCCTCATTTCCTAATGTTAACATAGACCATCTAATATAATAATAATAATAGACTTATCTTCCTTTCCAAGGGAGCATGACTTTTTATTTCCCAAGCTATCCGCAATCTCTTCCAAACAATTTAGTGATCTCACCTCAACCACATTTCCCAAATTCTATCCAAGCTATTTGCTGGTCGTCAAGCCTTTCCCACCTACTTAATAAATCTCCTTCTCTATATTCCAAAGTCATACTCTCTTGGTCAGCTTAATCACATCAAATAAGCTGCATCTTCACAATATGTTCAACAAGTCATAATCAACCTCTTTTGCCCTTCCCAAGAGCTCCAAAATAAGTCCCACTCCTCAGTTTCTCTCACAAGCTCAAAAGGGTTTAAAATAAATTACAAAAGGATTTCCAAACAATGTACGGGGAATTTTAACTTCCAGTATAAGCAATGGCTTTGTTTATTCTGTCCCTCCTTAACTTCTCTCACCAGAAAAAGAGATACCAGCAGTAAAAAAAAGAGTGCCGGTTTCTTTTTGCCAATTTAGAGAAAGATTTAGGACAAATTATATACATTCTCAGAGTTAGCTATCTTAAGCATACATTTAAGTTTATTTTCTTTCTGCTTTCTTCTCAGCTATTTTACCCTTTTTAGCTTCTCTTACAAGCTTTTAAGGGGGTTTATGGCATGTTACTGAATTTATCAGAAGATATGGCTATAGACTTGTGTGCCTGTGGGCCAAGATTTTCAAATCATTTTTCCGATAATAACTATCCAAGCCATTTGCTGATAGTCAAGCCTTTTCACATGAAAAAGGTTACATCTTTACAATATGTTTAACAAATCATTAGCAGTTTTTCTTTCCCTTCTCAAGAGCTCCAAAATAAGTTCCCCCTCCTCCGTTTCTATCATAAACTCAAGAGGGTTTAAAATAAATTACAAAAGAAGAAGAAAAAAAAATACTGATTTCTTTGATTTCTTTTTGCCAGTTTAAAGAAAGATTTAAGACAAATTATAAATAATCTCAGTAGAATTAGCTATATATAGCATACATTTAAGTTTACTTTCTTTCATCTTTCTTCTCAGCTATATTACCCTTTTTAGCCTCTCTCATAAGCTTGCAAAGTCATATTAGATTGGTGGGCAGTTGGATTGGCGGGAAGTTGGATTGGCGGGTAGTAGGATTGGCGTGTAGTTGGATTGGCAGGTAGTTGGATTGGCGGGTTGTTGGATTGGCGGGTGGTTGGATTGGCGTGTAGTTGGATTGGCGTGTAGTAGGATTGGCGTGTAGTTGGATTGGCAGGTAGTTGGATTGGTGGGTGGTTGGATTGGCGGGTAATCACTGTTAAAATCCCCCTATGCTGTAATAGCTTGCTGGAAAAAAAGGAGCAGTTACCTATACAGACAATTAATGTTGCACCTCTTTTAAGTCTTCAATCCTTTTACAGTGCAAAGCTCAGTTCAAAAAATCTATCCCATTATGTTGTAATAATTTGAAAGAAGGGGGAAGCAGTTAT
This sequence comes from Discoglossus pictus, assembly GCA_027410445.1. NCBI lineage: Eukaryota > Metazoa > Chordata > Amphibia > Anura > Alytidae > Discoglossus > Discoglossus pictus. The sequence goes on from CM050167.1 coordinate 399,008,429, forward strand.
ATGCACAGATAATCAAAATTGCACCTCTTATTAAGTTTCAATTATTTTACCATACAAACTTCAGTTCAAGAGGTCTATCTGGCTATATTATAATACATCATTGTCCATTATATGCAGAGGTAATTAATATTGCACTTCAGTCCTTTTACCATGCAGAGCTCAATTTAAAAAAAATGCGTCCTACATTAAAATAGCTTACCAGAAAAAAAGAAGCAGTTATATATACAGATAGCTTAGTATTGCACCTCTTTCAAACTTCAGTTTGTTGGCTGTGCAGCTCAGTTGCATATGCTGATAATTCATATTGCACCTCATATTGTAGTAATTTGGCAGAAGAGGATAGTAGTTATATGCAGAGGTAATTAATATTGCAGCTCTTATTCTTATTGTTCCAACTATTTTGCCGTGCAAAGTTCAGTACAAAAAATCTATCCGGCTATGTTATTATAGCTTACCAGGAAAAGAAGCAGTTATATATACAGATAATTAATACTGCGCCTTTTTTAAACTTCAGTTCTTTCACTGTGTAGCTCAATTGCATATATAGACAGTTAATATTACACCTCTTTTAGAGCTTATATCCGTTTGGCGTGCAGACGTCAGACGCCCGTCTTCTTCCGGAGGCACTCGTCCTATTACTCCCATTCTGTGTCTGTCAAGTGCCCAAACCATACTTTATAAAGCTAGTGTTCACGTGTAGGTTCATCCTGTTCACACGTTGCATTGTGTTTCAAGACACCAGGAGGGATTTTACAGAGATTGGCTGCACATGACAAGCCCAAGTTTATCAGAGGGAGACTTCCAAAGCTAGAACTGGACAACGATTAAATAGAGAGTATTTGTTTTTCATATAAAATGTAATACTTTAACATTATTTTCATATGAATGATAAATTCATGGTCACATACCCTTTATGATCATCGTAAAGGGTCCATGTCACATGAGCTGGGGGTCTTGTACCGCTGGGCATCTTGGAGCACTGGAAATCTCGGAGTAAAGGGGTCTTGGAGCACGGGGGATTTCGAGTCCTGGGGGTCTTGGATCCTAGGGAGCCTTGGAGTCCTAGGGGTCTGGGAACACTGGGAGTCTTGGAGTACAGGGGTCTTGGAGCACTGGGAGTCTTGGAGTACAGGGGTCTTGGAGCTCTGGGGATTTTGGAGCACTAGGAGTCTTGGAGCCCAGGGAGCCTTGGAGTCGTAGGGGTCTGGGAGCACTGGGGGTCTTGGAGTCCTAGGGGTCTGGGAGCAATGGGGGTCTTGGAGTGCAGGGGTCTTGGAGCATGGAGGGGTCTTGAGGCACAGGGGTCTTGGAGTCCTGGATGTCTTGGAGCACTGGGGTCTTTGAGAACTGGGTGTCTTGCAGTATTGAAACACAGAAAAGACGCATATTTCTGAGAAACAAGAAAATAGCCGTTGTGACTGGTACGCGAGGACAATGAGGGTCTTGGAGCACTGGGGGTCTTGGATCACGGGGGGGGGGAGGCGAGGTGTTGAGCACTGGGAGTCCTGGAGTACCAGGGGTCTTGTAGCACTGGGGGTTTTGGAGCACAGGGGGTCTTGTAATCCTGGCGGTCTTGGAGCGCTGGGGGTCTTGGATCACGAAGGGCTTGGAGCATGGCGGGTCTTAGAGCACAGGGGGTCTTGGAGTTCTGGATGTCTTGGAGTGTTGGAACACAGAAAAGAAGCATATTTCTGAGAAAGAGGAAAACTAGAAAAAAGCCATCATTCCTGGTACGTGAGGACAATGAGCGCTGTGAAGATTTGTATATTAGACTCCAAGCACAGACACCGCAGTGGAGGTTAATGCACTCAGATTATACCAAATCGTTTGGGATTACAGACTAATTAAATGCTCCCACATCAAAGGAAACACTTGATATCATGAGCCACAAAGATTAGTTTTACAATTAAAGCCATTATTTTTTATTTCATTAGTGATTCTGATTTTGATTCTTTGAGGTGGTTGGTAATGGCGGGGGGGGGGGGGGGCTACCAACATCAAATGACTATCAATTAAAGACAGAAGAGAAGTGTCACACCCTGGGCGCACTATTATTCCTCTCTTGGGTTATGGTTATGTAGGGACCTTTTTCTTAAACTTTTCTCCTAAAGTCATTGCTAAGCTTAAAGGGACACTATCATCCTAACAGGAAGCTGGCCATACATTGTACTAGCTTATTTTATCTACAATATATCATTCCTGAGAAATGCAGCATTGTTTTTATATACAACTAGCGAATTGCCCGTCAAAAAATGACGGCAATCAAATCGTAAGGTAGCTAATGCTGTTTGGTGTGTAATACTAAAATATATAGTAGATGAATAAATGAATATACTTTACCTATTTTAAAGCATTGTGTTGAAGAGCTGACAATCTGTTTTCATATTGCTGCAGCATTAGTGGCGTGTAGCTGCTGTGTAAGCGTGATGAATGCGTGCAGTGTAAGAGTGTGCGTGCGCGAGACGAAACCGTTAGCGTAGTGGTGTACTTCCGCATTGGCGTAAAATGGCGGGTTATCTGTGTTATGGGTGTTTGCGGATTAGCCGTCGGTGCTTCGTGGTGTTTTTCGAGTTTCGGGTGTTGTTTTGCGAGTGTGTTGTGGTGTTTTTTACGTGTTGAGAGTGCTGTAGCCTCATTTTCGTTTTGTTCGGCGGCCATTTTTTCTCTCGCATATCAAATTTTTTATTGTCCAAACTCTTTTATTTTTATTGAAACGAAGGTGTAAGTTGCATTTTTGAGGTCCTGGATGCTCCCTGTTGCTGTAGGTAAGTTTTTTATGTATGTGCTGTGTGCATGTATTGTGTTTTTAATTTTGCGTCCGAGTGTTGCGTCCGAGTGTTGCGAGGCTGTAATGCGTGAGAAACGTGTGTGGTATGGTGTTTGCGAGTGTCGTAATGTGTGTGCCGTGTTATTTGCGTTGCGACGTTTATGGCCTCTAGCCCATGATGCCATGTCCCCCCAGGCTAAGCCTTCATGTCCCCCAAGGCCAGGCCTTCATGGGCCCGATCAGACCCATCAGACTACTTACATTCATCGAAGCTGTTCAGAAAATGTGCAGGCAGGGGAGACATGGCGGAGGTGAATTGAGATGCTCCAATTAATGTAAGTAGTCTGATGGGTGTAATGGGGCATGGAGTTCTGCTCCCTCTCTCCAGCGGCGGGGTATTGTGGGGAGGAGGTGGCTGCAGGGCCTCAGCGTGAGCAACGGGCTGTACGCTGCGAGCAAGGGCCTCAGTTGCTGGGATGGAGCGCCGAAGGCGCTCCATCCCAGCAACTGAGGCCCTTGCCCGCGCCCCTCGCTACGCGAGCCCGCAAGCGTGAGCAACGGCCCGTACGCTCACAACTATATATGTGATGTGATATATATATAATGTGTAAATATATATATAATATAATGTGTGTATATATAAATAAATATATTATATAAATATAATGTGTATATATATATATATATATATATATATATATATATAATGTGTATATATATATATATATATATATATATATATATAATGTGTATATATATATATATATATATATATATATATATATAATGTGTGTGTATATATATATATATATATATATATATATATATGTTGTATAATGTAAATAAGAAGCCATCTAGAGTATATTGATTTCACATAAAAGTCCAGGTCCTCAGAGATAATCCTCCCTACCACAATATTTAAATATATATACATTAAATGTGACACATAAACTTTAAAAAAACAGTTCTATCTTTCCATTTGTTTTTGCAGAGTGAGAGACAGATTTACATACACAGCTATATTATATATTAGACTCGCCCCCTAATGTGCTGAGTGGCTACTGCTTGTGCTGCTGAGCATTCTGGGACTTGAAGTTTTGTGCAGTGAGTTCTGGTACACCCACTTCCGGTTTTTTATTAGCGCGACGCGAGGGGCCGCGGGCTCAGGTAAATACAGTGATTGAGTATCCAGTTGGTGACCAGGAGGGCGCTCCATGCCAGCAACTGCGGCCCTCGCAAGCGTGAGCAACGGCTTAAGCAAGCTCGTATGCTCACAACTATATATGTGACTAGCGACTTGCCCGTCAAAAAATGACGGCAATGTTATGTATATGTTTGTCAAGTTGTTTAGTTATTAACATATATTTTTGACACTTGTAAGTATTTTAATATGAACGTGTATTTTTGTAAAATGTTGATGTAATGGTTTTTTAAAATGTAATTAGTATCTGAAGAATTGTTAACTTGAATATACATTGAATGAATAGGAAAGCCAAAAGTAAAAAGCCTTTTTTAAACGTTGCAAATGTTAACATGAAGTTTAAAATATATGTAAGCAATAACCATCAAAGTATATATTTTTAAACTTGAACTTTATTTTTTATGTAAGTTTAGAAGTTGACAAAACATTGGTATAATTTTGAACATTATAAACAGGAACATAGTGAATACATTTTGTAAAGTAATTTTTTATTAAAAGTATTAACATTTGAATGTAAAAACAATTGACATTTAAATTAATCAGTATTAAAATTCAATTTCTATCACAATAATTGTTAACTTGAATATACATTGAATGTAGAGGAAGGCATACAGTCAAACTCTTCTTAAAACGTACGTAATTAAACTAATTTATTACTGAGCACATAAATTGGCGATAAACATTAATGTAGGTAGTAATCTTAAGATAACAGACAATATTTACATTGTGACTTAAAAGGTGCTTGACCTCTTAACATCCACTTTGTAATATGTTGAATGAAATAACTTCAAAATATATTTTTTAAACTTGTAACATTAGAAACATTAACATAGTGACTTAACATTTTAACATAATTTTTACTAACAATGCAAGGCAAGTATTTTGTGAGGCGAATCATTCATAAACATGACTTCCATTAATTATGACTGAATTAAACAACCAATTGTTATGTATTTTGCAATGCTTTTAAAAAATCTTGGCACCTTTAATTAGTATCCTTCAAAGTTATAGTACTTCATAGTAGACAATGTTTTTAGTAAAAATACGTCCATCTTCTAATAAATCACCTTGACTTTCATTGTTTTCAATGTAAACTTTAATTGCCTGTGGATTTTTGCACCTTGACAACGCAACGTACAATTGACCATGTGCAAAAACTGGTTCTTCCAAGAAAATACCCACAGATTTGAAAGTTTGACCTTGTGATTTATTAATGGTCATGGCAAATGCCATAATAATGGGAAATTGTCTTCTTTGAAGTATAAAAGGGAGACTACTTTCACTTGGTGCTAAATCTATTCTTGGTATGAAAACTCTCTCTCCTCTATGGGTCCCAGTTAAAATTTCAGCATCTATAAAATGGTCCTTTAATTGTTGAACAATTAATCTTGTGCCATTGCATAGGCCTTTTTTGGGATTCATATTTCGCAGTAACATGATAATTGCACCTTTCTTTAGCTGCAAAATATGTGGTGGCATTCCAGAAGGAGTTAAAGAGTTTATGAATTCAGTGGAAAAGTTAGCCTGACTTTCATTGTCATCAGCAAGTACAGAATCAGCACTGTGATAATTTCTTTGTGGTGCATAAATTTTTTTTAAGATTTTATTATTGAGGATTAATGCATCTTTATTTTTACACGTCAGTATGACTTGGTTGGCAAGCTCGGAATATTCTTCGTTATTTATGCTCCCTTCAAATATAGCCGATATAATATCTTGTTGACAAATCATATGAGGTGGGATCTCTACAGTGTCGTCAGGTAAATTTAGTATTTTTTCTGTTCTGCCTTCTCCAATTTTAATAAGCCAATCATTGAAATCAGTTTGGCCTTCTGATCTCATATTTTGTTGCAGTTGAAGATGGGTAAAATGTTTCCATACTGTACTTGACTTTATACATGTTTCGATAATGTCAGTTCGATTTCCATGTACAACAACAGGTAATGTTTGTCTAAAATCGCCACCCAACAACATTACCTTTCCACCAAATGGAAAAATATTATCCATGACTTCACGAAGCAAACAGTCAATACATTGGAGGGCATAGCATGACATCATTGTGGCCTCATCTATTATAATTAATTTACATTTCTTCAATTTCTTTGCTTGTAAGGATGTCATGCGAATATCTGACACAGAATTTTCTAAAATAGGCACTGGCAGTTTAAATCCACTATGAACAGTTCTTCCACCTTCTAATAAAAGTGCAGCAATTCCAGTAGTGGCAAACGCCATTGCTATTTTTCCTTGTGCTCGTACTGAACTCATTAATAAATTGTACAAATATGTTTTTCCTGATCCGCCAGGTCCATCAAGATAGAAATAACGCTCTGTCACCATGTCATCATCTATAGCATTTTTAATGGCATGAAATGCTTGCAATTGTAGTGTATTTAAAGTTGCAAGTCTTTCTTCTGTTCTTTCTGCTTGTAGTTGAATGTCATAGTCTTCAAAGTTAATGTCATCTATAAGACCTGGATCAGGCAAATTAAAACTTGCACAACTTAATCCATGAGTTAAAAAGACTTCTTGGATTTCCATTAACGCTTTTAAGTGTGCAATGGGTTCATTGTATCGTCGCATAAAGTCTTCAGCCATATTACTTTTAAAAGTCTCCCACAAAGCTAATGCATTTGGAGCATTTGAGAAGATACAAATAAAAGCAAATTGTTCTCTCATCTGTCGTGGCATTTGACATTGTGCTGCTTCTTCTAAGCATCTTTCCCACTCTGTATCATCAGCGAGTAAGTTTCTATGTCTTGCAGCTAAATGGAAGGATTCATATACAATGTCATTAACAGTTCTTAAGTGTTCAAAACTTTGTGCTCCAGGAACATTTAAAAGTAATATCCGTAAGCAAAAACGTTCAACATCTCTTGGACTGACTGTGTAAATTCTTGGAATAATTTTATTGCCTCTGGTTTTTCTTGGTCTCCATAATCCATTCACAAAAACATAGTGATATGGAATTTCAATATATAAGTATTGTGTTGCTTCAGCATCAGTGGAATTTAATGCAAACCATGCAGTTAGTGTAGTGTGACGATCTTCACTTTGGGCCAATGCATTCATTTCATTTCCAGCATGGAAATAGACTAAATGTCGTTGTGGCAAATGTACTGCTAACCTATATACTGCATGTGATCTATCATGCATTTCAAATTTTAAAAGCCGCCACATAGCTTCTGGCGCACTGACATAGCGAGCATCTACATGAGATGCAAGTTCATCATGTACTAACTCACTACTTTCAGGGTTGTCTGCACTTTTGACGACTACAGTAGCTGCATCGTAACCTTTGTAAATATATTTGTAGACATATTTAATGGATTTGATAGAAGTGCAGGCTTCTACGTTGATGTGGGCGTTGTACTTCATGAGTAAATGTGGATTGTAGGGTACTACATATCTATTGTCCACTTTTTTCCCACGAATAATGGCACTATCTCCTTCTCTTCTTTTATAAAGTGGATATCCATCACAATTGGCATAGGTTTTGTCTCTATAATCTTTGGGAAATTCTTTGGAACATTTATTATTTTCCATACATGGTGATTGTGGATTAAGGTCACCACAGGGTCCATGAATCATGCGATGAGTAACAATCTCATATAGTCTACCATATAGTTCTGGATCTGGTAGTTCAGCAACAATGACTGCATCCACTTTGTCTGAAGTATCTAATTTATCTTTTTCTTGAAGTATTATTAGAAGATGTGCATGTGGAAGGCCTCTTTTTTGAAATTCAATGGTATATACATAAGCAAGACATTTGCCAAATAACTGATTTATAGTGAAGTCACGTATTAATTCATTTAATTTAATCTTAAAAACTCTGGCTACTAAATCTGGTCGATCTGAAGCAGTTTGTCCAAGAAGTAGATTTAGTGTAATTTCTGGCCATTGTGGATTACATGTAAATGTCACAAATAAATCGGGTTTGCCAAATTTTGTCACAATAGCCATAGCATCATTGTATCTTTCTCTCATATTCCGAGGAGATCCTTGAAAGGAAGATGGTAAAATGATGGCTTTGCCAGCTGTCATGTCTCTGCTTGTAGCCACGTCAGCAACATAGTCCATGAGTCCAGAATATTGTTCTACACGGAGTTTATCTTGTTGATATTTGATAAAGTTTAAATTATTTGCCTCAACTTGCAAATATGAATCAATAATCCATTGTTGTGTTAGTTTCCCACCACATAAAATTGGATTAAATACATTGCGAATGGCAATTTGAGCTACTTTAAATTCAAGCATAGAAACATTATTTCGGATTCTGGCTTTAGCATTTGGGTAACTGGGAAGAGTTAATTTTGGTTGCCAACCTGCTTCTCCGTGTGGGAAAAAGATGGGATATGTCATTGGATCTAAATTTGGACTTAAGATACTCATATTAATAAACGGTTGGTCCTCATTTCTAGGATATATTCGTATGTCTCTTTGAAATGGTGGTTCTCCTTCATCATTGTGAAACACCATTGCAACCTCATTTGTTGTTGGCAAGTTATAACGACGTTTATCAGTATGTCTGTCTCTTTTAAGCACCATATTAACCTTCGGCATTGGTAATTGATGTGTTTGTGAATGAAGTAGTTGTTCATTTTCTACTTCTGCCAATTTTTTATAAGCTTTACTGTAGGGATTGTTGTCCATAATGTTATTTAGCTCTATGAAAACAGTGGGTAAGCATTTTTTATTTTCTTCCATCTGCATACGTTGGTCAACAGCTTCCATTGTATCTAGGACATATAGTTGAGCGAATTTTCTTTTATTTCCTTCCTCTGGATGTAAATGGGAAGTGCGATGATAAATTTGTCCTTGGACTTTAAAACAGTAAGGACCATGTCCTGGTACATTAGCAGCTAATGTTGCCCCCATGGATGCAAAGGATATGGCACTATTGTAGGATCTTATGTTTGTCTTAAAATTTTTGTAGTTTGGAAAAGTAGGTTCAGTCATAATATTTTGTAAATAAATTGGAAATTCTTTCCTTTCTGGAAGTTTGAACTTGCCTTTTTGACAACAACTAATAAATTGTCCATCTCTGGGTCTCTCCTGTTTAAAATAATAAGCCTCACAAAACTGACATTGAGTAGTCATGTCCCCACAACTATGAACCTCTACTGCTAAAGACTTGAGTAGAGGACAATTTGCAAAGCATATAGGATTTTGCCTTTCATATTCATCAGGTGAAATGTCATATAATGTTTCAACAACAGGTTCTAAATGTTTTGTTTTTTTCGTTGCTTTTCTTGGTATATGTTGTATTGTTTGAGGTAAAATGTCATCTAATGTTTCATGAAACGGTTCTAAATGCTTTGTTTTCTTTGTTGCTTTTTTTGGTATCTCTTGTCTTTTTTCTGGCAAAATGTCATCTGATGTTTGAGCAACAGGTTGTAAATGCTTTATTTTCTTTGTAGTTTTTTTTGACATATCTTTAATTTCTGCAAGTGACAGTCTTTTGCTTGCAATTCTTTTGCGTTCTTTTTCTCGTCGAATTTCCTTCTTCTCCGGTGTCTGCTGGCTGTCTGCTCTCTGTCGTCGTTCTCTAGCTTGGCGTCTTTTCTTTTCTTGTTTACTCTCATTATCAGCCATGTTAATCTGTAAAAATAAAATAATGTACCATTAGTTTATTTTGAGATGTTAAGTTGTTTTTCATGACATATAGTTATCAATAGTGTGTTAACATTTTATAGTTAATCAATTTCAATGCGTTCAATTGAATAAAAGTCTAAATAAGGGCATGAGATAATTATTTAAAGACATTTTTATTTATTAAACATGTATCCAAAAGCAAGTGTTTCAGTAACTAAAAAGGTATTTTAAAAAAGATGTTATGTCCTTATTTACAGCACTATTCAATTTGTCAAATGGCAATTAAATTAGGGTTTAGGACTGGAATGTTACAATGACAAATTATATAGATTCTGTGTTTTTAGACTTTTTTGGACTATGCCAATTTTTTTTTTAAGTTTACATTGAAGTTTGTATTTATTGTTAAAGATTATTGGCCCTAAAAGACAAATAAGAGATAGATGATAGATATTACTTTTTATACTGTACCTTGGTTGAAGTTTGATTTCAAGCAAAATTCTTTGTTGGTCCTGTGTTGAAAGCCTTCGTCCGATGGTCTCGTCCTGTGTTGAAAGTCCTCGTCCGATGGTGTAGTCCTCTGTTGAAAGTCCTCGTCCTCTGGTGTGGTCCTCAGTTCCAACTCCTGTTCCGATGTTCTTGACGCAGTATCTGTTATAAAATAAAAATGAAAATGTTATGTTATTTGAATGTCTTTGTATGAATGAAAAAATGGCATTATTTCTGTGTTTTTCTACAATCCTTTTTGGTGCGCCACAATTTTGGTATGCTTCTGTAGGCTATTTTCTAAGGCTTATAGGTGGTTAAACATTAAAGAAGAATATTAATTAATTTTTCTCTTTTTTTACTTGTTATACTGTACCTTGGTTGAAGTTTGATTTGAAGCAGAATCTTTGTTGGTCCTGTGTTGAAAGCCTTCGTCTGATGGTCTGGTCCTGTGTTGAAAGTCCTCGTCCAATCGTCTGGTCCTCTGTTGAAAGTCCTCGTCCGATGGTGTAGTCCTCTGTTGAAAGTCCTCGTCCAATGGTCTGGTCCTCTGTTGAAAGTCCTCGTCCGCTGGTGTGGTCCTCAGTTGAAACTCCTGGTCCGATGTTCTTGACGCAGTATCTGATATAAAATAAAAATGAAAATGTAATATTATTTTAATGTATTTGTATGAAGTAAAAAATGACATTATTTCTTTGTTTTTCTACAATCCCGTTTGGTGTCCACCACTTTTGGTATGCTTATTTAGGCCTTTTTCTAAGGCTTATAGATTGTTAAACATAAAATAAGTATCTAAATGTACTTTGGTATGTGTTTGTGTGAGTTTTCATACAATCCTGTTTGGTGCGCACCACTGTTGGTATGCTTATTTAGGCTTCTTTCTAAGGCTTATAGGTTGTTAAACATAAAATAAGAATGTAAAAGTACTTTGCTATGTGTTTGTGTGAGTTTTCATACAATCCTGTTTGGTGCGCACAACTGTTGGTATGCTTATTTAGGCTTCTTTGTAAGGCTTATAGGTTGTTAAACATTAAAAAAGAATCTAAATGTAGTTTGCTATGTGTTTGTGTGAGTTTTCATACAATCCTGTTTGGTGCGCACCACTGTTGGTATGCTTATTTAGGCTTCTTTGTAAGGCTTATAGGTTGTTAAACATTAAATAAGAATGTAAATGTAGTTTGCTATGTGTTTGTGTGAGTTTTCATACAATCCTGTTTGGTGCGCACCACTGTTGGTATGCTTATTTAGGCTTCTTTCTAAGGCTTATAGGTTGTTAAACATAAAATAAGAATGTAAATGTAGTTTGCTATGTGTTTGTGTGAGTTTTCATACAATCCTGTTTGGTGCGCACCACTGTTGGTATACTTATTTAGGCTTCTTTCTAAGGCTTATAGGTTGTTAAACATTAAATAAGAATCTAAATGTAGTTTGCTATGTGTTTGTGTGAGTTTTCATACAATCCTGTTTGATGCGCACCACTGTTGGTATGCTTATGAATGTAGTTTTGTAATGCTAATAGGTTGTTAAACATAAAATAAGAATGTAAATGTAGTTTGTTATGTGTTTGTGTGAGTTTTCATACAATCCTGTTTGGTGCGCACCACTGTTGGTATACTTATTTAGGCTTCTTTCTAAGGCTTATAGGTTGTTAAACATAAAATAAGAATGTAAATGTAGTTTGCTATGTGTTTGTGTGAGTTTTCATACAATCCTGTTTGGTGGGCACCAATGTTGGTATGCTTATTTAGGCTTCTTTCTAAGGCTTATAGGTTGTTAAACATAAAATAAGAATGTAAATGTAGTTTGCTATGTGTTTGTGTGAGTTTTCATACAATCCTGTTTGGTGGGCACCAATGTTGGTATGCTTATTTAGGCTTCTTTCTAAGGCTTATAGGTTGTTAAACATTAAATAAGAATCTAAATGTAGTTTGCTATGTGTTTGTGTGAGTTTTCATACAATCCTGTTTGTTGGGCACCAATGTTGGTATGCTTATTTAGGCTTCTTTCTAAGGCTTATAGTTTGTTAAACATGAAATAAGAATCTAAATGTAGTTTGCTATGTGTTTGTGTGAGTTTTCATACAATCCTGTTTGATGTGCACCACTGTTGGTATGCTTATTAATGTAGTTTTGTAATGCTAATAGGTTGTTAAACATATAATAAGAATGTAAATGTAGTTTGTTATGTGTTTGTGTGAGTTTTCATACAATCCTGTTTGGTGGGCACCAATGTTGGTATGCTTATTTAGGCTTCTTTCTAAGGCTTATAGGTTGTTAAACATTAAAATAAGAATGTAAATGTAAATCCTGTTTGATGGGCACCACTTTTGTTATACTTATGTAGTGTTTTTTCTAATGGTTATACATTGTTAAACAATCACATTTGAATGAGGCCCTCGGCCATTAAACATATTTAGGTCCTGAATCAATTGCGTTTTGACCAATTGAATAGGGCTCTATATAAGCACATAAAATATTTTTTGACAGAAGTTTTTAGTTAGTGAAGACCTATTATGTGCTTATATAAAGCCCTATTCAATTAGCCAACTCACAATTGAATAAGGCTCATGGTTCGGTTCTTTTTTATACTTAAATACTTTACCTTGATTGAAGTGTGGAATGACAGAGGGTCCCCTCCTGCCAATCTTAATCCGCCGGTCTTCTTGTAGTGTCTGTTTGAAAAATAAAGTGAAATAGTGAATTATAGAATTTTTTATTTGTATTTAACAAACCATGGCCTTTTCAGCATTTAAAGTATTTTTGTATCTTACCTCTTGTTCTTTGTTGGTGTTCTTTAAAAGGGATTGTGCTTCACAGTGTACGGTGCAAATTGTTGAAAGACGCTGTTGATGCAGAGTCTGTTTGAATATTTAAAAAAGTAGAAAGATTGAGTTTTAGGTGATCTATTAAATTGCAGTAAATTAATTTCATTGAATTATACTTCTGTAATTAATTTGAATTAACATTATTTTTTGGTGGGTGCTACACACATATGTCACATACATGAAGCACATTTCCATAGTTGAAAGTAATTTTTTTGTGTGCGTGTGACATATCACTATACATGAATCATATTTTAATTGTTAAATTAACCTTATTTTTATTTTTTCCCAACATACATAAATGTGTGTGTGACATGTGACTATAGATGATACACATATATGTGCGTGTCACATATCAGTATACATGACTCATATTTTAATAGTATTTTAATAGTCCCAACTTATTTTTTTGTAATGTAATTGAAATGTAGTTGTTTAATTAGTTTGTTGCAGGGGCAATACACATAAATGTGCATGTAACATGTCACTATACATTATACACATAAATGTGCGTGTCACATGTCACTATACATTATACACATAAATGTGCATGTGACATGTCACTATACATTATACACATAAATGTGCGTGTCACTTGTCAGTATACATTATACGGCTAAATGTGCGTGTCACTTGTCAGTATACATTATACGCATAAATGTGCGTGTCACTTGTCACTATACATTATACACATAAATGTGCGTGTCACTTGTCACTATACATTATACACATAAATGTGCGTGTCACTTGTCAGTATACATTATACGCATAAATGTGCGTGTCACATGTCAGTATACATTATACGCCTAAATGTGCGTGTCACTTGTCAGTATACATTATACACATAAATGTGCGTGTCACTTGTCACTATACATTATACACATAAATGTGCGTGTCACTTGTCACTATACATTATACACATAAATGTGCGTGTCACTTGTCACTATACATTATACACATAAATGTGCGTGTCACTTGTCAGTATACATTATACGCATAAATGTGCGTGTCACATGTCACTATACATTATACGCATAAATGTGCGTGTCACTTGTCAGTATACATTATACGCATAAATGTGCGTGTCACATGTCAGTATACATTATACACATAAATGTGCGTGTCACTTGTCAGTATACATAAACCTCTTTGTCTTCTTTAATTTTTTTTTTTGATGTCCTGTCTTGAAAATAAGTAATATATTATAGCTTACCTCTCAGTTGTAATTTGCACAATGTAAAGTAGTAAATTAGGAAAGAATTATCTTCTCAAGTTTTAGCAGCAGTTATCTTCGAAGTCACTCTGTTCATCACCTGAGGAGAAATGTATTTTTCTCTGTCAAATAGACAGTATTTATAAACTTGTAGAACATTCTGGAAAGTTAGACCGTTAGAACGTAATACGCATGCGCTATTTGCGTTCCAGCTTACAATTTGCGTTCCATCCGCCATTTTGTGCGTAGTAGTGTTTAAAATGGTGTTTAATATGAGTGTGATCCGTTCCGCATAGTATGTGTTTCATTATTGCGAGTAAGTGTAGTGTAGTTACGTCTGGAGCCTCGTTTTCGTTTTGTTCGGCGGCCATTTTTTCTCTCGCTTAGCCGATTTTCGGTCGTTTAAACTGTTTGTTTTCACTTAAATGGACGTGTAAATGAACTTTTGGAGGTGCCGGATGCCCCCCCGTGCTGTAAGTAAGCTTTTTATGTGTTTGTTGTGTTTATTTCTTGTGTTTGTGATGTTTTGATGCGCGGCGGTTGGAATGGGTCTTTCGCGGCCGTATTTTTTTCCGATGCGGCCGTATTTTGTTGCGATATACGCAGTTAGCTTTTACGTGTACGACGCAGTGTATTTGTTTCTAAGTCGTGCGTATGTGTGTTAAGAGCGTGTGAGGGGCCTTTTTTACTGTTTTTTTGTTAAGTCTTGCGTCTGTGTGTCTGGGTGTAAGCGGGTGTGAGGCGACTTTGATTTTTTTTTTGTTATGAAGTTATGTGTGTGTGTATGTGTGTGTTAACACAGCCGATGTTGGGATGCTCCCACCACCGCAAATGCGGACCCTCGCTTCGCGAGGATCCGCATTTGCGGGGACGTTGTTTGTTTTTTGTTGGCTGGGCGGTTGGGTTTATTCTGTTAAAAAAGTCGTGTGTGTGTATGTGTGTGTTAACACAGCCGACGTTGAGCCTCGACAACCGCAAATGCGGGCCCTCGCTTCGCGAGGACCCGCATTTGCGGCGAACTGCGTCCCTCGCTTCGCGAGGGACGCAGTTTCTTCAAGCGTGAGCAACGACTTGGGTTTTTGTTGGCTGGGCGGTTGGGTTTATTCTGTTACAAAAGTCGTGTGTGTGTATGTGTGTGTTAACACAGCCGACGTTGAGCCTCGACAACCGCAAATGCGGGCCCTCGCTTCGCGAGGACCCGCATTTGCGGCGAACTGCGTCCCTCGCTTCGCGAGGGACGCAGTTCTTGCGGGCTCGCTACGCGAGCCCGCAAGCGTGAGCCGACGTTGAGCCTCGACAACCGCAAATGCGGGCCCTCGCTTCGCGAGGACCCGCATTTGCGGGGACGTTGTTTGTTTTTTGTTGGCTGGGCGGTTGGGTTTATTCTGTTAAAAAAGTCGTGTGTGTGTATGTGTGTGTTAACACAGCCGACGTTGAGCCTCCACAACCGCAAATGCGGGCCCTCGCTTCGCGAGGACCCGCATTTGCGGCGAACTGCGTCCCTCGCTTCGCGAGGGACGCAGTTTCTTCAAGCGTGAGCAACGACTTGGGTTTTTGTTGGCTGGGCGGTTGGGTTTATTCTGTTACAAAAGTCGTGTGTGTGTATGTGTGTGTTAACACAGCCGACGTTGAGCCTCCACAACCGCAAATGCGGGCCCTCGCTTCGCGAGGACCCGCATTTGCGGCGAACTGCGTCCCTCGCTTCGCGAGGGACGCAGTTCTTGCGGGCTCGCTACGCGAGCCCGCAAGCGTGAGCCGACGTTGAGCCTCGACAACCGCAAATGCGGGCCCTCGCTTCGCGAGGACCCGCATTTGCGGCGAACTGCGTCCCTCGCTTCGCGAGGGACGCAGTTCTTGCGGGCTCGCTACGCGAGCCCGCAAGCGTGAGCCGACGTTGAGCCTCGACAACCGCAAATGCGGGCCCTCGCTTCGCGAGGATCCCGCATTTGCGGCGAACTGCGTCCCTCGCTTCGCGAGGGACGCAGTTCTTGCGGGCTCGCTACGCGAGCCCGCAAGCGTGAGCAACGACTCGTACGCTCACAACTATATATGTGATTATACTGTCAAATTATAAACTGATGTGTATGTGGGATGCTATAAGTGCCTAACTGAACCACCTCCAATCTGAAACAAGAAAATTGTTCTTTATGGTTGATAAAAATCGACTGATTATTATTAAACTAGCGACTTGCCCATCAAAAAATAATAATAAAGAAAGTGTTGAAATGCTGATTGTCACACAATGTGAGTGTACTGTGTGCCTCAACTATATATACCCCTCTAACACAGTAATGATCCCATGTAATAACACTATAAGTGCCATGAGGGTCATCCAGGACCCTCATGACCCAAAGTGTGAGCACTACACCATTTTAACCCGGTCACTTATTGGGGTCTATCCAGACCCTCATAAGCCTCTATTTAACCCCATCAGTCACAAAAGGGTATATTATGACCATTATGGGCCTGTTACAACCCAACATTAACCACATAAGTGCCATGACGGTCCTCATTGACCATCATGACACTAATTATAAACACTACACTGCACCATACCCCGCCAATAAAACATTAAATATCAACTAAACCCCCTCTACACTAACCTATTAACACCTACACTACCTACCTACCAACCCCCTAATAACCCCCTCCCCACCACTGTAATAACAGGAAAAAAAAAAAACTAAAGTCATCAAAAATCAAAAATCTACATTACATAAAATAAAAAAACCTAAATCATCAAAAATAAAAAATGTACATTACAGAAAAAAAAAAAACTAAGTCACAAAAATAAAAAAAGGAACATTACAGAAAATAAAAAAATTCATTACAACCCTCCCACTACAGAAAAAAAAAATTGCACACCAGAAAAGGAAATACATATAATACATACAATACAATACATACAATATATTACAATTAAATACAATACAATACAATTAAATACAATACAATACAATACAATTAAATACAATACAATACACCCCTATCTAATATACATCCCCCTATCTAATATACATCCCCCTATCTAATATACATTCCCCTATCTAATATACAATACTATCTATCTAATATACATCCCCCTATCTAATATACAATACTATCTATCTAATATGCATCCCCCTATCTATCTAATACACAATAAATACTATCTATGTACTATACATCCCCCAATCTATCTAATATACAATACATGCTATCTCTATATAGCAACCCTAATTCTAAGCTAAAATTAAGACCAATTACCTTTGAGATGTTTCTTCAGATCACAAACCTAGGGTAAAAAAGATTAAAAAAATTACTACAACACGTTTACATAAAATAAAAAAACATTCTAAACATTCTAAATATTCTACTCACCTTTCCAGCATGTCCCGTGCTTCTTCTTTGCTTCTCGGGCGCGGCCCCTGTTAAAAAAAAACATTACATTAGTTCACATACATAAACATAAAACCAAGTAAAATAAACACAATCTACATTGTACTCCCCGCGATGTCTCCGGTCTCCTCGTGTTCTGCCCCGGATGGGCCCTGGAAGCATCCGCGCTCTTTAAAAAAAACAAAAAGAAAAACAACACACATCCGCCCTGGCGGATGTCCCCGACGCTAATGAGCTTCCTACAGAGTGTTACAATACACATAGCCCTAGCTAATACACAATAAATGCTATCTATATCTAAAATGTAGCTCATTAGATGTCCCCGACGCTAATGAGCTTCCTACAGAGTGTTCCAGAATAAAATTGACAATGGCGGCTTCTGATTGGCAGAAAACACTGTCTATTAAATTCAGCCAATGAGAAGACGCCAATTGTGAACCAATGAGAAAGGGATACACCCCAAAATCCCACGCTGATTGGATAACGCACCTGTCAATCTTTATTTGAACGCAGTGTTTAGCTAAAGACATCTGCGCCTTCCCATTGGCTGTAATACGGATTGACATTGACAATAGCCAATGAGAAGGCGCAAATGCCAATCAATACGTTGGGGTGTATTCCATCGTGATTGGCTATTGTCAGTGCAACCAATCAGAATGTGCAGATGCCTCCAGCCAATCACCCTGTGCGGTGTATTCCATTGTGATTGGCTGAAGGCATCTGCGCCTTGTGACTGGTTTAAATAAAGATTGACAGGTGCATTATCCAATCAGAGTGGGATTTTAGGGTGTATCCGTTTCTGATTGGCTCACACATTGGTGCCTCCTGATTGGGTGAATTTGACAGACAGCGTTTTCAACCAATCAGAAGGCGCCATTGCCTATTTTCTTCCGTAAAAGTCTCCAGGAGTCTCATTAGCGTCGGGGATGTCCGTGAGTGCGGATGTGTGTTCTTTTTTTTTTTTTTTCTTTAGAGCGCGGTTCCAGGGCGGGGCAGAAGAGGAGGAGGCTGGAGACATCGCAGGGAGGTAAGTACAATGTAGATTATGTTTATTTTATTTTGTTTTTATGTTTATGTATGTGTATTAATGTTATGTTTTTTTTAACAGAGGCCGCGCCGGAGAACAGTAAAAGAATAAGGATGGGAGATGCTGGAAAGGTGAGTAGAATATTTAGAATGTTTAGAATGTTTATTTATTTACTGTAAATGTGTTGCACTATTTTTTTTATTTTATTTTTCCCTAGATGGCTGATCTGAATGGACATCTGCAAAGGTAAGTGGTCTTAATTATTTTATTTTAGCTTAGAATTAGATTTTTTTAGATATAGATAGCATTTATTGTGTATTAGCTAGGGCTATGTGTTTTATATAAATAGCATAGCATGTATTGTATATTAGATTGTGGTATTTATTTAGATAGATTGGTGGATGTATATTAGATAGATAGGATGTATATTAGATAGATAGTATTTATTGTATACTAGATAGATTGTGTGATGTATATTATATAGATAGGATGTATATTAGATTATGGTATTTATTTAGATAGATTGGGGGATGTATATTAGATAGATAGGATGTATTGTATATTAGATAGGGGTGTATTGTATTTCATTTTATTTGCATTGTATGCATTTGTATTTTATGCATGTGTATTGTATGTATTTGTATTGTATGTATTTCCTTTTCAGGTGTGTAATTTTTTTTTCTGTAATGTTCCTTTTTTATTTTTTGTGTCTTAGGTTTTTTTATTTTCTGTAATGTTTATTTTTTGTGACTTTTTATTTTCTGAAATTAGAGTGGTGGGTTATTAGGGGGTAGGTAGGTAGTGTAGGTGTTAATAGGTTAGTGTAGAGGGTGTTAATTTGATATTTAATGTTTTATTGGGGGGGTATAGTGCAGTGTAGTGTTTATACTTAGTGTCATGATGTCCTTGAGGACCGTCATGGCACTTATGTGGTTAATGTTGGGTTGTAGCAGGCCCATAATGGTCTTAATATACCCTTATTGGACTGATGGGGTTAAATAGAGGCTTATGAGGGTCTGTATGGACCCCCATGAGTGACAGGGTTAATTAGCAGTTTATGGGGGTCTGTATTGACCCCCATGAGTGAGGGAGTTAATTATATGCTTATGGGGGTCTATATTGACCCCCATGAGTGACACAGTTAATGAAGGGCTTATGGGGGTCTGTATTGACCCCCATAAGTGACAGGGTTAATGAAGGGCTTATGGGGTCTATATTGACCCCCATGAATGACAGGGTTAATTAGGGGTTTATGGGGGTCGGTATTGACCCCCATGAGTGAAGGGGTTAATTACGTGCTTATGGGGGGTCTGTATTGACCCCCATGAGTGGCAGGGTTAATGAAGGGCTTATGGGGGTCTGTATTGACCCCCATGAGTGACAGGGTTAATGAAGGGCTTATGGGGGTCTGTATTGACCCCCATGAGTGACAGGGTTAATGAAGGGCTTATGGGGATCTATATTGACCCCCATGAATGACAGGGTTAATTAGGGGTTTATGGGGGTCTGTATTGACCCCCATGAGTGACAGGGTTAATGAAGGGCTTATGGGGGTCTATATTGACCCCTATGAGTAAGGGGGTTAATGAAGTGCTTATGGGGGTCTGTATTGACCCCCATGAGTGACACAGTTAATGAAGGGCTTATGGGGGTCTGTATTGACCCCCATGAATGACAGGGTTAATTAGGGGCTTATGGGGGTCTGTATTGACCCCCATGAGTGACAGGGTTAATGAAGGGCTTATGGGGGTCTATATTGACCCCCATGAATGACAGGGTTAATTAGAGGTTTATGGGGGTCTGTATTGACCCCCATGAGTGAGGGGGTTAATTAATTGCTTATGGGGTTTTGTATTGACCCCCATGAGTGACAGGGTTAATGAAGGACTTATGGAGGTCTATATAGACCCCCATGAGTGACAAGGTTAATTAATGTTTGATGGCACTCTGTATAGAGCCCCATGCTTGATAGTGTATATTTTTTTTGTTTTATAACGGGTCCTTTAAGGACCCGTAACCCGGGAATTTTGAATTTTCATTGCAGCGGGGGTCCCCGATCGCGTTCGATCGGGACCCCACTGCGATGGTTAATGTGGGGTTAATGCAGGTTTCCTAGTTTATCTCGGATCCCTTCTTGGGTAAGTTGTACGTGGCTGGGCTTTGAGCCTCATTTTCATTTTTCTCGGCAGCCATTTTTTCTCCCGCTTAGGGGAATTTCGTTTGTTTGAACTCGGGAATATGGACTTAAATGGAGGTGTCATTTGCGGATAAACACAGCCAACGTTGGAGCCTCCACCTTCCGCAAATGCGGCCCCTTGCTTTGAGAGGGTCCGCATTTGCGGAGCAAACTGCATCCCTCGCTTCTCGAGGAATGCAGTTCTTGCAAGCTCGCTTCGCAAGCTCGCAAAGCGTGACGGCAATTCGTAGTTTGACAACTATTATATGTGATTGCTGTGTATATACTGTAGAATTGATAATATTTACTTAGTTATTTACTTAGTTACTCAATCAGTTACTCTGTTTTAGAGACTTAGAGCCTCATTCAATTGTAGACCCGCAAGTTGCTAGAAGTAGGCCATAAGTCTGCCCTAAGACACGATTTAGCACATCTCAAACAATGCTATCGAACGTAGCATCTGCAAGCTTGAACATGATCGATGACGCAACGCCGAAACTCGAAACAGCCAATGGAATTTGGGTCTGATCGTGATATTCCATTACATGTGGGTTCCATTATATGCATTAACACATTAATTGCTGGGATTGATATAACACGGAAATTAAACATGAAATCAAATATTTTTTGGGGCCGATTTGCAGGCTTGAGAATGTTGTGCTATTAATTCTAAGACCTAATATCATTTTTAATATAAGTACAGTATTGATTTTTTATTTGCTTTTAAGGAGCTCCGGATATGTCATTAAGCCCTTTGCGAGACCTCCTTGATACAAATAATTTGTGGTTCGACTTTTGCCATTTGCAGGCTTGACCGCTTGCGGCATGAAAGATCAAAGGCTTGGAGGGGCATTAACTTGCGATTTGAACCATCACAGTGAATCGCAGGACGGAGCCCGTAATTCGATCCGAGCCCCAAAAAGTTGTCACTTGAGTAGCAAAATAACTTGCGGGCTACATTTGCAAAGCCCGGATAATGTAATTCTAACCTTCAATATATGCGATCTTGGGAACAAGAGTAAAAACGTACTTTTACTGACTAAATAATCCAATCAGCTTCCAAATCCTTGGATTCAATGTCCAATGCCAAGAAAATGCATTCAAATCACAAATAGCATGTGGCATATGGCACTGGCCAGACCTCAGCATATGCACCGTACTCTTGATGGACGCTATTCTAGATGTTGTAACCAATGATACAAAATAAACATATTAGGCTTAGCCACCTCTGACATCAAAATCATCCCAATATTTACTTTCCCAAATCTTTGTGGCAACCAGAAGTGTCACTGCAAAGGACTGCAAACCATCCATTTCCACATACAATCTGGTATATCCACTCAATGACTATGATGTCCGCAGCCTTAAATGCAGAGTTAGAGTAGATTTATTGGCCCTCTGCAACCTATGAACGTTACATGAACATAAGGCTCCTTAAATGGATCACCATTATTTTTTTCTTTAAATAGGATAAATCCCTTCATCCTTACGACCTATTCAGACTATATTATTTTATTTCCCATTACAAAAAATATTGCTTTACTTTAAGAGTAGTTCTGAAAAATAGTATAGCATAGTTTAAATATATGACTATGGTGACCTTTAACAGAGAATTAACTGGATACACAAGGACCTCACTAGTATATATAACAGACAGAGAATAAACTGAATACACAAGGACATCACTAGTATATATCACAGACAGAGAATTAACTGAATACACGAGGACCTCACTAGTATATATAACAGACAGAGAATAAACTGAATACATGGGGACCTCACTAGTATATATCACAGACAGAGAATAAACTGAATACACGAGGACCTCACTAGTATATATCACAGACAGAGAATACACTGAATACATGGGGACCTCACTAGTATATATCACAGACAGAGAATTAACTGAATACACGAGGACCTCACTAGTATATATCACAGACAGAGAATTAACTGGATACATGAGGACATCACTAGTATATATCACAGACAGAGAATTAACTGAATACACGAGGACCTCACTAGTACATATCGCAGACAGAGAATTAACTGAATACACGAGGACCTCACTAGTATATATCACAGACAGAGAATTAACTGAATACACGAGGACCTCACTAGTATATATAACAGACAGAGAATACACTGAATACATGGGGACCTCACTAGTATATATCACAGACAGAGAATTAACTGAATACACGAGGACCTCACTAGTATATATCACAGACAGAGAATTAACTGAATACACGAGGACCTCACTAGTATATATCACAGACAGAGAATACACTGAATACATGGGGACCTCACTAGTATATATCACAGACAGAGAATTAACTGAATACACGAGGACCTCACTAGTATATATCACAGACAGAGAATACACTGAATACATGGGGACCTCACTAGTATATATCACAGACAGAGAATTAACTGAATACACGAGGACCTCACTAGTATATATCACAGACAGAGAATACACTGAATACATGGGGACCTCACTAGTATATATCACAGACAGAGAATTAACTGAATACACGAGGACCTCACTAGTATATATCACAGACAGAGAAATAACTGAATACATGAGGACCTCACTAGTATATATCACAGACAGAGAATTAACTAAATACACAAGGACCTCACTAGTATTTATCACAGACAGAGAATAAACTGAATACACAAGGACCTCACTAGTATATATCACAGACAGAGAATAAACTGGATACACAAGGACCTCACTGGTATATATCACAGACAGAGAATAAACTGGATACACAAGGACCTCACTAGTATATATCACAGACAGAGAATAAACTGGATACACAAGGACCTCACTAGTATATATCACAGACAGAGAATAAACTGGATACACGAGGACCTCACTAGTATATATCACAGACAGAGAATACACTGAATACATGGGGACCTCACTAGTATATATCACAGACAGAGAATTAACTGAATACACGAGGACCTCACTAGTATATATCACAGACAGAGAATTAACTGGATACATGAGGACATCACTAGTATATATCACAGAAAGAGAATAAACTGAATACACGAGGACCTCACTAGTATATATCACAGACAGAGAATAAACTGGATACACGAGGTCCTCACTAGTATATATCACAGACAGAGAATAAACTGAATACACAAGGACATCACTAGTATATATCACAGACAGAGAATTAACTGAATACACGAGGATCTCACTAGTATATATCACAGACAGAGAATAAACTGAATACACAAGGACCTCACTAGTATATATCACACACAGAGAATACACTGAATACACGAGGACCTCACTAGTATATATCACAGACAGAGAATAAACTGAATACACGAGGACCTCACTAGTATATATCACACACAGAGAATACACTGAATACACGAGGACCTCACTAGTATATATCACAGACAGAGAATAAACTGAATACACAAGGACCTCACTAGTATATATAACAGACAGAGAATTAACTGGATACACGAGGACCTCACTAGTATATATCACAGACAGAGAATTAACTGAATACACGAGGACCTCACTAGTATATATCACACACAGAGAATACACTGAATACACGAGGACCTCACTAGTATATATCACAGACAGAGAATAAACTGAATACACAAGGACATCACTAGTATATATCACAGACAGAGAATTAACTGAATACACGAGGATCTCACTAGTATATATCACAGACAGAGAATAAACTGAATACACAAGGACCTCACTAGTATATATCACACACAGAGAATACACTGAATACACGAGGACCTCACTAGTATATATCACACACAGAGAATAAACTGAATACACGAGGACCTCACTAGTATATATCACACACAGAGAATACACTGAATACACGAGGACCTCACTAGTATATATCACAGACAGAGAATAAACTGAAAACACAAGGACCTCACTAGTATATATAACAGACAGAGAATTAACTGGATACACGAGGACCTCACTAGTATATATCACAGACAGAGAATTAACTGAATACACGAGGACCTCATTAGTATATATCACACACAGAGAATACACTGAATACACGAGGACCTCACTAGTATATATCACAGACAGAGAATAAACTGAATACACAAGGACCTCACTAGTATATATCACAGACAGAGAATTAACTGAATACACGAGGACCTCACTAGTATATATCACAGACAGAGAATTAACTGGATACACAAGGACCTCACTAGTATATATCACAGACAGAGAATTAACTGAATACACGAGGACCTCACTAGTATATATGACACACAGAGAATAAACTGAATACACAAGGACCTCAGTAGTATATATCACAGACAGAGAATTAACTGAGTACACAAGGACCTCACTAGTATATATCACACACAGAGAATAAACTGAATACACAAGGACCTCAGTAGTATATATCACAGACAGAGAATTAACTGAGTACACAAGGACCTCACTAGTATTTATCACAGACAGAGACTTAACTGGATACACGAGGACCTCACTAGTATATATCACAGACAGAGAATTAACTGAATACACGAGGACCTCACTAGTATATATCACAGACAGAGAATAAACTGAATACACAAGGACCTCAGTAGTATATATCACAGACAGAGAATTAACTGAGTACACAAGGACCTCACTAGTATTTATCACAGACAGAGAATAAACTGGATACACAAGGAACTCACTAGTATATATCACAGACAGAGAATAAACTGAATACACGAGGACCTCACTAGTATATATCACAGACAGAGAATAAACTGAATACACAAGGAACTCACTAGTATTTATCACAGACAGAGAATAAACTGGATACACAAGGAACTCACTAGTATTTATCACAGACAGAGAATAAACTGAATACACGAGGACCTCACTAGTATATATCACAGACAGAGAATAAACTGAACATACAAGGGCCTCACTAGTATTTATTACAGACAGAGAATAAACTGAATACCCGAGGACCTCACTAGTATATATAACAGACAGAGAATTAACTGAATACACGAGGACCTCACTAGTATATATCACAGACAGAGAATAAACTGAATACACGAGGACCTCACTAGTACATATCACAGACAGAGAATTAACTGGATACACAAGGACCTCACTAGTATTTATCACAGACAGAGACTTAACTGGATACACGAGGACCTCAATAGTATATATCACAGACCGAGAATAAACTGAATACACGAGGACCTCACTAGTATATATCACAGACAGAGAATTAACTGGATACACAAGGACCTCACTAGTATATATCACAGACAGAGAATTAACTGAATACACGAGGACCTCACTAGTATATATGACACACAGAGAATAAACTGAATACACAAGGACCTCAGTAGTATATATCACAGACAGAGAATTAACTGAGTACACAAGGACCTCACTAATATATATCACAGACCGAGAATAAACTGAATACACGAGGACCTCACTAGTATATATCACAGACAGAGAATTAACTGGATACACAAGGACCTCACTAGTATATATCACAGACAGAGAATTAACTGAATACACGAGGACCTCACTAGTATATATCACAGAAAGAGAATAAACTGGATACACGAGGACCTCACTAGTATATATCACAGACAGAGAATTAACTGGATACACAAGGACCTCACTAGTATATATCACACACAGAGAATAAACTGGATACACAAGGACCTCAGTAGTATATATCACAGACAGAGAATAAACTGAATACACGAGGACCTCACTAGTATTTATCACAGACAGAGACTTAACTGGATACACGAGGACCTCACTAGTATATATCACAGACAGAGAATTAACTGAATACACGAGGACCTCACTAGTATATATCACACACAGAGAATTAACTGAATACACAAGGACCTCACTAATGTATATCACAGAAAGAGAATAAACTATATACACAAGCTTCTCACTAGTATATATCACAGACAGAGAACTAACTGGACACACAAGGACCTCACTAGTTTTTATCACAGACAGAGACTTAACTGGATACACGAGGACCTCACTAGTATATATCACAAAAAGAGAATAAACTGAATATACGAGGACCTCACTAGTATATATCACAGACAGAGAATACACTAAATACACAAGGACATCACTAGTATATATCAGATACAGAGAAATAACTGAATACACGAGGACCTCACTAGTATATATCACAGACAGAGAATAAACTGGATACACGAGGACCTCACTAGTATATATCACAGAAAGAGAATAAACTGAATACACGAGGACCTCACTAGTATAAATCACAGACAGAGAATAAACTGAATACACAAGCACCTCACTAGTATTTATCACAGACAGAGAAATAACTGAATACACGAGGACCTCACTAGTATATATCACAGAAAGAGAATAAACTGAATACACAAGGACCTCACTAGTATTTATCACAGACAGAGAAATAACTGGATACACGAGGACCTCACTAGTATATATCACAGACAGAGAATAAACTGAATACACGAGGACCTCACTAGTATTTATCACAGACAGAGAAATAACTGAATACACGAGGACCTCACTAGTATATATCACAGAAAGAGAATAAACTGAATACACAAGGACCTCACTAGTATTTATCACAGACAGAGAATAAACTGAATACACGAGGACCTCACTAGTATATATCACAGACAGAGAATAAGCTGAATACACGAGGACCTCACTAGTATATATCACAGACAGAGAATAAACTGAATACATGGGGACCTCACTAGTATTTATCACAGACAGAGAATAAACTGAATACACGAGGACCTCACTAGTATATATAACAGACAGAGAATTAACTGGATACACGAGGACCTCACAAGTATATATTACAGAGAATTAACTGAATACATGAGGACCTCACTAGTATATATCACAGACAGAGAATAAACTAAATACACAAGGACATCACTAGTATTTATCACAGACAGAGAATTAACTGAATACACAAGGACATCACTAGTATTTATCACACACAGAGAATTAACTAAATACACAAGGACCTCACTAGTATATATCACAGACAGAGAATTAACTAAATACACAAGGACCTCACTAGTATATATCACAGACAGAGAATAAACTGAATACACAAGGACCTCACTAGTATATATCACAGACAGAGAATAAACTGAATACACAAGGTCCTCACTAGTATATATCACAGACAGAGAAATAACTGAATACATGAGGACCTCACTAGTATATATCACAGACAGAGAATTAACTTTATACACAAGGACCTCACTAATATATATCACAGAAAGAGAATAAACTATATACACAAGCTTCTCACTAGTATATATCACAGACAGAGAATTAACTGGACACACAAGGACCTCACTAGTATATATCACAGACAGAGACTTAACTGGATACACGAGGACCTCACTAGTATATATCACAAAAAGAGAATAAACTGAATATACGAGGACCTCACTAGTATATATCACAGACAGAGAATTAACTAGATACACACGGACCTCACTAGTATATATCACAGACAGAGAATACACTAAATACACAAGGACATCACTAGTATATATCAGATACAGAGAAATAACTGAATACACGAGGACCTCACTAGTATATATCACAGACAGAGAATAAACTGGATACACGAGGACCTCACTAGTATATATCACAGAAAGAGAATAAACTGAATACACGAGGACCTCACTAGTATAAATCACAGACAGAGAATAAACTGAATACACAAGGACCTCACTAGTATTTATCACAGACAGAGAAATAACTGAATACACGAGGACCTCACTAGTATATATCACAGAAAGAGAATAAACTGAATACACAAGGACCTCACTAGTATTTATCACAGACAGAGAAATAACTGGATACACGAGGACCTCACTAGTATATATCACAGACAGAGAATAAACTGAATACACGAGGACCTCACTAGTATATATCACAGACAGAGAATAAACTGAATACACGAGGACCTCACTAGTATATATCACAGACAGAGAATAAACTGAATACATGGGGACCTCACTAGTATTTATCACAGACAGAGAATAAACTGAATACACGAGGACCTCACTAGTATATATAACAGACAGAGAATTAACTGGATACACGAGGACCTCACAAGTATATATTACAGAGAATTAACTGAATACATGAGGACCTCACTAGTATATATCACAGACAGAGAATAAACTAAATACACAAGGACATCACTAGTATTTATCACAGACAGAGAATTAACTGAATACACAAGGACATCACTAGTATTTATCACACACAGAGAATTAACTAAATACACAAGGACCTCACTAGTATATATCACAGACAGAGAATTAACTAAATACACAAGGACCTCACTAGTATATATCACAGACAGAGAATAAACTGAATACACAAGGACCTCACTAGTATATATCACAGACAGAGAATAAACTGAATACACAAGGTCCTCACTAGTATATATCACAGACAGAGAAATAACTGAATACATGAGGACCTCACTAGTATATATCACAGACAGAGAATTAACTAAATACACAAGGACCTCACTAGTATTTATCACAGACAGAGAATAAACTGGATACACAAGGACCTCACTAGTATATATCACAGACAGAGAATTAACTGAATACACGAGGACCTCACTAGTATATATCACAGAAAGAGAATAAACTGGATACACGAGGACCTCACTAGTATATATCACAGACAGAGAATTAACTGGATACACAAGGACCTCACTAGTATATATCACACACAGAGAATAAACTGGATACACAAGGACCTCAGTAGTATATATCACAGACAGAGAATAAACTGAATACACGAGGACCTCACTAGTATTTATCACAGACAGAGACTTAACTGGATACACGAGGACCTCACTAGTATATATCACAGACAGAGAATTAACTGAATACACGAGGACCTCACTAGTATATATCACACACAGAGAATTAACTGAATACACAAGGACCTCACTAATATATATCACAGAAAGAGAATAAACTATATACACAAGCTTCTCACTAGTATATATCACAGACAGAGAACTAACTGGACACACAAGGACCTCACTAGTTTTTATCACAGACAGAGACTTAACTGGATACACGAGGACCTCACTAGTATATATCACAAAAAGAGAATAAACTGAATATACGAGGACCTCACTAGTATATATCACAGACAGAGAATACACTAAATACACAAGGACATCACTAGTATATATCAGATACAGAGAAATAACTGAATACACGAGGACCTCACTAGTATATATCACAGACAGAGAATAAACTGGATACACGAGGACCTCACTAGTATATATCACAGACAGAGAATAAACTGAATACACGAGGACCTCACTAGTATAAATCACAGACAGAGAATAAACTGAATACACAAGGACCTCACTAGTATTTATCACAGACAGAGAAATAACTGAATACACGAGGACCTCACTAGTATATATCACAGAAAGAGAATAAACTGAATACACAAGGACCTCACTAGTATTTATCACAGACAGAGAAATAACTGGATACACGAGGACCTCACTAGTATATATCACAGACAGAGAATAAACTGAATACACGAGGACCTCACTAGTATATATCACAGACAGAGAATAAACTGAATACACGAGGACCTCACTAGTATATATCACAGACAGAGAATAAACTGAATACATGGGGACCTCACTAGTATTTATCACAGACAGAGAATAAACTGAATACACGAGGACCTCACTAGTATATATAACAGACAGAGAATTAACTGGATACACGAGGACCTCACAAGTATATATTACAGAGAATTAACTGAATACATGAGGACCTCACTAGTATATATCACAGACAGAGAATAAACTAAATACACAAGGACATCACTAGTATTTATCACAGACAGAGAATTAACTGAATACACAAGGACATCACTAGTATTTATCACACACAGAGAATTAACTAAATACACAAGGACCTCACTAGTATATATCACAGACAGAGAATTAACTAAATACACAAGGACCTCACTAGTATATATCACAGACAGAGAATAAACTGAATACACAAGGACCTCACTAGTATATATCACAGACAGAGAATAAGCTGAATACACAAGGTCCTCACTAGTATATATCACAGACAGAGAAATAACTGAATACATGAGGACCTCACTAGTATATATCACAGACAGAGAATTAACTTTATACACAAGGACCTCACTAATATATATCACAGAAAGAGAATAAACTATATACACAAGCTTCTCACTAGTATATATCACAGACAGAGAATTAACTGGACACACAAGGACCTCACTAGTTTTTATCACAGACAGAGACTTAACTGGATACACGAGGACCTCACTAGTATATATCACAAAAAGAGAATAAACTGAATATACGAGGACCTCACTAGTATATATCACAGACAGAGAATTAACTAGATACACACGGACCTCACTAGTATATATCACAGACAGAGAATACACTAAATACACAAGGACATCACTAGTATATATCAGATACAGAGAAATAACTGAATACACGAGGACCTCACTAGTATATATCACAGACAGAGAATAAACTGAATACACGAGGACCTCACTAGTATATATCACAGACAGAGAATAAACTGAATACACGAGGACCTCACTAGTATAAATCACAGACAGAGAATAAACTGAATACACAAGGACCTCACTAGTATTTATCACAGACAGAGAAATAACTGAATACACGAGGACCTCACTAGTATATATCACAGACAGAGAATAAACTGAATACACGAGGACCTCACTAGTATTTATCACAGACAGAGAAATAACTGAATACACGAGGACCTCACTAGTATATATCACAGACAGAGAATAAACTGAATACACGAGGACCTCACTAGTATATATCACAGACAGAGAATAAACTGAATACACGAGGACCTCACTAGTATATATCACAGACAGAGAATAAACTGAATACATGGGGACCTCACTAGTATTTATCACAGACAGAGAATAAACTGAATACACGAGGACCTCACTAGTATATATAACAGACAGAGAATTAACTGGATACACGAGGACCTCACAAGTATATATTACAGAGAATTAACTGAATACATGAGGACCTCACTAGTATATATCACAGACAGAGAATAAACTAAATACACAAGGACATCACTAGTATTTATCACAGACAGAGAATTAACTGAATACACAAGGACATCACTAGTATTTATCACAGACAGAGAATTAACTGAATACACAAGGACCTCACTAGTATATATCACAGACAGAGAATTAACTAAATACACAAGGACCTCACTAGTATATATCACAGACAGAGAATAAACTGAATACACAAGGACCTCACTAGTATATATCACAGACAGAGAATAAACTGAATACACAAGGACCTCACTAGTATATATCACAGACAGAGAAATAACTGAATACATGAGGACCTCACTAGTATATATCACAGACAGAGAATTAACTAAATACACAAGGACCTCACTAGTATTTATCACAGACAGAGAATAAACTGGATACACAAGGACCTCACTAGTATATATCACAGACAGAGAATAAACTGGATACACAAGGACCTCACTAGTATATATCACAGACAGAGAATAAACTGGATACACAAGGACCTCACTAGTATATATCACAGACAGAGAATAAACTGAATACACAAGGACCTCACTAGTATATATCACAGACAGAGAATAAACTGAATACACGAGGACCTCACTAGTATATATCACAGACAAAGAATAAACTGAATACACGAGGACCTCACTAGTATATATCACAGACAGAGAATTAACTGGATACACAAGGACCTCACTAGTATATATCACAGACAGAGAATTAACTGAATACACGAGGACCTCACTAGTATATATCACAGACAGAGAATTAACTGGATACACGAGGACCTCACTAGTATATATCACAGACAGAGAATTAACTGGATACACGAGGACCTCACTAGTATTTATCACAGACAGAGAAATAACTGGATACACAAGGACCTCACTAGTATATATCACAGACAGAGAATTACCTGAATACACGAGGACCTCACTAGTATATATGACACACAGAGAATAAACTGAATACACAAGGACCTCAGTAGTATATATCACAGACAGAGAATTAACTGAGTACACAAGGACCTCACTAATATATATCACAGACCGAGAATAAACTGAATACACGAGGACCTCACTAGTATATATCACAGACAGAGAATTAACTGGATACACAAGGACCTCACTAGTATACATCACAGACAGAGAATTAACTGAATACACGAGGACCTCACTAGTATATATCACAGAAAGAGAATAAACTGGATACACGAGGACCTCACTAGTATATATCACAGACAGAGAATTAACTGGATACACAAGGACCTCACTAGTATATATCACACACAGAGAATAAACTGGATACACAAGGACCTCAGTAGTATATATCACAGACAGAGAATAAACTGAATACACGAGGACCTCACTAGTATTTATCACAGACAGAGACTTAACTGGATACACGAGGACCTCACTAGTATATATCACAGACAGAGAATTAACTGAATACACGAGGACCTCACTAGTATATATCACACACAGAGAATTAACTGAATACACAAGGACCTCACTAATATATATCACAGAAAGAGAATAAACTATATACACAAGCTTCTCACTAGTATATATCACAGACAGAGAATTAACTGGACACACAAGGACCTCACTAGTTTTTATCACAGACAGAGACTTAACTGGATACACGAGGACCTCACTAGTATATATCACAAAAAGAGAATAAACTGAATATACGAGGACCTCACTAGTATATATCACAGACAGAGAATACACTAAATACACAAGGACATCACTAGTATATATCAGATACAGAGAAATAACTGAATACACGAGGACCTCACTAGTATATATCACAGACAGAGAATAAACTGGATACACGAGGACCTCACTAGTATATATCACAGAAAGAGAATAAACTGAATACACGAGGACCTCACTAGTATATATCACAGACAGAGAATAAACTGAATACACAAGGACCTCACTAGTATTTATCACAGACAGAGAAATAACTGAATACACGAGGACCTCACTAGTATATATCACAGAAAGAGAATAAACTGAATACACAAGGACCTCACTAGTATTTATCACAGACAGAGAAATAACTGGATACACGAGGACCTCACTAGTATATATCACAGACAGAGAATAAACTGAATACACGAGGACCTCACTAGTATATATCACAGACAGAGAATAAACTGAATACACGAGGACCTCACTAGTATATATCACAGACAGAGAATAAACTGAATACATGGGGACCTCACTAGTATTTATCACAGACAGAGAATAAACTGAATACACGAGGACCTCACTAGTATATATAACAGACAGAGAATTAACTGGATACACGAGGACCTCACAAGTATATATTACAGAGAATTAACTGAATACATGAGGACCTCACTAGTATATATCACAGACAGAGAATAAACTAAATACACAAGGACATCACTAGTATTTATCACAGACAGAGAATTAACTGAATACACAAGGACATCACTAGTATTTATCACACACAGAGAATTAACTAAATACACAAGGACCTCACTAGTATATATCACAGACAGAGAATTAACTAAATACACAAGGACCTCACTAGTATATATCACAGACAGAGAATAAACTGAATACACAAGGACCTCACTAGTATATATCACAGACAGAGAATAAACTGAATACACAAGGTCCTCACTAGTATATATCACAGACAGAGAAATAACTGAATACATGAGGACCTCACTAGTATATATCACAGACAGAGAATTAACTGAATACACAAGGACCTCACTAATATATATCACAGAAAGAGAATAAACTATATACACAAGCTTCTCACTAGTATATATCACAGACAGAGAATTAACTGGACACACAAGGACCTCACTAGTTTTTATCACAGACAGAGACTTAACTGGATACACGAGGACCTCACTAGTATATATCACAAAAAGAGAATAAACTGAATATACGAGGACCTCACTAGTATATATCACAGACAGAGAATTAACTAGATACACACGGACCTCACTAGTATATATCACAGACAGAGAATACACTAAATACACAAGGACATCACTAGTATATATCAGATACAGAGAAATAACTGAATACACGAGGACCTCACTAGTATATATCACAGACAGAGAATAAACTGGATACACGAGGACCTCACTAGTATATATCACAGAAAGAGAATAAACTGAATACACGAGGACCTCACTAGTATAAATCACAGACAGAGAATAAACTGAATACACAAGGACCTCACTAGTATTTATCACAGACAGAGAAATAACTGAATACACGAGGACCTCACTAGTATATATCACAGACAGAGAATAAACTGAATACACAAGGACCTCACTAGTATTTATCACAGACAGAGAAATAACTGGATACACGAGGACCTCACTAGTATATATCACAGACAGAGAATAAACTGAATACACGAGGACCTCACTAGTATATATCACAGACAGAGAATAAACTGAATACACGAGGACCTCACTAGTATATATCACAGACAGAGAATAAACTGAATACATGGGGACCTCACTAGTATTTATCACAGACAGAGAATAAACTGAATACACGAGGACCTCACTAGTATATATCACAGACAGAGAATTAACTGGATACACGAGGACCTCACAAGTATATATTACAGAGAATTAACTGAATACATGAGGACCTCACTAGTATATATCACAGACAGAGAATAAACTGAATACACAAGGACCTCACTAGTATTTATCACAGACAGAGAATTAACTGAATACACAAGGACATCACTAGTATTTATCACACACAGAGAATTAACTAAATACACAAGGACCTCACTAGTATATATCACAGACAGAGAATTAACTGGATACACAAGGACCTCACTAGTATATATCACAGACAGAGAATAAACTGAATACACAAGGACCTCACTAGTATATATCACAGACAGAGAATAAACTGAATACACAAGGTCCTCACTAGTATATATCACAGACAGAGAAATAACTGAATACATGAGGACCTCACTAGTATATATCACAGACAGAGAATTAACTAAATACACAAGGACCTCACTAGTATTTATCACAGACAGAGAATAAACTGGATACACAAGGACCTCACTAGTATATATCACAGACAGAGAATAAACTGGATACACAAGGACCTCACTAGTATATATCACAGACAGAGAATAAACTGGATACACAAGGACCTCACTAGTATATATCACAGACAGAGAATAAACTGAATACACAAGGACCTCACTAGTATATATCACAGACAGAGAATAAACTGAATACACGAGGACCTCACTAGTATATATCACAGACAAAGAATAAACTGAATACACGAGGACCTCACTAGTATATATCACAGACAGAGAATTAACTGGATACACAAGGACCTCACTAGTATATATCACAGACAGAGAATTAACTGAATACACGAGGACCTCACTAGTATATATCACAGACAGAGAATTAACTGGATACACGAGGACCTCACTAGTATATATCACAGACAGAGAATTAACTGGATACACGAGGACCTCACTAGTATTTATCACAGACAGAGAAATAACTGGATACACAAGGACCTCACTAGTATATATCACAGACAGAGAATTACCTGAATACACGAGGACCTCACTAGTATATATCACAGACAGAGAATAAACTGAATACACGAGGACCTCACTAGTATATATCACAGACAGAGAATAAACTGAATACACGAGGACCTCACTAGTATATATCACAGACAGAGAAATAACTGAATACACGAGGACCTCACTAGTATATATCACAGACAGAGAATACACTGGATACACAAGGACCTCACTAGTGTATATCACAGATAGAGAATTAACTGGATACACGAGGACCTCACTAGTATATATCACAGACAGAGAATAAACTGGATACACAAGGACCTCACTAGTATATATCACAGACAGAGAATTAACTGGATACACGAGGACCTCACTAGTATATATCACAGACAGAGAATAAACTGAATACACGAGGACCTCACTAGTATATATCACAGACAGAGAATAAACTGAATACACGAGGACCTCACTAGTATATATCACAGACAGAGAAATAACTGAATACACGAGGACCTCACTAGTATATATCACAGACAGAGAATACACTGGATACACGAGGACCTCACTAGTATATATCACAGACAGAGAATACACTGGATACACGAGGACCTCACTAGTATATATCACAGACAGAGAATAAACTGAATACACAAGGACCTCACTAGTATATATCACAGACAGAGAATAAACTGAATACACGAGGACCTCACTAGTATATATCACAGACAGAGAAATAACTGAATACACGAGGACCTCACTAGTATATATCACAGACAGAGAAATAACTGAATACACGAGGACCTCACTAGTATATATCACAGACAGAGAATAAACTGATTACACGAGGACCTCACTAGTATATATCACAGACAGAGAATAAACTGAATACACAAGGACCTCACTAGTATATATCACAGACAGAGAATAAACTGAATACACAAGGAACTCACTAGTATATATCACAGACAGAGAATACACTGGATACACGAGGACCTCACTAGTATATATCACAGACAGAGAATAAACTGAATACACAAGGACCTCACTAGTATATATCACAGACAGAGAATAAACTGAATACACGAGGACCTCACTAGTATATATCACAGACAGAGAATTAACTAAATACACAAGGACCTCACTAGTATATATCACAGACAGAGAATAAACTGAATACACAAGGACCTCACTAGTATATATCACAGACAGAGAATAAACTGAATACACAAGGTCCTCACTAGTATATATCACAGACAGAGAAATAACTGAATACATGAGGACCTCACTAGTATATATCACAGACAGAGAATTAACTAAATACACAAGGACCTCACTAGTATTTATCACAGACAGAGAATAAACTGGATACACAAGGACCTCACTAGTATATATCACAGACAGAGAATACACTGAATACACGAGGACCTCACTAGTATATATCACAGACAGAGAAATAATTGGATACACAAGGACCTCACTAGTATATATCACAGAAAATAAGAAGTAAAATAATTATTGTTGTTGGTTTGCTTTATTCTACATTTAAGCAGGAATAAAATATCGAAATTTAGAATTAACTACAGAAAACATTTTAAATTCAGAGAGAGGTTTCGTAACTACTTCTGGCAGTGTGACTGTATATATATATATATATATATATATATATATATATATATATATATATATATATATATACAAATATATATATACTAGCTACTTGACTGTCAAAAATGAAGGGGCAATATAATTTGAAGCCATGGTAATGCTGTTTGACACACAATGTAAAGCTTTTTGTACTGTGAGGACCTTCGGCGCTCATTGCGACCCTCTCCTCTCGTGTACTTTTGCTCCTCTGAGCACCTTCATCATTCATCAGAAAGAGAGATATATATTTATCTATATTTAGTTAACTAATAATGAATGAATTAGTTCTTGAATAAATTAATATAGTTTATCTATTTTTAATTAATTTATCCATTAATCAATAGCCTGAAGAGCTAACAATCTGTTTGTATTTTCCAGCAGCATACAATGTAGAGTTTGAGTGTTGGTGTCCTGATGATAAAGTGTAATGAATGTCCCAACTGTGCATTAGAAATAGGCTGCGTGCGCGAGGGAAAATCTGTTGGTGTAGTTGTGTAAAGCGCCATTGTAGATTCGTAATGTTATTAATTTGTTACGCGGCTCTCGAGCATTTCCCGTCATTTGTAATAGTGTATTTTGTACGTTCCTGTGTGAAAGTGCTACGCGTTTGGCAGTGGTTTGCGCGGTCCGGGGTCGTGTAGCCTCCTTTTTTTTTGGCACCCATTTTTTTTCCGCTTAAGTGATTTTCGAGTGGCGAAACTCGTCAAAATCGCCTTAAATTTGCGTTCCAACTCACTCCCAGACGTCCTTGCTGTTCCCCCGTGCTGTGTGTGGTGTTTTTGTTGCATTTTTTTTTATTTGTGTTCTTGGGAATTTCGCGCTTCGGCCTTTAACCTCGTACTTTTGCTATCTCGTATTTTTTTTTTCAAAGTCCTGCGTCTCTTTTTTTTCTCAAAGTCATGCGTTTGTCAAGTGCTTGGAGACTAAGGCGATCCTGCGTTTACTACGTGTTTGGTGGCTAAGTCCCACGTGTTTCATTGCCTGCCCTGTGTGACTCGCAGAGATGAGTGCCTTTGGTGCTCATCACCTAAGTGCTACGCATTAATTGCCTCTCACCGCCTAACTCGTACGCACCATGCAAAGCGCGATGACGTCTCGCAGTTTAACATTTATAATATGTGATATATATATATATATATATATATATACACCCAGGTTCACTACTTAATTGGAGCCCTAGGTGAGGACTTTGATATTACTCCCCAATATAAGGTACAGATACAGGTAAATAGAACACCTGCTTGCGTTGCTTGGATAGGCTATCTAGGATTTCAATTTAGGTATATGGAAGCTTGTTGGATTATGAAGCATCTGTTAGAGGAGAATTAATAATGTATGAAAATATTTCTGCATGAAAAAATCCCAAAATAAACATTAAGAAACTTATCTTAACGTTTTGCAAAATGTCTTCCGTTTTTAGGCAGTTGGTTTAGAGATGGCGGTCCATCACTGGCGGCTATGTCTGCTCTTGTTGGTGGTATTCGAGACATTTCTGTATCTCTTGTTATTAGCTCCTGATATTCTGTCCATGTCATATTTCTAGGCCGGCTGCCCAGTAGTCATTAAAGCCATCTGTCACTGTCACACCCGGCTAAGGAATGAATGTCATTTGCTTTTTCAACTTAGATTTTATTAGTGATTACAGGAAATACATAAAAGTGTACACCTCAAATACTAACCTCAATCAATAACATGATGATAAAAAGATAAGATTTAGAGGATCTGAAAAACGAATTCTCCCTGAAAAACGACCTAAAGCCAACACTGTGGAAAGTGACAACTGGCATGGTCAAATATTTCCTTATTAGTGGTTAACGGTGAGACAAAGGATCAAAGGCATATCACTTGCAAAGCACTTGGCACTACTTGACCTTTGTCTATTAAAGCAAAGTGTTTTAGTTGCTGTCTGACAGCCTAGTTAACAATAACGCTTATTTTCACTCCTCTGACACTCCCTCCCTCTCTGTCACACACCCTCTCCCTTTCTCACCCTCTTCTGATAATTTTTCCACTCACCCTCTTTTCTCTCACTCTCTCTCCCTCATCTCCCTCTCTATCTCTCCCTCCTCTCTTTCCTCTGCCTCCTCTTACTCATTCTCTCTCTCTCCTCTCATCCTCTCTCATCTCTCTATCTATCCCTCCTCTCACACTCTCGATCTCTCCCTCCCCTCTCTCGCCTCTCACCTTCTCTCCCTCATGTTACTCTCTATCTCTCTCTCATCTCACTTTATCTCTCTCCGTCCTCTCTCTGATACTCTCCATCTGTCCTCTCTCCTCTCACTTCTCCATCATCTCACTCTCTATCTCTCCCTCCTCTCTATCTCTCCTCTATCTCTCTCCTCTCACCTTCTCTTTATCATCTCACTATCTATCTCTCCCTCCTCTCTCCCTCCTCTCTCTCTCCTCTCCCCTACTCTCCATCATCTCACTCTCTATCTATCCCTCCTCTCTCTCTCTCCGCTCACTTCTCCATCATCTCACTCTCTATCTCTCCCTCCTCTCTCTCTCTCCTCTCACTTCTCCATCATCTCACTCTCTATCTCTCCCTCCTCTCACTCCTTCTCACTCCTTCTCTCTCTCCTCCCTCTCTACTCTCTTTCTCCTCTCAACATCATCTCACTCTCTATCTCTTCCTCCTCTCACTCCTTCTCTCCCTCCCTCCTCCCTCCCTCTCTCCTCTCTCTCTCCTCTCTCCATTATCTCACTCTCTATCTCTCCCTCCTCTCCCTCCTCTCTCTCTCCATCATCTCCCTCTCTATCTCTCCCTCCTCTCTCTCTCTCCTCTCACCTTCTCTCTTCCTTCTCTCTCTGACACTATATCTCCCTCCTCTCTCTCTCTCCTCTCACCTTCTTTCTATCTCTCCCTCCCCTCCCTCCTCTCTCTCTCCTCTCACCTTCTCTCTTCCTCCCCTCTCCCTTCTCCCTCCTCTCTCTCCTCTCTCCATCATCTCACTCTCTATCTCTTCCTCCTCTCATTCCTTCTTTCCCTCCCTCCTCCCTCCCTCTCTCCTCTCTCTCTCTCCTCTCTCCATTATCTCACTCTCTATCTCTCCCTCCTCTCTCCCTCCTCCCTCCTCTCTCTCTCCATCATCTCCCTCTCTATCTCTCCCTCCTCTCTCCCTCCTCTCTCTCTCTCCTCTTACCTTCTCTCTTCCTTCTCTCTCTGACACTCTCTATCTCTCCCTCCACTCTCTCTCTCCTCTTACCTTCTATCTATCTCTCCCTCCTCTCCCTCCTCTCTCTCTCCTCTCACCTTCTCTCTTCTTCCCCTCTCCCTCCTCCCTCCTCTCCCTCCTCTCTCTCTCCTCTCACCTTCTCTCTATCTCTCCCTCCTCTCCCTCCTCTCTCTCTCTCCTCTCACCTTCTCTCTTCCTCCCCTCTCCCTCCTCTCCCTCCTCTCTCTCTCCTCTCACCTTCTCTCTATCTCTCCCTCCTCTCCCTCCTCTCTCTCTCCTCTCACCTTCTCTCTTCCTCCCCTCTCCCTCCTCCCTCCTCTCCCTCCTCTCTCTCTCCTCTCACCATCTCCCTAGCACTTGTTTCCCTGCTACCCTCAGGCTGTCTTGTTCTAGTTGCTGTCTCACTGCTCTGTTTATGGATTTTTCTGTATTTCTCGTGTTACTTTCTGCAAATCATTCAGGTGAAACACAAACTCCCAAGTCTGTCGGTCTCATCCGTGGAATCCCCCGCTCTCCATGTCATTAGTGTTAAATGCACGGACATGTCTGGCACTTCCAGAGAATAAACCGATGTGGAGGGGCGTCTGCTCCAAGACAGATCTGACCTCACATGGTCTTTATCTACAGCTCAGGGATTACCCGGCAAAGTAAAGAAACAGAGATGTTATGACAGATGAGAGCGCGCCCACCTGGGCAGCGCCAACTGGTCAATGTTTGTTTTCACACAAAGAGTTTTTGGCATATTCATATTTATTGGGTTTGGGCTGTGTGTCCGGTCTGTGTGTCCGGTCTGTGTGTCCGGTCTGTGTGTCCGGTCTGTGTGTCCGGTCTGTGTGCCCGGTCTGTGGGTCCGGTCTGTGGGTCCGGTCTGTGTGCCCGGTCTGTGTGTCCGGTCTGTGTGTCCGGTCTGTGTGCCCAGTCTGTGGGTCCGGTCTGTGTGTCCGGTCTGTGTGTGCAGTCTGTGTGCCCGGTCTGTGTGTCCGGTCTGTGTGTGTCTAGTCTGTGTGTCCAGTCTGTGTGTCCAGTCTGTGTGTCTAGTCTGTGTGTCCGTTCTGTGTGTTCGGTCTGTGTGTGCAGTCTGTGTGCCCAGTCTGTGTGTCCAGTCTGTGTGTCCGGTCTGTGTGTCCAGTCTGTGTGTCCGGTCTGTGTGTCCGGTCTGTGTGTCCAGTCTGTGTGCCCGGTCTGTGTGCCCAGTCTGTGTGTGCAGTCTGTGTGCCCAGTCTGTGTGTCCAGTCTGTGTGTCCGGTCTGTGCGCGCAGTCTGTGTGCCCGGTCTGTGTGCCCGGTCTGTGTGTCCGGTCTGTGTGTCCGGTCTGTGTGTCCGGTCTGTGTGTCCAGTCTGTGTGTCCAGTCTGTGTGCCCAGTCTGTGTGTGCAGTTTGTGTGCCCAGTCTGTGTGTCCAGTCTGTGTGCCCGGTCTGTGTGCCCAGTCTGTGTGTGCAGTCTGTGTATCCGGTCTGTGTGCCCGGTCTGTGTGTCCGGTCTGTGTGTCCGGTCTGTGTGTCCGGTCTGTGCGCGCAGTCTGTGTGCCCGGTCTGTGTGTCCGGTCTGTGTGTCCGGTCTGTGTGTCCGGTCTGTGTGTCCAGTCTGTGTGTCCAGTCTGTGTGTCCGGTCTGTGTGCGCAGTCTGTGTGTCCGGTCTGTGTGTCCGGTCTGTGTGTCCAGTCTGTGTGTCCGGTCTGTGTGCCCGGTCTGTGTGTCCGGTCTGTGTGCCCGGTCTGTGTGTCCGGTCTGTGTGTTCGGTCTGTGTGTCCGGTCTGTGTGCTCGGTCTGTG
The DNA here is from genome assembly GCA_027410445.1 of Discoglossus pictus. Taxonomy (NCBI): domain Eukaryota; kingdom Metazoa; phylum Chordata; class Amphibia; order Anura; family Alytidae; genus Discoglossus; species Discoglossus pictus. The sequence goes on from CM050167.1 coordinate 399,051,469, forward strand.
TGTCCGGTCTGTGTGTCCGGTCTGTGTGTCCGGTCTGTGTGTCCGGTCTGTGTGTCCGGTCTGTGTGCCCGGTCTGTGTGTCCGGTCTGTGTGTCCGGTCTGTGTGTCCGGTCTGTGGGTCCGGTCTGTGTGTCCGGTCTGTGTGCCCAGTCTGTGTGCCCGGTCTGTGTGCCCGGTCTGTGTGTCCGGTCTGTGTGTCCGGTCTGTGTGTCCGGTCTGTGTGCCCAGTCTGTGTGTCCAGTCTGTGTGTGCAGTTTGTGTGCCCAGTCTGTGTGTCCAGTCTGTGTGCCCAGTCTGTGTGTCCTGTCTGTGTGTCCGGTCTGTGTGTCCGCTCTGTGTGTCCGGTCTGTGTGTCCGGTCTGTGTGTCCGGTCTGTGTGCCCGGTCTGTGTGTCCGGTCTGTGTGTTCGGTCTGTGTGTCCGGTCTGTGTGCCCAGTTTGTGGGTGCAGTCTGTGTGTCCAGTCTGTGTGTCCGGTCTGTGTGTCCGGTCTGTGTGTCCGGTCTGTGTGCCCGGTCTGTGTGTCCGGTCTGTGTGTTCGGTCTGTGTGTCCGGTCTGTGTGCCCGGTCTGTGTGTCCGGTCTGTGTGTCCGGTCTGTGTGTCCGGTCTGTGGGTCCGGTCTGTGTGTCCGGTCTGTGTGCCCAGTCTGTGTGCCCGGTCTGTGTGCCCGGTCTGTGTGTCCGGTCTGTGTGTCCGGTCTGTGTGTCCGGTCTGTGTGCCCAGTCTGTGTGTCCAGTCTGTGTGTGCAGTTTGTGTGCCCAGTCTGTGTGTCCGGTCTGTGTGTCCGGTCTGTGTGCCCGGTCTGTGTGCCCGGTCTGTGTGTCTGGTCTGTGTGTCCGGTCTGTGTGCCCGGTCTGTGTGTCCGGTCTGTGTGTTCGGTCTGTGTGTCCGGTCTGTGTGTCCGGTCTGTGTGTCCGGTCTGTGTGTTCGGTCTGTGTGTCCGGTCTGTGTGTCCGGTCTGTGTGTCCGGTCTGTGTGCCCGGTCTGTGTGTCCGGTCTGTGTGTCCGGTCTATGTGCCCGGTCTGTGTGTCCGGTCTGTGTGTCCGGTCTGTGTGTCCGGTCTGTGTGCCCGGTCTGTGTGTCCGGTCTGTGTGTCCGGTCTGTGCGCGCAGTCTGTGTGCCCGGTCTGTGTGCCCGGTCTGTGTGTCCGGTCTGTGTGTCCGGTCTGTGTGTCCGGTCTGTGTGTGCAGTCTGTGTGTCTGGTCTGTGTGTCCGGTCTGTGTGTCCGGTCTGTGTGCCCGGTCTGTGTGTCCGGTCTGTGTGTCCGGTCTGTGTGTCCGGTCTGTGTGCCCGGTCTGTGTGTCCGGTCTGTGTGCCCAGTCTGTGTGTCCTGTCTGTGTGTCCGGTCTGTGTGCGCAGTCTGTGTGTCCGGTCTGTGTGTCCGGTCTTTGTGTCCAGTCTGTGTGTCCGGTCTGTGTGTCTGGTCTGTGTGCCCAGTCTGTGTGTCCGGTCTGTGTGTCCGGTCTGTGTGCCCGGTCTGTGTGTCCGGTCTGTGTGTCCGGTCTGTGTGCCCAGTCTATGTGCCCAGTCTGTGTGCCCAGTCTGTGTGTCCAGTCTGTGTGTCCAGTCTGTGTGCCCGGTCTGTGTGTCCGGTCTGTGTGCCCAGTCTATGTGCCCAGTCTGTGTGCCCAGTCTGTGTGTCCAGTCTGTGTGTCCAGTCTGTGTGTCCGGTCTGTGTGTCCGGTCTGTGTGTGCAGTCTGTGTGTCCGGTCTGTGTGTGCAGTCTGTGTGTCCGGTCTGTGTGTCCGGTCTGTGTGCCCAGTCTGTGTGTCCGGTCTGTGTGTCCGGTCTGTGTGTCCGGTCTGTGTGTCCAGTCTGTGTGTCCGGTCTGTGTGTCCAGTCTGTGTGTCCGGTCTTTGTGTCCGGTCTGTGTGTCCGGTCTGTGTGTCCAGTCTGTGTGTCCGGTCTGTGTGTCCAGTCTGTGTGTCCAGTCTGTGTGTCCGGTCTGTGTGCCCAGTCTGTGTGTCCGGTCTTTGTGTCCGGTCTGTGTGCCCAGTCTGTGTGCCCAGTCTGTGTGTCCGGTCTGTGTGTCCGGTCTTTGTGTCCGGTCTGTGTGCCCGGTCTGTGTGTCCGGTCTGTGTGTCCAGTCTGTGTGTCCAGTCTGTGTGCCCAGTCTGTGTGTCCAGTCTGTGTGTCCGGTCTGTGTGCCCAGTCTGTGTGCCCACTCTGTGTGTCCGGTCTGTGTGTCCGGACTGTGTGTCCGGTCTGTGTGCCCAGTCTGTGTGCCCACTCTGTGTGTCCGGTCTGTGGGTGCAGTCTGTGCGCCCAGTCTGTGTGTGTAGTCTGTGTGCCCACTCTGTGTGTCCGGTCTGTGTGCCCGGTCTGTGTGTCCGGTCTTTGTGTCCGGTCTGTGTGCCCGGTCTGTGTGTCCGGTCTGTGTGTCCAGTCTGTATGTCCGGTCTGTGTGTCCGGTCTGTGTGTCCGGTCTTTGTGTCCGGTCTGTGTGCCCGGTCTGTGTGTCCGGTCTGTGTGTCCAGTCTGTGTGTCCAGTCTGTGTGCCCAGTCTGTGTGTCCAGTCTGTGTGTCCGGTCTGTGTGTGCAGTCTGTGTGCCCAGTCTGTGGGTGCAGTCTGTGTGCCCACTCTGTGTGTCCGGTCTGTGTGTCCGGCCTGTGTGCCCAGTCTGTGTGCCCACTCTGTGTGCCCACTCTGTGTGTCCGGTCTGTGTTTCCGGTCTGTGTGCCCACTCTGTGTGTCCGGTCTGTGTGTCCGGCCTGTGTGCCCAGTCTATGTGCCCAGTCTGTGTGCCCACTCTGTGTGCCCACTCTGTGTGCCCAGTCTGTGTGTCCGGTCTGTGTGCGCAGTCTGTATGCCCAGTTTGTGGGTGCAGTCTGTGTGTCCAGTCTGTGTGTCCGGTCTGTGTGCCCAGTCTGTGTGCCCAGTCTGGGTGACCATCCAGTCTAAAATATTATTGTAATGTTCTTGCTGGATGCGTAATATAATTGTTGTTGTAGCCATTTATTTGTGTCTGAATCTCTGTGACCCTTTGGACCGCGGCACGCCAAACACATCTGTCAGCCACTGGCCCTCTGGGCTCTCTCAAGCTCATGTTCATTGCTTCTATGACCTCATCTATCCTCTTCCTCATGTGCCTTCAATCTTTCCCAATATCAGAATCTTCTCTTGGGAATCCTGTCTTCTCATGACATGGACACAATATTTGAGCTCCGGCCTCATGATCAAACCTTCCAATGAACGGTTTTGCTTTGGAGTGAGGTAGCTGTGAGTGTCCAGTAATCTAGAAGCATTATCAGAGAATTACAGTAGGTAGTGATACATTTTATTTAGACAACCACAGATAGAATGACGAGCTTTCGAGAGTAGCACCTCTCTTTCTCAAGTCAGAAGCAATGCTATTAAGTAGAGGAATAGAGTGGCAGACAGCGTGAATAATGATCTGTTCAGGCAGGTGAGCAGGTCTCTACACAAGGTATTAGATAAGAGAAAACCAGAGTAATATGTTAGAGCCATAATGTGTGGCCATGTAGTGGGGTCACAAGAAGCTTTGAGTTATGGTGATCTTTATTGCTAAAGAATGTGATCATCTTCATTTCAGATTTTTTTTCCTCTACTGGATGTTTTTGAAATACCCTCTGAGTATTTTGATTTTCAGGTTTTGGATGGAGTCATCATTTTAGGTAAAATGGTGTCCAACTGGGGTACAATAACTGTTTCCATTGTGTTTTTTGAAAATATGCACTTATATAGTGTAGTGGTCCTTTAAACAAAGCTAGTTAAATATGAGATTATCTTTAAAAAATAAAAATATGTGACGTTTTCCAAAATACTGTCCTCCCACACGCTTCTATAATCTGCATGTCGTTAGCACAGTCCAATCTAGGGCTCTCTCGCCCAGGAGTCTCACTAACGAGCCTCACTAACGAGCTGTGATCTCACACACACAGTATTGTACATTGCAATGAAATACAGGACTCGTTGTGATATTTATGACATTGATGCCATTTAAATCCCTTGTGATTCTTACAGTGAGAACTTCTTGTTCTTTTCAAGTGGTGAGCTCTTTACAGAGAAATACAACTAGAGCATGCCCAGAATACTGATGTGTACAGCTTTAAGGACAGGAGGAAGTGGAGCTATGTGACAGAAACCGGCAAATATATCAAAGGATTTAAAAAAGTTCAATGCAAGAACAAGAGGTTATGGTTTGCACTTAGAATGTACAATATTTAGCTCTCTCTCTCTTTAACTCCTCACCTAGCCTCACATAACCGCCATGTAACTCCTCCTATTACTCAATATAAATACAACATAAACATACAGTGGATATAAAAAGTCTACACACCCCTGTTAAAATGTCAGGTTTCTGTGCTGTAAAAAAATGAGACAAAGATAAATCATTTCAGAACTTTTTCCACCATTAATGTGACCTATAAACTGTACAACTCAATTGAAAAACAAACTGAAATCTTTTAGGTGGAGGGAAGAAAAAATATAAAAATAAAATAATATGGTTGCATAAGTCTGCACACCCTTAAACTAATACTTTGTTGAAGCCCCTTGTGATCAGTCTTTTTGGGTATGAGTCTATCAGCATGGCACATTATGACATGGCAAGATTTGCCCACTCTTTGCTCTGTCAGATTGCGAGGGCATCTCCTGGGCACAGCCCTCTTCAGATCCCAATCGGATTCAGGTCTGGGCTCTGGCTGGGCCATTCCAAAACTGTAATCTTCTTCTGGTGAAGCCATTCCTTTAGGGATTTGGATGTATGCTTTGGGTCGTTGTCATGCTGAAAGATGAAGTTCCTCTTCATGTTCAGCTTTCTAGCAGAAGCCTGAAGGTTTTGTGCCAATATTGACTGGTATTTGGAACTGTTCATAATTCCCTCTATCTTAACTAAGGCCCCAGTTCCAGCCCCAAAGCATGATGCTGCCACCACCATGCTTCACTGTGGGTATGGCGTTCTTTTGGTGATGCGCAGTGTTGTTTTTCCACCAAACATATCTTTTGGAATTATGGCCAAAAAGTTCAACCTTGGTTTCATCAGACCATAACACCTTTTCCCACATGCTTTTGGGAGACTTCAGTTGTGTTTTTGCAAAAGGTAGCCTGGCTTGGATGTTTTTCTTCGAAAGGAAAGTCTTTCGTCTTGCCACTCTACCCCATAGCCCAGACATATGAAGAATACGGGAGATTGTTGTTACATGTACCACACAGCCAGTACTTGCCAGATATTCCTGCAGCTCCTTTAATGTTGCTGTAGGCCTCTTGGTAGCCTCCCAGACCAGTTTTCTTCTCGTCTTTTCATTAATTTTGGAGGGAGCTCCAGTTCTTGGTAATGTCACTGTTGTGCCATATTTTCTCCACTTGATGATGATGTCTTCACTGTGTTCCATGGTATATCTAATGCCTTGGAAATTATTTTGTACCCTTCTCCTGACTGATACCTTTTAACACTGAGATCGCTCTGATGCTTTGGAAGCTCTCTGTGGACCATGGCTTTTGCTGTGGGATGCGACTAAGAAAATTTCAGGAAAGACCAACTAGAGCAGCTGAACTTTATTTGGGGTTAATCAGAGGCACTTTAAATGATGGCAGGTGTATGCTGACTCCTATTTAACATGATTTGGAATGTGATTACTTAATTCTGAACACAGCTACATCCCCAGTTATAAGAGGGTGTGCAGACTTATGCAACCACATTATTTATTTATTTTATTTTTTTCTTCCCTCCACCTAAAAGATTTCAGTTTGTTTTTCAATTGAGTTGTACAGCTTATAGGTCACATTAAAGGTGGAAAAAGTTCTGAAATGATTTATCTTTGTCTCATTTTATTACAGCACAGAAACCTGACATTTTAACAGGGGTGTGTAGACTTTTTATATCCACTGTATGATGCTTCTCCTAAACTACAGTTGCCTTTTAGTGTGAGATGGGAGAGCTGATTAGATCTTTATTCCTCATTCAGTTATCTGTACTGCTGTATCCATGGCAGATTTTTATTAGACCAACTAGGCAGCCGCCTAGGGGGCACTTCCCTATGAAGGGCGCCTCATATCACACTTCAAAATGTTCCTTGGCATAAAAAGACTCATCGCTAGGGGGCATATGCCTGCAACTAGAGAGCTACAAGAGAGAGGGAGCTGCTGTGCCTAGGGGAGCCAGAGATATAAATCTGGCCCTGGCTGTACCTGATACAATATTACATTATCCAGATGTAGCACCTCACATTGTTGCAAAAGTAGTTTGCACAGAGATTAAAAACCTTTTTCAGTACTTTGCAATGTTTAAAACATGTTCTGTATGTATAATGGAGCAAGTGTTTCTATAGGGTCCTTTTAGGGATCATCGGGTCCATTATGTGTCATATTCCCCACTGACAAACTACAAATATGGGATCCATTTTTGAAAGAAATGTTAAAATTTTCTCTAACTATATTCTCCCTCCTCTATTATACATTGCAGGATTATTATAAGTCCTGCAATGTGACTTCTCCCTATATGATTGTGTGTCCTTGGGTGTCATTGGGTGTCAGGTGGATATTATTATCCCTCCCCAATGTCCTTCTATTCACTGGAAATCCCCTGACCGTCTCAGACCCCTAAATGTAAAAAAACCTCTACCTCCGGCCCTGACCATGTCCTACTTTGCTGATTCCTCCCGTTGCTTTATCTCTCAGTCTAAGAGATTACCACTACGTGGGCAAAGGTATGACAGAAGCCTCCTCTGTACATAACTTATTAGTACATTTGTGTTCACATTTTAATGTCTAAAAATACATTTAAAAAACTTCAGATTTCCAAGAAATGCAGTTATTGCACTGCACTCTGGGAAACTGGGTGGGGACATGCAAATGAGCCCACAATGCATTTTCACTCTTTTACTAAATATCACTTTAGGGGCTCAGTTTGTGTGTCTCTATATCAGGGGCTCAGTTTGTGTGTCTCTATATCAGGGGCTCTGTTTGTGTCTCTATATCAGGGGCTCAGTTTGTGTGTCTCTATATCAGGGGCTCTGTTTGTGTGTCTCTATGTCAGGGGCTCTGTTTGTGTCTCTATATCAGGGGCTCAGTTTGTGTGTCTCTATATCAGGGGCTCTGTTTGTGTCTCTATATCAGGGGCTCTGTTTGTGTGTCTCTATATCAGGGTCTCTGTTTGTGTCTCTATACCAGGGGCTCTGTTTGTGTCTCTATGTCAGGGGCTCTGTTTGTGTCTCTATATCAGGGGTTCAGTTTGTGTGTCTCTATATCAGGGGCTCTGTTTGTGTGTCTCTATGTCAGGGGCTCTGTTTGTGTCTCTATATCAGGGGCTCAGTTTGTGTGTCTCTATATCAGGGGCTCTGTTTGTGTCTCTATATCAGGGGCTCTGTTTGTGTGTCTCTATATCAGGGGCTCTGTTTGTGTCTCTATGTCAGGGTCTCTGTTTGTGTCTCTATATCAGGGGCTCTGTTTGTGTCTCTATATCAGGGGCTCTGTTTGTGTCTCTATATCAGGGGCTCTGTTTATGTGTCTCTATATCAGGGGCTCAGTTTGTGTGTCTCTATATCAGGGGCTCTGTTTGTGTCTCTGTATCAGGGGCTCTGTTTGTGTCTCTATATCAGGGACTCTGTTTGTGTCTCTATATCAGGGGCTCTGTTTGTGTCTCTATATCAGGGGCTCAGTTTGTGTGTCTCTATGTCAGGGGCTCTGTTTGTGTGTCTCTATGTCAGGGGCTCTGTTTGTGTCTCTATGTCAGGGGCTCTGTTTGTGTGTCTCTATATCAGGGGCTCTGTTTGTGTCTCTATATCAGGGGCTCAGTTTGTGTGTCTCTATATCAGGGGCTCTGTTTGTGTCTCTATATCAGGGGCTCTGTTTGTGTCTCTATATCAGGGGCTCTGTTTATGTGTCTCTATATCAGGGGCTCAGTTTGTGTGTCTCTATATCAGGGGCTCTGTTTGTGTCTCTGTATCAGGGACTCTGTTTGTGTCTCTATACCAGGGGCTCTGTTTGTGTCTCTATATCAGGGGCTCAGTTTGTGTGTCTCTATATCAGGGACTCTGTTTGTGTCTCTATATCAGGGGCTCTGTTTGTGTCTCTACATCAGGGGCTCTGTTTGTGTGTCTCTATGTCAGGGGCTCTGTTTGTGTCTCTGTATCAGGGACTCTGTTTGTGTGTCTCTGTATCAGGGACTCTGTTTGTGCCTCTATATCAGGGGCTCTTTTTGTGTGTCTCTATATCAGGGGCTCTTTTTGTGTGTCTCTATATCAGGGGCTCTGTTTGTGTCTCTATGTCAGGGTCTCTGTTTGTGTGTCTCTATGTCAGGGGCTCTGTTTGTGTGTCTCTATATCAGGGGCTCTGTTTGTGTGTCTCTATATCAGGGGCTCTGTTTGTGTGTCTCTATGTCAGGGGCTCTGTTTGTGTGTCTCTATATCAGGGGCTCTGTTTGTGTCTCTATGTCAGGGGCTCTGTTTGTGTGTCTCTATATCAGGGGCTCTGTTTGTGTCTCTATATCAGGGGCTCTGTTTGTGTGTCTCTATGTCAGGGGCTCTGTTTGTGTCTCTGTATCAGGGACTCTGTTTGTGTCTCTATACCAGGGGCTCTGTTTGTGTCTCTATGTCAGGGGCTCTGTTTGTGTCTCTTTGTCAGGGGCTCTGTTTGTGTGTCTCTATATCAGGGGCTCTGTTTGTGTGTCTCTATATCAGGGGCTCTGTTTGTGTGTCTCTATGTCAGGGGCTCTGTTTGTGTGTCTCTATGTCAGGGGCTCTGTTTGTGTCTCTATATCAGGGGCTCAGTTTGTGTGTCTCTATATCAGGGGCTCTGTTTGTGTCTCTATATCAGGGGCTCTGTTTCTGTGTCTCTATATCAGGGGCTCTGTTTGTGTGTCTCTATATCAGGGGCTCTGTTTGTGTGTCTCTATGTCAGGGGCTCTGTTTGTGTCTCTATATCAGGGGCTCAGTTTGTGTGTCTCTATATCAGGGGCTCTGTTTGTGTCTCTATATCAGGGGCTCTGTTTGTGTGTCTCTATATCAGGGGCTCTGTTTGTGTCTCTATGTCAGGGTCTCTGTTTGTGTCTCTATATCAGGGGCTCTGTTTGTGTCTCTATATCAGGGGCTCTGTTTGTGTCTCTATATCAGGGGCTCTGTTTATGTGTCTCTATATCAGGGGCTCAGTTTGTGTGTCTCTATATCAGGGGCTCTGTTTGTGTCTCTGTATCAGGGACTCTGTTTGTGTCTCTATATCAGGGGCTCTGTTTGTGTCTCTATATCAGGGGCTCTGTTTGTGTCTCTATGTCAGGGGCTCAGTTTGTGTGTCTCTATGTCAGGGGCTCTGTTTGTGTGTCTCTATGTCAGGGGCTCTGTTTGTGTATCTCTATGTCAGGGGCTCTGTTTGTGTGTCTCTATATCAGGGGCTCTGTTTGTGTCTCTATATCAGGGGCTCAGTTTGTGTGTCTCTATATCAGGGGCTCTGTTTGTGTCTCTATATCAGGGGCTCTGTTTGTGTCTCTATATCAGGGGCTCTGTTTATGTGTCTCTATATCAGGGGCTCAGTTTGTGTCTCTATATCAGGGGCTCTGTTTATGTGTCTCTATATCAGGGGCTCTGTTTGTGTCTCTATATCAGGGGCTCTGTTTGTGTGTCTCTATATCAGGGGCTCTGTTTGTGTGTCTCTATATCAGGGGCTCTGTTTGTGTCTCTGTATCAGGGACTCTGTTTGTGTCTCTATACCAGGGGCTCTGTTTGTGTCTCTATATCAGGGGCTCAGTTTGTGTGTCTCTATATCAGGGACTCTGTTTGTGTCTCTATACCAGGGGCTCTGTTTGTGTCTCTACATCAGGGGCTCTGTTTGTGTGTCTCTATGTCAGGGGCTCTGTTTGTGTCTCTGTATCAGGGACTCTGTTTGTGTGTCTCTGTATCAGGGGCTCTGTTTGTGTGTCTCTATATCAGGGGCTCTGTTTGTGTCTCTATGTCAGGGTCTCTGTTTGTGTGTCTCTATGTCAGGGGCTCTGTTTGTGTGTCTCTATATCAGGGGCTCTGTTTGTGTGTCTCTATATCAGGGGCTCTGTTTGTGTGTCTCTATGTCAGGGGCTCTGTTTGTGTGTCTCTATATCAGGGGCTCTGTTTGTGTCTCTATGTCAGGGGCTCTGTTTGTGTGTCTCTATATCAGGGGCTCTGTTTGTGTGTCTCTATATCAGGGGCTCTGTTTGTGTCTCTATATCAGGGGCTCTGTTTGTGTGTCTCTATGTCAGGGGCTCTGTTTGTGTCTCTGTATCAGGGACTCTGTTTGTGTCTCTATACCAGGGGCTCTGTTTGTGTCTCTATGTCAGGGGCTCTGTTTGTGTCTCTATGTCAGGGGCTCTGTTTGTGTGTCTCTATATCAGGGGCTCTGTTTGTGTGTCTCTATATCAGGGGCTCTGTTTGTGTGTCTCTATATCAGGGGCTCTGTTTGTGTGTCTCTATATCAGGGGCTCTGTTTGTGTGTCTCTATGTCAGGGGCTCTGTTTGTGTGTCTCTATATCAGGGGCTCTGTTTGTGTGTCTCTATATCAGGGGCTCTGTTTTGTGTCTCTATGTCAGGGGCTCTGTTTGTGTGTCTCTATATCAGGGGCTCTGTTTGTGTGTCTCTATGTCAGGGGCTCTGTTTGTGTGTCTCTATATCAGGGGCTCTGTTTGTGTGTCTCTATATCAGGGGCTCTGTTTTGTGTCTCTATGTCAGGGGCTCTGTTTGTGTCTCTATATCAGGGGCTCTGTTTGTGTGTCTCTATATCAGGGGCTCTGTTTGTGTGTCTCTATATCAGGGGCTCTGTTTGTGTGTCTCTATATCAGGGGCTCTGTTTGTGTCTCTATATCAGGGGCTCTGTTTGTGTGTCTCTATGTCAGGGGCTCTGTTTGTGTCTCTGTATCAGGGACTCTGTTTGTGTCTCTATACCAGGGGCTCTGTTTGTGTCTCTATGTCAGGGGCTCTGTTTGTGTCTCTATGTCAGGGGCTCTGTTTGTGTGTCTCTATATCAGGGGCTCTGTTTGTGTGTCTCTATATCAGGGGCTCTGTTTGTGTGTCTCTATATCAGGGGCTCTGTTTGTGTGTCTCTATGTCAGGGGCTCTGTTTGTGTCTCTATATCAGGGGCTCTGTTTGTGTGTCTCTATATCAGGGGCTCTGTTTGTGTCTCTAAGTCAGGGGCTCTGTTTGTGTGTCTCTATATCAGGGGCTCTGTTTGTGTGTCTCTATGTCAGGGGCTCTGTTTGTGTCTCTATATCAGGGGCTCTGTTTGTGTCTCTATGTCAGGGGCTCTGTTTGTGTCTCTATATCAGGTGCTCTGTTTGTGTGTCTCTATATCAGGGGCTCTGTTTGTGTCTCTATGTCAGGGGCTCTGTCTGTGTGTCTCTATATCAGGGGCTCTGTTTGTGTCTCTATGTCAGGGGCTCTGTTTGTGTCTCTATATCAGGGGCTCTGCTTGTGTGTGTATATATCAGGGGCTCTGTTTGTGTCTCTATATCAGGGGTGCTGTTTGTGTGTGTCTATATCAGGGGCTCTGTTTGTGTGTCTCTATATCAGGGGCTCTGTTTGTGTGTCTCTATATCAGGGGCTCTGTTTGTGTCTCTATATCAGGTGCTCTGTTTGTGTCTCTATGTCAGGGGCTCTGTTTGTGTGTCTCTATATCAGGGGCTCTGTTTGTGTGTCTATATCAGGGGCTCTGTTTGTGTATCTCTATATCAGGGGCTCTGTTTGTGTGTCTCTATATCAGGGGCTCTGTTTGTGTGTCTCTGTATCAGGGGCTCTGTTTGTGTCTCTATGTCAGGGGCTCTGTTTGTGTGTCTCTGTATCAGGGGCTCTGTTTGTGTGTCTCTATATCAGGGGCTCTGTTTGTGTGTCTCTATGTCAGGGCTCTGTTTGTGTGTCTCTATATCAGGGGCTCTGTTTGTGTGTCTCTATGTCAGGGGCTCTGTTTGTGTCTCTGTATCGGGGACTCTGTTTGTGTCTCTATACCAGGGGCTCTGTTTGTGTCTCTATGTCAGGGGCTCTGTTTGTGTGTCTCTATATCAGGGGCTCTGTTTGTGTGTCTCTATATCAGGGGCTCTGTTTGTGTGTCTCTATGTCAGGGGCTCTGTTTGTGTGTCTCTATATCAGGGGCTCTGTTTATGTGTCTCTATATCAGGGGCTCTGTTTGTGTCTCTATATCAGGGGCTCTGTTTGTGTGTCTCTATGCCAGGAGCTCTGTTTGTGTGTCTCTATATCAGGGGCTCTGTTTGTGTGTCTCTATATCAGGGGCTCTGTTTGTGTCTCTATATCAGGGGCTCTGTTTGTGTGTCTCTATATCAGGGGCTCTGTTTGTGTCTCTATATCTGGGGCTCTGTTTGTGTATCTCTATATCAGGGGCTCTGTTTGTGTCTCTATATCAGGGGCTCTGTTTGTGTGTGTCTATATCAGGGGCTCTGTTTGTGTGTCTCTATATCAGGGGCTCTGTTTGTGTGTCTCTATATCAGGGGCTCTGTTTGTGTGTCTCTATATCAGGGGCTCTGTTTGTGTCTCTATGTCAGGGGCTCTGTTTGTGTGTCTCTATATCAGGGGCTCTGTTTGTGTGTCTCTATGTCAGGGGCTCTGTTTGTGTGTCTCTATATCAGGGGCTCTGTTTGTGTGTCTCTATATCAGGGGCTCTGTTTGTGTGTCTCTATGTCAGGGGCTCTGTTTGTGTCTCTGTATCGGGGACTCTGTTTGTGTCTCTATACCAGGGGCTCTGTTTGTGTCTCTATGTCAGGGGCTCTGTTTGTGTGTCTATATCAGGTGCTCTGTTTGTGTCTCTATATCAGGGGCTCTGTTTGTGTGTCTCTATATCAGGGGCTCTGTTTGTGTGTCTCTATGTCAGGGGCTCTGTTTATGTGTCTCTATATCAGGGGCTCTGTTTGTGTCTCTATATCAGGGGCTCTGTTTGTGTGTCTCTATGCCAGGAGCTCTGTTTGTGTGTCTCTATATCAGGGGCTCTGTTTGTGTGTCTCTATATCAGGGGCTCTGTTTGTGTCTCTATATCAGGGGCTCTGTTTGTGTGTCTCTATATCAGGGGCTCTGTTTGTGTCTCTATATCTGGGGCTCTGTTTGTGTATCTCTATATCAGGGGCTCTGTTTGTGTCTCTATATCAGGGGCTCTGTTTGTGTGTGTCTATATCAGGGGCTCTGTTTGTGTGTCTATATCAGGGGCTCTGTTTGTGTGTCTCTATTTCAGGGGCTCTGTTTGTGTGTCTCTATATCAGGGGCTCTGTTTGTGTCTCTATGTCAGGGGCTCTGTTTGTGTGTCTCTATATCAGGGGCTCTGTTTGTGTGTCTCTATGTCAGGGGCTCTGTTTGTGTGTCTCTATATCAGGGGCTCTGTTTGTGTGTCTCTATATCAGGGGCTCTGTTTGTGTGTCTCTATGTCAGGGGCTCTGTTTGTGTCTCTATATCGGGGACTCTGTTTGTGTCTCTATACCAGGGGCTCTGTTTGTGTCTCTATGTCAGGGGCTCTGTTTGTGTGTCTATATCAGGTGCTCTGTTTGTGTCTCTATATCAGGGGCTCTGTTTGTGTGTCTCTATATCAGGGGCTCTGTTTGTGTGTCTCTATGTCAGGGGCTCTGTTTGTGTGTCTCTATGTCAGGGGCTCTGTTTGTGTGTCTCTATATCAGGGGCTCTTTTTGTGTGTCTCTATATCAGGGGCTCTGTTTGTGTCTCTATATCAGGGGCTCTGTTTGTGTCTCTATATCAGGGGCTCTGTTTGTGTCTCTATATTAGGGGCTCTGTTTGTGTCTCTATATCAGGGGCTCTGTTTGTGTGTCTCTATATCAGGGGCTCTGTTTGTGTGTCTATATCTGGGGCTCTGTTTGTGTATCTCTATATCAGGGGCTCTGTTTGTGTCTCTATATCAGGGGCTCTGTTTGTGTGTGTCTATATCAGGGGCTCTGTTTGTGTGTCTCTATATCAGGGGCTCTGTTTGTGTGTCTCTATATCAGGGGCTCTGTTTGTGTGTCTATATCAGGGGCTCTGTTTGTGTCTCTATGTCAGGGGCTCTGTTTGTGTCTCTATATCAGGGGCTCTGTTTGTGTCTCTATGTCAGGGGCTCTGTTTGTGTCTCTATGTCAGGGGCTCTGTTTGTGTCTCTATATCAGGGGCTCTGTTTGTGTCTCTATGTCAGGGGCTCTGTTTGTGTCTCTATATCAGGGGCTCTGTTTGTGTGTCTATATCAGGGGCTCTGTTTTGTGTCTCTATGTCAGGGGCTCTGTGTGTGTGTCTCTATATCAGGGGCTCTGTTTGTGTGTCTCTATATCAGGGGCTCTGTTTGTGTGTCTCTATGTCAGGGGCTCTGTTTGTGTCTCTATATCAGGGGCTCTGTTTGTGTCTCTATGTCAGGGGCTCTGTTTGTGTCTCTATGTCAGGGGCTCTGTTTGTGTCTCTATTAGGGGCTCTGTTTGTGTCTCTATGTCAGGGGCTCTGTTTGTGTCTCTATGTCAGGGGCTCTGTTTGTGTGTCTATATCAGGGGCTCTGTTTTGTGTGTCTATATCAGGGGCTCTGTTTGTGTGTCTCTATATCAGGGGCTCTGTTTGTGTGTCTCTATATCAGGGGCTCTGTTTGTGTGTCTCTATGTCAGGGGCTCTGTTTGTGTCTCTATGTCAGGGGCTCTGTTTGTGTCTCTATTAGGGGCTCTGTTTGTGTCTCTATGTCAGGGGCTCTGTCTGTGTGTCTCTATATCAGGGGCTCTGTTGGTGTCTCTATGTCAGGGGCTCTATTTGTGTCTCTATGTCAGGGGCTCTGTTTGTGTCTCTATTAGGGGCTCTATTTGTGTCTCTATGTCAGGGGCTCTGTCTGTGTGTCTCTATATCAGGGGCTCTGTTTGTGTCTCTATATCAGGGGCTCTGTTTGTGTCTCTATGTCAGGGGCTCTGTCTGTGTGTCTCTATATCAGGGGCTCTTTTTGTGTCTCTATGTCAGGGGCTCTGTTTGTGTCTCTATATCAGGGGCTCTGTTTGTGTGTCTCTATATCAGGGGCTCTGTTTGTGTGTCTCTATATCAGGGGCTCTGTTTGTGTCTCTATATCAGGGGCTCTGTTTGTGTCTCTATATCAGGGGCTCTGTTTGTGTCTCTATGTCAGGGGCTCTGTCTGTGTGTCTCTATATCAGGGGCTCTTTTTGTGTCTCTATGTCAGGGGCTCTGTTTGTGTCTCTATATCAGGGGCTCTGCTTGTGTGTCTCTATATCAGGGGCTCTGTTTGTGTGTCTCTATATCAGGGGCTCTGTTTGTGTCTCTATATCAGGGGCTCTGTCTGTGTGTCTCTATATCAGGGGCTCTGTTTGTGTCTCTATGTCAGGGGCTCTGTCTGTGGTCTCTATATCAGGGTCTCTATATCAGGTGTCTCTATATCAGGGGTCTCTATATCAGGGGCTCTGTTTGTGTGTCTCTATATCAGGGGCTCTGTTTGTGTCTCTATATCAGGGGCTCTGTTTGTGTGTCTCTATGTCAGGGGCTCTGTTTGTGTCTCTGTATCAGGGACTCTGTTTGTGTCTCTATACCAGGGGCTCTGTTTGTGTCTCTATGTCAGGGGCTCTGTTTGTGTCTCTATGTCAGGGGCTCTGTGTGTGTGTCTCTATATCAGGGCTCTGTTTGTGTGTCTCTATATCAGGGGCTCTGTTTGTGTGTCTCTATATCAGGGGCTCTGTTTGTGTGTCTCTATGTCAGGGGCTCTGTTTGTGTCTCTATATCAGGGGCTCTGTTTGTGTGTCTCTATATCAGGGGCTCTGTTTGTGTCTCTAAGTCAGGGGCTCTGTTTGTGTGTCTCTATATCAGGGGCTCTGTTTGTGTGTCTCTATGTCAGGGGCTCTGTTTGTGTCTCTATATCAGGGGCTCTGTTTGTGTCTCTATGTCAGGGGCTCTGTTTGTGTCTCTATATCAGGGGCTCTGTTTGTGTGTCTCTATATCAGGGGCTCTGTTTGTGTCTCTATGTCAGGGGCTCTGTCTGTGTGTCTCTATATCAGGGGCTCTGTTTGTGTCTCTATGTCAGGGGCTCTGTTTGTGTCTCTATATCAGGGGCTCTGCTTGTGTGTGTATATATCAGGGGCTCTGTTTGTGTCTCTATATCAGGGGTGCTGTTTGTGTGTGTCTATATCAGGGGCTCTGTTTGTGTGTCTCTATATCAGGGGCTCTGTTTGTGTGTCTCTATATCAGGGGCTCTGTTTGTGTCTCTATATCAGGTGCTCTGTTTGTGTCTCTATGTCAGGGGCTCTGTTTGTGTGTCTCTATATCAGGGGCTCTGTTTGTGTGTCTATATCAGGGGCTCTGTTTGTGTATCTCTATATCAGGGGCTCTGTTTGTGTGTCTCTATATCAGGGGCTCTGTTTGTGTGTCTCTGTATCAGGGGCTCTGTTTGTGTCTCTATGTCAGGGGCTCTGTTTGTGTGTCTCTGTATCAGGGGCTCTGTTTGTGTGTCTCTATATCAGGGGCTCTGTTTGTGTGTCTCTATGTCAGGGCTCTGTTTGTGTGTCTCTATATCAGGGGGCTCTGTTTGTGTGTCTCTATGTCAGGGGCTCTGTTTGTGTCTCTGTATCGGGGACTCTGTTTGTGTCTCTATACCAGGGGCTCTGTTTGTGTCTCTATGTCAGGGGCTCTGTTTGTGTGTCTCTATATCAGGGGCTCTGTTTGTGTGTCTCTATATCAGGGGCTCTGTTTGTGTGTCTCTATGTCAGGGGCTCTGTTTGTGTGTCTCTATATCAGGGGCTCTGTTTGTGTGTCTCTATATCAGGGGCTCTGTTTGTGTCTCTATATCAGGGGCTCTGTTTGTGTGTCTCTATGCCAGGAGCTCTGTTTGTGTGTCTCTATATCAGGGGCTCTGTTTGTGTGTCTCTATATCAGGGGCTCTGTTTGTGTCTCTATATCAGGGGCTCTGTTTGTGTGTCTCTATATCAGGGGCTCTGTTTGTGTCTCTATATCAGGGGCTCTGTTTGTGTATCTCTATATCAGGGGCTCTGTTTGTGTCTCTATATCAGGGGCTCTGTTTGTGTGTGTCTATATCAGGGGCTCTGTTTGTGTGTCTCTATATCAGGGGCTCTGTTTGTGTGTCTCTATTTCAGGGGCTCTGTTTGTGTGTCTCTATATCAGGGGCTCTGTTTGTGTCTCTATGTCAGGGGCTCTGTTTGTGTGTCTCTATATCAGGGGCTCTGTTTGTGTGTCTCTATGTCAGGGGCTCTGTTTGTGTGTCTCTATATCAGGGGCCTGTTTGTGTGTCTCTATATCAGGGGCTCTGTTTGTGTCTCTATATCAGGGGGCTCTGTTTGTGTCTCTTTATCAGGTGCTCTGTTTGTGTCTCTATACCAGGGGCTCTGTTTGTGTCTCTATGTCAGGGGCTCTGTTTGTGTGTCTATATCAGGTGCTCTGTTTGTGTCTCTATATCAGGGGCTCTGTTTGTGTGTCTCTATATCAGGGGCTCTGTTTGTGTGTCTCTATGTCAGGGGCTCTGTTTATGTGTCTCTATATCAGGGGCTCTGTTTGTGTCTCTATATCAGGGGCTCTGTTTGTGTGTCTCTATGCCAGGAGCACTGTTTGTGTGTCTCTATATCAGGGGCTCTGTTTGTGTGTCTCTATATCAGGGGCTCTGTTTGTGTCTCTATATCAGGGGCTCTGTTTGTGTGTCTCTATATCAGGGGCTCTGTTTGTGTCTCTATATCTGGGGCTCTGTTTGTGTATCTCTATATCAGGGGCTCTGTTTGTGTCTCTATATCAGGGGCTCTGTTTGTGTGTGTCTATATCAGGGGCTCTGTTTGTGTGTCTCTATATCAGGGGCTCTGTTTGTGTGTCTCTATTTCAGGGGCTCTGTTTGTGTGTCTCTATATCAGGGGCTCTGTTTGTGTCTCTATGTCAGGGGCTCTGTTTGTGTGTCTCTATATCAGGGGCTCTGTTTGTGTGTCTCTATGTCAGGGGCTCTGTTTGTGTGTCTCTATATCAGGGGCTCTGTTTGTGTGTCTCTATATCAGGGGCTCTGTTTGTGTGTCTCTATGTCAGGGGCTCTGTTTGTGTCTCTGTATCGGGGACTCTGTTTGTGTCTCTATACCAGGGGCTCTGTTTGTGTCTCTATGTCAGGGGCTCTGTTTGTGTGTCTATATCAGGTGCTCTGTTTGTGTCTCTATATCAGGGGCTCTGTTTGTGTGTCTCTATATCAGGGGCTCTGTTTGTGTGTCTCTATGTCAGGGGCTCTGTTTGTGTGTCTCTATGTCAGGGGCTCTGTTTGTGTGTCTCTATATCAGGGGCTCTTTTTGTGTGTCTCTATATCAGGGGCTCTGTTTGTGTCTCTATATCAGGGGCTCTGTTTGTGTCTCTATATCAGGGGCTCTGTTTGTGTCTCTATATCAGGGGCTCTGTTTGTGTCTCTATATCAGGGGCTCTGTTTGTGTGTCTCTATATCAGGGGCTCTGTTTGTGTGTCTATATCTGGGGCTCTGTTTGTGTGTCTCTATATCAGGGGCTCTGTTTGTGTCTCTATATCAGGGGCTCTGTTTGTGTGTGTCTATATCAGGGGCTCTGTTTGTGTGTCTCTATATCAGGGGCTCTGTTTGTGTGTCTCTATATCAGGGGCTCTGTTTGTGTGTCTATATCAGGGGCTCTGTTTGTGTCTCTATGTCAGGGGCTCTGTTTGTGTCTCTATATCAGGGGCTCTGTTTGTGTCTCTATGTCAGGGGCTCTGTTTGTGTCTCTATGTCAGGGGCTCTGTTTGTGTCTCTATATCAGGGGCTCTGTTTGTGTCTCTATGTCAGGGGCTCTGTTTGTGTCTCTATATCAGGGGCTCTGTTTGTGTGTCTATATCAGGGGCTCTGTTTGTGTCTCTATGTCAGGGGCTCTGTCTGTGTGTCTCTATATCAGGGGCTCTGTTTGTGTGTCTCTATATCAGGGGCTCTGTTTGTGTGTCTCTATGTCAGGGGCTCTGTTTGTGTCTCTATATCAGGGGCTCTGTTTGTGTCTCTATGTCAGGGGCTCTGTTTGTGTCTCTATGTCAGGGGCTCTGTTTGTGTCTCTATTAGGGGCTCTGTTTGTGTCTCTATGTCAGGGGCTCTGTTTGTGTCTCTATGTCAGGGGCTCTGTTTGTGTGTCTATATCAGGGGCTCTGTTTGTGTCTCTATATCAGGGGCTCTGTTTGTGTGTCTCTATATCAGGGGCTCTGTTTGTGTGTCTCTATATCAGGGGCTCTGTTTGTGTGTCTCTATGTCAGGGGCTCTGTTTGTGTCTCTATGTCAGGGGCTCTGTTTGTGTCTCTATTAGGGGCTCTGTTTGTGTCTCTATGTCAGGGGCTCTGTCTGTGTGTCTCTATATCAGGGGCTCTGTTGGTGTCTCTATGTCAGGGGCTCTATTTGTGTCTCTATGTCAGGGGCTCTGTTTGTGTCTCTATTAGGGGCTCTATTTGTGTCTCTATGTCAGGGGCTCTGTCTGTGTGTCTCTATATCAGGGGCTCTGTTTGTGTCTCTATATCAGGGGCTCTGTTTGTGTCTCTATGTCAGGGGCTCTGTCTGTGTGTCTCTATATCAGGGGCTCTTTTTGTGTCTCTATGTCAGGGGCTCTGTTTGTGTCTCTATATCAGGGGCTCTGCTTGTGTGTCTCTATATCAGGGGCTCTGTTTGTGTGTCTCTATATCAGGGGCTCAGTTTGTGTCTCTATATCAGGGGCTCTGTTTGTGTCTCTATATCAGGGGCTCTGTTTGTGTCTCTATGTCAGGGGCTCTGTCTGTGTGTCTCTATATCAGGGGCTCTTTTTGTGTCTCTATGTCAGGGGCTCTGTTTGTGTCTCTATATCAGGGGCTCTGCTTGTGTGTCTCTATATCAGGGGCTCTGTTTGTGTGTCTCTATATCAGGGGCTCTGTTTGTGTCTCTATGTCAGGGGCTCTGTCTGTGTGTCTCTATATCAGGGGCTCTGTTTGTGTCTCTATGTCAGGGGCTCTGTCTGTGTGTCTCTATATCAGGGGCTCTGTTTGTGTCTCTATGTCAGGGGCTCTGTTTGTGTCTCTATATCAGGGGCTCTGCTTGTGTGTCTCTATATCAGGGGCTCTGTTTGTGTCTCTTTATCAGGTGCTCTGTTTGTGTCTCTATGTCAGGGGCTCTGTTGTGTGTCTCTATGTCAGGGGCTCTGTTTGTGTCTCTATATCAGGGGCTCTGTTTGTGTCTCTATGTCAGGGGCTCTGTCTGTGTGTCTCTATATCAGGGGCTCTGTTTGTGTCTCTATGTCAGGGGCTCTGTTTGTGTCTCTATATCAGGGGCTCTGCTTGTGTGTCTCTATATCAGGGGCTCTGTTTGTGTCTCTATATCAGGTGCTCTGTTTGTGTCTCTTTGTCAGGGGCTCTGTTTGTGTGTCTCTATGTCAGTGGCTCTGTTTGTGTGTCTCTATGTCAGGGGCTCTGTTTGTGTCTCTATATCAGGGGCTCTGTTTGTGTCTCTATATCAGGGGCTCTGTCTGTGTGTCTCTATATCAGGGGCTCTGTTTGTGTGTCTCTATATCAGGGGCTCTGTTTGTGTCTCTATGTCAGGGGCTCTGTTTGTGTCTCTATATCAGGGGCTCTGTTTGTGTGTCTCTATATCAGGGGCTCTGTTTGTGTGTCTCTATGTCAGGGGCTCTGTTTGTGTCTCTATATCAGGGGCTCTGTTTGTGTCTCTATATCAGGGGCTCTGTCTGTGTGTCTCTATATCAGGGGCTCTATTTGTGTCTCTATGTCAGGGGCTCTGTTTGTGTCTCTATATCAGGGGCTCTGCTTGTGTGTCTCTATATCAGGGGCTCTGTTTGTGTCTCTATATCAGGTGCTCTGTTTGTGTCTCTATGTCAGGGGCTCTGTTTGTGTGTCTCTATGTCAGGGGCTCTGTTTGTGTCTCTATATCAGGGGCTCTGTTTGTGTGTTTCTATGTCAGGGGCTCTGTTTGTGTCTCTATATCAGGGGCTCTGCTTGTGTCTCTATATCAGGGGCTCTGTTTGTGTCTCTATATCAGGGGCTCTGTTTGTGTCTCTATGTCAGGGGCTCTGTTTGTGTGTCTCTATATCAGGGGCTCTGTTTGTGTGTCTATATCAGGGGCTCTGTTTGTGTCTCTATATCAGGGTCTCTGTTTGTGTGTCTCTATATCAGGGGCTTTGTTTGTGTCTCTATGTCAGGGGCTCTGTTTGTGTATCTCTGTATCAGGGGCTCTTTTTGTGTGTGTCTATATCAGGGGCTTTGTTTGTGTCTCTATGTCAGGGGCTCTGTTTGTGTATCTCTGTATCAGGGGCTCTTTTTGTGTGTGTCTATATCAGGGGCTCTGTTTGTGTCTCTATATCAGGGGCTCTGTTTGTGTCTCTATGTCAGGGGCTCTGTTTGTGTCTCTATGTCAGGGGCTCTGTTTGTGTCTCTGTATCAGGGGCTCTTTTTGTGTGTGTCTATATCAGGAGCTCTGTTTGTGTCTCTATATCAGCGGCTCTGTTTTGTGTCTCTATATCAGGGGCTCTGTTTGTGTATCTCTGTATCAGGGGCTCTTTTTGTGTGTGTCTATATCAGGGGCTCTGTTTGTGTCTCTATATCAGGAGCTCTGTTTGTGTCTCTATATCAGGGGCGCTGTTTGTTTATCTCTATATCAGGAGCTCTGTTTGTGTGTCTCTATATCAGGGGCTCTGTTTGTGTGTCTATATCAGGGGCTCTGTTTGTGTGTCTCTATATCAGGGGCTCTGTTTGTGTGTCTCTATATACGGGGCTCTGTTTTGTGTGTCTCTATATCAGGGGCTCTGTTTGTGTCTCTATGTCAGGGGCTCTGTTTGTGTGTCTATATCAGGGGCTCTGTTTGTGTGTCCTTATATCAGGTGCTCTGTTTGTGTCTCTATGTCAGGGGCTCTGTTTGTGTCTCTATGTCAGGGGCTCTGTTTGTGTCTCTATATCAGGTGCTCTGTTTGTGTGTCTCTATATCAGGTGCTCTGTTTGTGTCTCTATGTCAGGGGCTCTGTTTGTGTCTCTATGTCAGGGGCTCTGTTTGTGTGTCTATATCAGGGGCTCAGTTTGTGTGTCTCTATATCAGGGGCTCAGTTTGTGTGTCTCTATGTCAGGGGCTCTGTTTGTGTCTCTATTTCAGGGGCTCTGTTTGTGTCTCTATGTCAGGGGCTCTGTTTGTGTCTCTATATCAGGGGCTCTGTTTGTGAGTCTCTATATCAGGGGCTCTGTTTGTGTCTCTATATCAGGGGCTCTGTTTGTGTCTCTATGTCAGGGGCTCTATTTGTGTGTCTCTATATCAGGGGCTCTGTTTGTGTCTCTATATCAGGGGCTCTGTTTGTGTCTCTATGTCAGGGGCTCTGTTTGTGTCTCTATATCAGGGGCTCTGTTTGTGAGTCTCTATATCAGGGGCTCTGTTTGTGTCTCTATATCAGGGGCTCTGTTTGTGTCTCTATATCAGGGGCTCTGTTTGTGTCTCTATGTCAGGGGCTCTATTTGTGTGTCTCTACATCAGGGGCTCTGTTTGTGTCTCTATATCAGGGGCTCTGTTTGTGTGTCTCTATATCAGGGGCTTTGTTTGTGTCTCTATGTCAGGGGCTCTGTTTGTGTGTCTCTATATCAGGGGCTCTGTTTGTGTCTCTATATCAGGGGCTCTGTTTGTGTCTCTATGTCAGGGGCTCTGTTTGTGTCTCTATATCAGGGGCTCTGTTTGTGTATCTCTGTATCAGGGGCTCTTTTTGTGTGTCTCTATGTCAGGGGCTCTGTTTGTGTCTCTATGTCAGGGTCTCTGTTTGTGTCTCTATATCAGGGGCTCTGTTTGTGTCTCTATATCAGGGGCTCTGTTTGTGTCTCTATATCAGGGGCTCTGTTTGTGTCTCTATATCAGGGGCTCTGTTTGTGTCTCTATGTCAGGGGCTCTGTTTGTGTGTCTCTATATCAGGGGCTCTGTTTGTGAGTCTCTATATCAGGGGCTCTGTTTGTGTCTCTATATCAGGGTCTCTGTTTGTGTCTCTATGTCAGGGGCTCTGTTTTTGTGTCTATGTCAGGGGCTCTGTTTGTGTCTCTATGTCAGGGGCTCTGTTTGTGTGTCTCTATATCAGGGGCTCTGTTTGTGTGTCTCTATATCAGGGGCTCTGTTTGTGTCTCTATGTCAGGGGCTCTGTTTGTGTCTCTATGTCAGGGTCTCTGTTTGTGTCTCTATATCAGGGCCTCTGTTTGTGTCTCTATATCAGGGGCTCTGTTTGTGTCTCTATATCAGGGGCTCTGTTTGTGTCTCTATATCAGGGGCTCTGTTTGTGTCTCTATATCAGGGGCTCTGTTTGTGTCTCTATATCAGGGGCTCTGTTTGTGTGTCTCTATATCAGGGGCTCTGTTTGTGAGTCTCTATATCAGGGGCTCTGTTTGTGTCTCTATATCAGGGTCTCTGTTTGTGTCTCTATATCAGGGGCTCTGTTTGTGTGTCTCTATATCAGGGGCTCTGTTTGTGTGTCTCTATATCAGGGGCTCTGTTTGTGTCTCTATATCAGGGTCTCTGTTTGTGTCTCTATGTCAGGGGCTCTGTTTTTGTGTCTCTATATCAGGGGCTCTGTTTGTGTCTCTATATCAGGGGCTCTGTTTGTGTGTCTCTATGTCAGGGGCTCTGTTTGTGTGTCTCTATGTCAGGGGCTCTGTTTGTGTGTCTCTATGTCAGGGGCTCTGTTTGTGTGTCTATATCAGGGACTCTGTTTGTGTCTCTATATCAGGGGCTCTGTTTGTGTCTCTATATCAGGGACTCTGTTTGTGTCTCTATATCAGGGGCTCTGTTTGTGTCTCTATACCAGGGGCTCTGTTTGTGTCTCTGTATCAGGGGCTCTGTTTGTGTCTCTATATCAGGGACTCTGTTTGTGTCTCTATATCAGGGGCTCTGTTTGTGTCTCTATGTCAGGGGCTCTGTTTGTGTGTCTATATCAGGGACTCTGTTTGTGTCTCTGTATCAGGGGCTCTGTTTGTGTCTCTATATCAGGGACTCTGTTTGTGTCTCTATATCAGGGGCTCTGTTTGTGTCTCTATGTCAGGGGCTCTGTTTGTGTGTCTCTATATCAGGGGCTCTGTTTGTGTCTCTATGTCAGGGGCTCTGTTTGTGTCTCTATATCAGGGGCTCTGTTTGAGTCTCTATATCAGGGGCTCTGTTTGTGTCTCTATCAGGGGCTCTGTTTGTGTCTCTATGTCAGGGTCTCTGTTTGTGTCTCTATGTCAGGGGCTCTGTTTGTGTCTCTATGTCAGGGGCTCTGTTTGTGTTTCTTTATATCAGAGGCTCTGTTTGTGTCTCTATATCAGGGGCTCTTTTTGTGTCTCTATGTCAGGGGCTCTGTTTGTGTCTCTATGTCAGGGGCTCTGTTTGTGTCTCTATATCAGGGGCTCTGTTTGTGTGTCTCTATATCAGGGGCTCTGTTTGTGTGTCTCTATGTCAGGGGCTCTGTTTGTGTGTCTCTATATCAGGGGCTCTGTTTGTGTGTCTCTATGTCAGGGGCTCTGTTTGTGTGTCTCTATGTCAGGAGCTCTGTTTGTGTGTGTTTATTTTGGGGGACTATTTGGATGGGAAGACATTGGGTCTCCCCTGGAAGAAGACAGAGAGTGGTGTGTGCACTCCTCGTTGCACACCTTACATCTTCAGTACCTGCTGAGATACCTTATGCCGACGCCTCTCCACAGTAGTCCTCTAGTATCCAGGTCCTAGTGCCAATTTAGCAACATGTGGTTTGACCGGCAACTTTTTCTCATCAAGTCAAATTATTTACGAGAGACCTCTCAGCTCTGCCAGCAAACTACTGGGAAACCCTCAAAGCCTGGAGCATGGTCTTCGTGACAAGGCAAGGGGTGGCTTTGGGTGAGCCATTGGGGTGAGCTCC
>CM050167.1:399081224-399156224 GCA_027410445.1 Discoglossus pictus
CGCTCTATATCCCCGCACACAGGACAACTTAGTGGTAAATGGCAGATTCTTGGGCCAAGTTACTGGGTTCCAGGAAAAGCTGCAGAAATTAATTTTTACGTAAACAAATAATAAACGCCTTCCCTCCAAATGAAACACATCATGCACATGTGTCCTAAACAGAGCATAATCTTTATTGGTTAATTTACACTTTTTATACAATTTCTGCATGCCAACATCAAAAGATCAGTTGTCCTAACACAATTAAAAATTCATACTTCTAGAACTTTCATTGCCCCACCTGGGCTAGGATTCCACCAAGGGCACAGCGCCAGCCTGTCTATCTCCAGACATCTGGCGCAGCAGGGGTTTGTTAGGGTTCTGTGAGCACTGGAGTCTGCGGGAGGGCCTGGTCTCACCTGGGTGGTGGACCGTGAATTTTGGGTGTACTGACCTAGATTATTGGGGAGAAGGTCCCTGCTAGGCAGGGAACCTGGCAGAAGCTACTAGAATGGTTAATGGGCCCAGGATGCCCTATAAATGGGCAAAGGATATCCCTAGGGCCGGTAAGCTTAGGAAAAATGGGGATTGGGTATATCCACTCCATAACTGACCTCCTCCTGGGTAGTGATACCTTTATTGAGTCAGAGGAGAGTTTAAAGAAATTGAGGGGCTCCAGGGTGTATTCATATTTAGTGGCCGACCACGACTTTAACAACATTTCTAGCTCTCTATTAGATTGAATGGGGGTCAGGAATAATGATTATGGTCAAGTGTTTCCTAACATGAATTAAAATGGGTCTTAGTTTCTATAAAACTGCACTGGGCCCCTCCCCAGAAGAGGCCCCTGTGCATTGCACCACCCGCACCGGTGGGAGCTCTGCCAATGCCTGTGATGTTATTTCGAAGCACAACTCAACCAATTATTTTGAAGCTGGATCTCTTATAAAGTGACAGATTTATAGGAGAGAAAATTACACATAAAAAGAAACATTGTTGCAATTAGTTGTAATTAAACATTCTAAGGAAAAGTGTCTTAAAATTGTTGTAGAAGAATTAATTTATGTAAATTAACTGAAAAATCCATATGATGTAATGGCCTTATCAATAGCAATTATCTAAGATTATCAGGGATAATATAGAAGATATGCATGCCCAATATATTATACATGTTAAAATATATACATTAACTTTAACGTCTACATCAATTTTGAGTGAAGAAGAGACCTCTGAGGTTTGGAGAGCTATGTACATGTGAAGAAGAGACCTGTGAGGTTAGGAGAGCCCTGTACATGTGAAGAAGAGACCTGTGAGGTTTGGAGAGCTCTGTACATGTGAAGAAGAGACCTGTGAGGTTTGGAGAGCTCTGTACATGTGAAGAAGAGACCTGTGAGGTTTGGAGAGCTCTGTACATGTGAAGAAGAGACCTGTGAGGTTTGGAGAGCTCTGTACATGTGAAGAAGAGACCTGTGAGGTTTGGAGAGCTCTGTACGTGTGAAGAAGAGACCTGTGAGGTTTGGAGAGCCCTGGACATGTGAAAAAGAGACATGTGAGGTTTGGAGAGCTCTGTACGTGTGAAGAAGAGACATGTGAGGTTTGGAGAGCTTTGTACAAGCGAGGAAGAGACCTGTGAGGTTTGGAGAGCTCTGTACATGTGAAGAAGAGACCTGTGAGGTTTGGAGAGCTCTGTACATGTGAAGAAGAGACCTGTGAGGTTTGGAGAGCTCTGTACGTGTGATAAAGAGACCAGTGAGGTTTGGAGAGCCCTGTACATGTGAGGAAGAGACCTGTGAGGTTTGGAGAGCCCTGTACAGGTGAAGAAGAGACCTGTAAGGTTTGGAGAGCTCTGTAGAGGTAAGGAAGAGACCTGTGAGGTTTGGAGAGCTCTGTACATGTGAATAAGATACCTCTGAGGTTTGGAGAGCCCTGTACAGGTGAGGAAGAGACCTGTGAGGTTTGGAGAGCTCTGTACATGTGAATAAGATACCTCTGAGGTTTGGAGAGCCCTGTACAGGTGAAGAAGAGACCTGTAAGGTTTGGAGAGCTCTGTACAGGTGAGGAAGAGACCTGTGAGGTTTGGAGAGCCCTGTACAGGTGAAGAAGAGACCTGTAAGGTTTGGAGAGCCCTGTACAGGTGAGGAAGAGACCTGTGAGGTTTGGAGAGCCCTGTACAGTTCAATAAGAGACCTGTGAGGTTTGGAGAGCTCTGTACATGTGAAGAAGAGACCTGTGAGGTTTGGAGAGCCCTGTACATGTGAAGAAGAGACCTGTGAGGTTTGGAGAGCTCTGTACATGTGAATAAGATACCTCTGAGGTTTGGAGAGCTCTGTACAGGTGAGGAAGAGACCTGTGAGGTTTGGAGAGCTCTGTACATGTGAAGAAGAGACCTGTGAGGTTTGGAGAGCTCTGTACATGTGAAGAAGAGACCTGTGAGGTTTGGAGAGCCCTGTACATGTGAAAAAGAGACATGTGAGGTTTGGAGAGCTCTGTACAAGTGAGGAAGAGACCTGTGAGGTTAGGAGAGCCCTGTACAAGTGAGGAAGAGACCTGTGAGGTTTGGAGAGCCCTGTACATGTGAAAAAGAGACATGTGAGGTTTGGAGAGCTCTGTACATGTGAAGAAGAGACATGTGAGGTTTAGAGAGCTCTGTACAGGTGAAGAAGAGACATGTGAGGTTTGGAGAGCTCTGTACAAGTGAGGAAGAGACCTGTGAGGTTAGGAGAGCCCTGTACAAGTGAGGAAGAGACCTGTGAGGTTTGGAGAGCCCTGTACATGTGAAAAAGAGACATGTGAGGTTTGGAGAGCTCTGTACATGTGAAGAAGAGACCTGTGAGGTTTGGAGAGCTCAGTACAGGTGAATAAGAGACATGTGAGGCTTGGAGAGCTTTGTACAAGCGAGGAAGAGACCTGTGAGGTTTGGAGAGCCCTGTACATGTGAAGAAGAGACCTATGAGGTTTGGAGAGCACTGCACAAGTGAGGAAGAGACCTGTGAGGTTTGGAGAGCTCTGTACGTGTGATGAAGAGACCTATGAGATTTGGAGAGCCCTGTACATGTGAGGAAGAGACCTGTGAGGTTTGGAGAGCTCTGCACGTGTGAAGAAGAGACCTGTAAGGTTTGGAGAGCCCTGTACAGTTCAATAAGAGACCTGTGAGGTTTGGAGAGCTCTGTACATGTGAAGAAGAGACCTGTGAGGTTTGGAGAGCTCTGTACATGTGTAGAAGAGACCTGTGAGGCCTAGAGAGCTCTGTACATGTGAAGAAGATACCTCTGAGGTTTGGAGAGTTCTGTACAGGTAAGGAAGAGACCTATGAGATTTGGAGAGCCCTGTACATGTGAAGAAGAGACCTGTGAGGTTTTAGAGCTCTGTACATGTGAAGAAGAGACCTGTGAGGTTTGGAGAGCCCTGTACATGTGAAGAAGAGACCTGTGAGGTTTGGAGAGCTCTGTACATGTGAAGAAGAGACCTGTGAGGTTTGGAGAGCTCTGTAGAGGTAAGGAAGAGACCTGTGAGGTTTGGAGAGCTTTGTACAAGCGAAGAAGAGACCTGTGAGGTTTGGAGAGCTCAGTACATGTGATGAAGAGAACTGTGAGGTTTGGAGAGCTCTGTACATGTGAAGAAGAGACCTGTGAGGTTTGGAGAGCCCTGTACATGTGAATAAGAGACCTGTGAAGCTTAGAGAGCTCTGTACATGTGAAGAAGACACCTGTAAGGTTTGGAGAGCTCTGTACATGTGAAGAAGAGACCTGTGAGGTTTAGAGAGCTCTGTACATGTGAAGAAGAGACCTGTGAGGTTTGGAGAGCCCTGTACATGTGAAGAAGAGACCTGTGAGGTTTGGAGAGCTCTGTACATGTGAAGAAGAGACCTGTGAGGTTTGGAGAGCTTTGTACAAGCGAGGAAGAGACCTGTGAGGTTTGGAGAGCTCTGTACGTGTGATAAAGAGACCTGTGAGGTTTGGAGAGCCCTGTACAGGTGAAGAAGAGACCTGTAAGGTTTGGAGAGCCCTGTACAGTTCAATAAGAGACCTGTGAGGTTTGGAGAGCTCTGTACATGTGAAGAAGAGAAATGTGAGGTTTGGAGAGCTCTGTACATGTGAATAAGAGACCTGTGAGGTTTGGAGAGCTCTGTACATGTGAAGAAGAGACCTGTGAGGTTTAGAGAGCTCTGTACATGTGAAGAAGAGACCTGTGAGGTTTGGAGAGCCCTGTACATGTGAAGAAGAGACCTGTGAGGTTTGGAGAGCTCTGTACATGTGAAGAAGAGACCTGTGAGGTTTGGAGAGCTTTGTACATGTGAAGAAGAGACCTGTGAGGTTTGGAGAGCTTTGTACAAGCGAGGAAGAGACCTGTGAGGTTTGGAGAGCTCTGTACGTGTGATAAAGAGACCTGTGAGGTTTGGAGAGCCCTGTACAGGTGAAGAAGAGACCTGTAAGGTTTGGAGAGCCCTGTACAGTTCAATAAGAGACCTGTGAGGTTTGGAGAGCTCTGTACATGTGAAGAAGAGAAATGTGAGGTTTGGAGAGCTCTGTACATGTGAATAAGAGACCGGTGAGGTTTGGAGAGCTCTGTACAGGTGAGGAAGAGACCTATGAGATTTGGAGAGCCCTGTACAAGTGAGGAAGAGACCTGTGAGGTTTGGAGAGCACTGTACATGTGAAGAAGAGACCTGTGAGGTTTGGAGAGCTCTGTACATGTGAAGAAGAGACCTGTGAGGTTTGGAGAGCCCTGTACATGTGAAAAAGAGACATGTGAGGTTTGGAGAGCTCTGTACAGGTGAAGAAGAGACCTGTGAGGTTTGGAGAGCCCTGTACATGTGAAGAAGAGACCTGTGAGGTTTGGAGAGCTCTGTACATGTGAGTAAGAGACCTGTGAGGTTTGGAGAGCCCTGTACAAGTGAGGAAGAGACCTGTGAGGTTAGGAGAGCCCTGTACAAGTGAGGAAGAGACCTGTGAGGTTTGGAGAGCCCTGTACATGTGAAAAAGAGACATGTGAGGTTTGGAGAGCTCTGTACATGTGAAGAAGAGACATGTGAGGTTTAGAGAGCTCTGTACAGGTAAGGAAGAGACCTGTGAGGTTTGGAGACCTCTGTACAGGTTAGGAAGAGACCTGTGAGGTTTGGAGAGCTCAGTACAGGTGAATAAGAGACATGTGAGGTTTAGAGAGCTCTGTACAGGTAAGGAAGAGACCTGTGAGGTTTGGAGAGCCCTGTACATGTGAAGAAGAGACCTATGAGGTTTGGAGAGCACTGCACAAGTGAGGAAGAGACCTGTGATTTTTGGATAGCTCTGTACATGTGAATAAGAGACCTGTGAGGTTTGGAGAGCTCTGTACGTGTGATGAAGAGACCTATGAGATTTGGAGAGCCCTGTACATGTGAGGAAGAGACCTGTGAGGTTTGGAGAGCCCTGTACATGTGAAGAAGAGACCTGTGAGGTTTGGAGAGCTCTGTACATGTGAAGAAGAGACATGTGAGGTTTGGAGAGCCCTGTACAGGTGAAGAAGAGACCTGTGAGGTTTGGAGAGCTCTGTACATGTGAAGAAGAGACCTGTGAGGTTTGGAGAGCCCTGTACAGGTGAAGAAGAGACCTGTGAGGTTTGGAGAGCTCTGTACATGTGAAGAAGAGACCTGTGAGGTTTGGAGAGCCCTGTACATGTGAAGAAGAGACATGTGAGGTTTGGAGAGCTCTGTACATGTGTAGAAGAGACCTGTGAGGCCTAGAGAGCTCTGTACATGTGAAGAAGATACCTCTGAGGTTTGGAGAGCCCTGTACAAGTGAGGAAAAGACCTGTGAGGTTTGGAGAGCACTGTACATGTGAAGAAGAGACCTGTGAGGTTTGGAGAGCTCTGTACATGTGAAGAAGAGACCTGTGAGGTTTGGAGAGCTCTGTAGAGGTAAGGAAGAGACCTGTGAGGTTTGGAGAGCTCAGTACATGTGATGAAGAGAACTGTGAGGTTTGGAGAGCCCTGTACATGTGAAGAAGAGACCTATGAGGTTTAGAGAGCTCTGTACATGTGAAGAAGAGACCTGTGAGGTTTGGAGAGCACTCTACATGTGAAGAAGAGACCTATAAGGTTTGGAGAGCCCTGTATATGTGAAAAAGAGACCTGTGACGTTTGGAGAGCCCTGTACATGTGAATAAGAGACCTGTGAGGTTTGGAGAGCCCTGTACATGTGAAGAAGAGACCTGTGAGGTTTGGAGAGCTCTGTACATGTGATGAAGAGACCTGTGAGGTTTGGAGAGCCCTGTACATGTGAAGAAGAGACCTGTGAGATTTGGAGAGCTCTGTACATGTGATGAAGAGACATGTGAGGTTTGGAAAGCTTTGTACAGGTGAATAAGAGACCTGTGAGGTATGGAGATCTCTGTACATGTGAGGAAGAGACCTGTGAGGTTTGGAGAGCCCTGTACAGGTAAAGAAGAGACATGTGAGGCTTGGAGAGCCCTGTACAGGTGAAGAAGAGACCTATGAGGTTTGGAGAGCCCTGTACATGTGAAGAAGAGACCTGTGACGTTTGGAGAGCCCTGTTCATGTGAAGAAGAGACCTGCGACGTTTGGAGAGCCCTGTACATGTGAATAAGAGACCTGTGAGGTTTGGAGAGCCCTGTACATGTGAAAAAGAGACCTGTGAGGTATGGAGAGCCCTGTACAGGTAAAGAAGAGACATGTGAGGTTTGGAGAGCTCTGTACAGGTGAGGAAGAGATCTGTGAGGTTTGGAGATCCCTGTACATGTGAATAAGAGACCTGTGAGGTTTGGAGAGCCTTTTTCATGTGAGGAAGAGATCTGTGAGGTTTGGAGATCCCTGCACATGTGAATAAGAGACCTGTGAGGTTTGGAGAGCCTTGTACATGTGAAATAGAGATCTGTGAGGTTTGGAGACCTCTGTACATGTGAAGAAGAGACCTGTGAGGGTTGGAGAGCTCTGCACATGTGAGGAAGAGACCTGTGAGGTTTAGAGAGCTCTGCACAGGTGAGGAAGAGACCTATGAGATTTGGAGAGCCCTGTACAAGTGAGGAAAAGACCTGTGAGGTTTGGAGAGCACTGTACATGTGAAGAAGAGACCTGTGAGGTTTTAGAGCTCTGTACATGTGAAGAAGAGACCTGTGAGGTTTGGAGAGCCCTGTACATGTGAAGAAGAGACCTGTGAGGTTTGCAGCGCTCTGTACTCGTGAAGAAGAGACATGTGAGGTTTAGAGAGCTCTGTAGAGGTAAGGAAGAGACCTGTGAGGTTTGGAGAGCTCAGTACAAGCGAAGAAGAGACCTGTGAGGTTTGGAGATCCCTGCACATGTGAATAAGAGACCTGTGAGGGTTGGAGAGCTCTGCACATGTGAGGAAGAGACCTGTGAGGTTTAGAGATCCCTGCACATGTGAATAGGAGACATGTGAGGTTTGGAGAGCCTTGTATATGTGAAATAGAGATCTGTGAGGTTTGGAGACCTCTGTACATGTGAAGAAGTGACCTTTGAGGCTTGGAGAGCCCTGTACAGGTAGGAAGAGACCTGTGGGTTTTAAGTGCTCTGTACATGTGAAGAAGAGACCTGTGTGGTTTGGAGAGCTCTGTACAGGTGAATAGGAGACCTATGATGTTTGGAGAGCTCTGTACATGTGAAGAAGAGATTTGTGAGGTTTGGAGAGCTCTGTACATGTGAAGAAGAGATTTGTGAGGTTTGGAGAGCTCTGTACATGTGAAGAAGAGACCTGTGTGGTTTGGAGAGCTCTGTACATGTGAAGAAGAGACCTGTGAGGTTTGGAGAGCACTGTACAGGTGAAGAAGAGATTTGTGAGGTTTGGAGAGCTCTGTACATGTGAAGAAGAGACCTATGAGGTTTGGAGAGCTCTGTACAGGTGAGGAAGAGACCTATGAGGTTTGGAGAGCTCTGTACAGGTGAGGAAGAGACCTGTGAGGTTTGGAGAGCCCTGTACAAGTGAAGAAGAGACCTGTGAGGCTTGGAGAGCCCTGTACATGTGAAGAAGAGACCTTTGACGTTTGGAGAGCCCTGTTTATGTGAAGAAGATACCTGCGAGGTTTAGAGAGCCCTGTACAGGTGAGGAAGAGATCTGTGAGGTTTGGAGAGCCCTGTACAGGTGAGGAAGAGATCTGTGAGGTATGGAGACCCTGTACAGGTAAGAAGAGACCCGTGAGGTTTGGAGAGCTCTGTACATGTGAGGAAGAGACCTGTGAGGTTTGGAGATCTCTGTACATGTGAGGAAGAGACCTGTGAGGTTTGGAGAGCCCTGTACATGTGAATAAGAGACCTGTGAGGTATGGAGATCTCTGTACATGTGAGGAAGAGACCTGTGAGGTATGGAGAGCCTTGTACAGGTAAATAAGAGACATGTGAGGCTTGGAGAGCCCTGTACAGGTGATGAAGAGACCTATGAGGTTTGGAGAGCCCTGTACATGTGAAGAAGAGACCTGTGACGTTTGGAGAGCCCTGTTCATGTGAAGAAGAGACCTGCGAGGTTAAGAGAGCTCTGTACAGGTGAGGAAGAGATCTGTGAGGTTTGGAGAGCCCTGTACAGGTGAGGAAGAGATCTGTGAGGTTTGGAGATCCCTGTACATGTGAATAAGAGACCTGTGAGGTTTGGAGAGCTATGTACACGTGAGGAAGAGACCTGTGAAGTTTGGAGAGCTCTGTACATGTGAAGAAGAGACCTGTGAGGTTTGGAGAGCTCTGCACATGTGAGGAAGAGACCTGTGAGATTTAGAGAGCTATGCACAGGTAAGGAAGAGAAATGTGAGGTTTGGAGATCCCTGCACATGTGAATAAGAGACCTGTGAGGTTTGGAGAGCTCTGAACATGTGAAGAAGAGACCTGTGAGGTTTGGAGAGCTCTGTACAGATGAACAAATGACCGTAGAGGTTTGGTGAGCCCTGTACAAACCATTGAAGCAATTATTGGTCCATTAAATACTCTACAAGCTCCAACAAATCTCCATCACATTAATATTGAGACCAAAATCTATGCCATGAAAGGTTTGCGGTAATAGCCTAGTTAGGAATAGTCAGGAGCAGGTACATTTACAGCAAATCACAATCAATAGGACCGCACACGGGATAAAGCATGTGTCTGTTAGCAAGATATACAGAGAGAAATAAAGCACATGGAAACAGTAATGTGCCACAGGAAACCTCAATGTGCCACTAAAGAAGAATAAAATATCCGCTTGGTAATGAAGTGCAGTCATAAGTCTTAGCAACAAGGTCTGTAATGGGAGAGAGGCAAGATAATAATCCTGCGCCACACAGACGAGCAGCGCCAGAGGTACTGAGAGCAGAGTTACCAGAAAGTACTTTGATAATAAGCCTGTGGAGTATGGATGAACAACAATACAGATTGTCAAGATGAGGGATGGGATGAACTGGCCAATGCTGTGGATCCCACTGGTCAGGTCCTCCCCAAAAATTTACACCAGAAATACAACCGACACACTTGTATACTCTGAAGGAATAACGTTTACTGGCACACACAGAGTTAATATGACACACAGCAGGGCTAACAGTAGAATATCCTGGGGTGGTCAACCGGCCCAGAACCCCTGTAAGAGTCCCACTAAATGGCTCAATAGCGGAATAGCTGACCTCTCGTAGGCAACAGGTTGGTCCTCCTGGGCATTTACTTTACTTAGTAGAGTTCCAGCATGAAAGCTGGGGGCATCTATCTAAACCAGGAAGGTTGTGAAGTGAGGGCTTCATTGAGGTACTGGAAGGTTTGTACAAACTCAGGGATCCACTGGACTAGTAAGGACATTTTCTTCTTAGTCAGGTCCATGAGTGACTTGGCTGTGGTACTGTAGTTGGCAACATATTGCCTGTTTTAACCTGCAGTGCCCAAGAATACCAACACTCGTCTCTTACTAATGGGAGTGGTGAGCCTGGTCCTTAGACATTACCTTAGCTGGCTCTGGCTAAACCTTCTCACTCCCTAGTCTGTGCCCCAGGTACTGCACCCTCTCATTTGTTAGGACTTATGGGTAGCCAGGACCATGGCTAGGTGTTCCACATGTTCCTGCCAAGTATGGGTGAAAATGGCCAGATAAGCAGGGGCAAACTCCTGACAGTGATGCAAAAATGGTCAACAAGTTGTTGGAAAAAAGAAGGGATGTTTTCATCCCCAAGTACATCACAGAGAACTAGTATAGCCGAAATGGAGTGGTGAAGGCCGGCTTCACTCTAGCTGATTCATTAAGCAAGATCTGCCAGTAGCTCTTAAACAGGATACTCATGTAGGTTCCTAATACTAGCTGTCTAGTAACTCATATCCCTGGGCATGGGGCAGGCATCAGTTATCATCTTGTCATTCAGCCTCCTATAGTCCACACAGAACTGACTGGACCTGTACTACTTAGGGACCAGAGGGGATGCCAGAGGACTGTAGGATGACTCAATGACCCCTAACACTAACATATTGTCTAGTTACCTTCCAATATTCCCTTTCAACGTCTCAGGAACCCTAATGGGGTGGTATCAGTGGTAAGGACCTCATGGACAAATAGGTCTGTTCTTCCTGGTTTGGTCAAAAACAAGCCAGGGTGGCTACTCAGCAGTGGCTGAATCTGATCAGGGGGTAATTCCGTTGGGATCAGGATCACAGGGGATGAGTCAACAGTGGCAAGCATGTCAGTTAGTAGCCCATCCTTAGGATCTCATAGTAGGGTGCCGTTGAACCTCTCACACAAGTCTTTGGTCTTGGGATAATAGGGTGTCTACCTCAATTGGGTCACTCCACAACTTTGCCATAACTGCTAGGTCAGCTCCGCCTAAACTGGGTACCCTGATCTGATAAATTTCCCTTGAGCATCCAACCTGGGTGAAAATGCCTACCAAGGCATCAGCCACGGTTGCCACTGTAATGCGGCTGAGAGCTACAGCCTCTGGGTACCTTGTGGCATAGTCCATCACAGTGAGGATGTATCTCCTGCCTGACTTACTAGACATGGTAATGAGTCATGTGTCCTGTTCAATGAAGAGATTGTCTGGTTAAGCCATGGATGGTAGAACTATCTTCTTCATCTCCTGTATGCTGGGTTTTCAATGCTCTGTTTGTGGCTGTCTGATGTGATGAAAGGCTACCAAAATGGAATATGGAGGACAATTTTTGGCACCAAATCATAAAAAGGACATTTTAGAGCTCTAAAAAGTACAGAGAAGGGCAACATAACTAATAAGGGGAATGGAGGGGCTAAGTTATGAAGAAAGACTAACCAAATTAAACTTATTTTCTCTAGTAAAAAGCCCGTAGAGGAGATATATTTACCTAAAATAAATACATTCAGGGTCAATTTAAGTCTTTGTCAAGGACACCCTTGAGGTTAGAAGGAAAATTATTCCACCCTAAAGAAAGAAAAGGGTTCTTCACAAGGTTGATTACTTTGTGGAATTCTCTACCAAAGGAGGTGGTGACAGCAGATTCAATAGATAACTATAAAACTTTAAAAAGTGATTGTATATATTTTTGAATAAAAAGGGCATTCGGGTCTATCCTGGATAATTAGAGAGAGAGTATTGATCGAGGGAGGAATCCAATTGCCAGTATCTGAGGTCAAGAAGGAATTTTATTTTTCCAACGTTTGAGACAATTGGCAACGTTTCATTGTGGTGTTTTCTGTTTGCTTCCTTTGAATCAGTTAACAATGAATCTGCATATTACAAATGGTGGGTGGCGTCTCTAGCTTTTTTATTTGCTAAATTCATACACAAGCACGCACTCTATAACATTTGGATTATGAGAGTTTTTCAGCAGTCGTCAATTTGGGATAGTTTGGCATAATGAGCGTAGTGCAAGTGTAAGACTGGCATCGGATAATATGGTGCCTCCCTTTAATCCGTACAAATTCACAGGAACCTACTACAGCGGCTGGTGGGGTCGCCCTTGTGGGGTCGTTACTTTTTTCTGATTCTCCTTGGTCTGGTGACTTCTCTCCTGGATTCCTGCCTTCTCATGATATGGATGCAATATTGGACCCTTCAGCCTCATTATCAAACCTTCCAGTGGACAGTTTGGCTTCATTTCCTGTAGGATTGATTGATTGTAGTCCAAGGGACTCTAAGCAGTTTTCTCCAACACCTCAATCCAAAGGCGTCAATTCTCTGGCGCTCAGCTCTCACATCCATATGTTACTACTGGGGATACCATAGATATAACAATGCGGACCTTTGTTCGTAGTGTAATATCTTTGCTTTTTTTTTGTGACTTGACAGCAAAACGCTCCTTATAATTTCATGGCTACAATCACGATCTAAAAAGATCTTGGAGCCCAGGACAATAAAAGCTGTCACTGCCTCCACTTCTTCTCAATCTATTTGTCAGGAATTGAGATTACTTCAGAGACACTACACACTGCACTTAGTGTGATAACCAGACTGCACCGCACAACCTAGCGGTGTTAGAGATGCTGCACATTGTTTAACGAGGAAGGAGCCAGACGGCATCAGTGATATTACACACCGTGTAACGGGAGAGTAGAGTAATAACAGTTACAGCACCCCCTGGACATGATACCAGCCACAGTGCTTATGATTATTCCTGTGCTTGTACCCCAGGTGGGAGAGGTGCCTATGTGCAGTCATTCTGGGGGAAGATAAGATAAGAGATGAGACTCGCTGGCACCACGGCCACACCTGGGAATTCCCCCTGCTGATATCAGCATCCTGGGCCTGGTGTCTCGATTGAGTGGACAATGGGAGAGACTCAAGAGGGCTGGAGGTTGTGGTTGGGTATGTAAGCAGGTTGTTTTCTGTTTAATATCTAGCCTTTCGTTTAGTTCCCTATAAATCTGCTCACCGATCGCCAATAAAGTCGAGTCTGGTCAACGGTGACAAGAGTGAGAGCTGGACTTAGCTAAGGAAACTACTTTATAAGAGACAGTTCAAAAGATAATCTCTGTCCCATGCCTGAGGTCACTGATGATAGTCTTACCGGCCCGATACAAGGACCTAACAGGTGGGAGTACCAGAGCATGCTGGTCCTGTATCATGACAGTCATATCCACCCATTACAAGGACCTAACAGGTGGGAGTAGCAGAGCATGCTGGTCCTGTATCATGACAGTCATACCCACCAAATACAAGGAACTAACAGGTGGGAGTACCAGAGCATGCTGGTCCTGTATTGTGACAGTCATACCCACCCATTACAAGGACCTAACAGGTGGGAGTAGCAGAGCATGCTGGTCCTGTATCATGACAGTCATACCCACCAAATACAAGGAACTAACAGGTGGGAGTACCAGAGCATGCTGGTCCTATATCGTGACAGTCATACCCACCCAAAACCGGGACCAAACAGTTGGGAGTACCAGAGCATGCTGGTCCTTTGTCATTACAGTCATTGCCACCCGATACAAGGACCAAACAGTTGGGAGTACCAGAGCATGCTGGTCCTGTATCATGACAGTCATACCCACCCATTACAAGGACCTAACAGGTGGGAGTTCCAGAGCATGCTGGTCCTGTATCATGACAGTCATATCCACCCATTACAAGGGCCTAACAGGTGGGAGTTCCAGAGCATGCTGGTCCTGTATCGTGACAGTCATACCCACCCGATACAAAGACCTAACAGGTGGGAGTTCCAGAGCATGCTGGTCCTGTATCATGACAGTCATACTGACCCATTACAAGGACCTAACAGGTGGGAGTTCCAGAGCATGCTGGTACTGTATCATGACAGTCATATCCACCCATTACAAGGGCCTAACAGGTGGGAGTTCCAGAGCATGCTGGTACTGTATCATGACAGTCATACTGACCCATTACAAGGACCTAACAGGTGGGAGTTCCAGAGCATGCTGGTCCTGTATCATGACAGTCATACTGACCCATTACAAGGACCAAACAGTTGGGAGTACCAGAGCATGCTGGTCCTGTATCATGACAGTCATACTGACCCATTACAAGGACCTAACAGGTGGGAGTTCCAGAGCATGCTGGTCCTGTATCATGACAGTCATATCCACCCATTACAAGGACCAAACAGTTGGGAGTCCCAGAGCATGCTGGTCCTGTATCATGACAGTCATACTGACCCATTACAAGGACCTAACAGGTGGGAGTTCCAGAGCATGCTGGTCCTGTATCATGACAGTCATATCCACCCATTACAAGGGCCTAACAGGTGGGAGTTCCAGAGCATGCTGGTCCTGTATCATGACAGTCATATCCACCCATTACAAGGACCAAACAGTTGGGAGTACCAGAGCATGCTGGTCCTGTATCATGACAGTCATACTGACCCATTACAAGGACCAAACAGTTGGGAGTCCCAGAGCATGCTGGTCCTGTATCATGACAGTCATACTGACCCATTACAAGGACCTAACAGGTGGGAGTTCCAGAGCATGCTGGTCCTGTATCATGACAGTCATATCCACCCATTACAAGGACCAAACAGTTGGGAGTCCCAGAGCATGCTGGTCCTGTATCGTGACAGTCATACCCACCCGATACAAGGACCTAACAGGTGGGAGTACCAGAGCATGCGTTTCTGTTTTTTCTCGGTGCCTGTATGTCTCTTGTCCAGCACTCTCTTGCTGCGTGGCTAACTGGCTCTCCCTATATTCATGTATGTCTTCTGTCCAGCACTATGTACTAGCTGACCTGGATGGCTAGCTGACTCTCTGTGGGTCCTTGTGCTTTTCCTATCTAGCATTATCTTTTGGGTCTCCTGACCAGCACTCTCTTGCCCCGTGGCAAGCAAACTCTCTATGGCTGCCTCTTGCATCTCCTGTTCAGCTCTCTATGTCCTGAGGATATCCTGTTCACCCCCTCCTAGCTGACACTCTCTGTGTACTGTGGATATAATGAACAGCCCTCTATGTTGGGTGGCTATCTCTCTCTTTCTCTCTCTGTCCGGTGGATCTCCTGTATAGCACTCTATGTTAGGTGGGTCTCTCTCTCTCTCTGTCCTGTATAGCACTCTATGTTGGGTCTCTCTCTGTCCGGTGGATCTCCTGTACAGCACTCTATGTTGGGTGTCTCTCTCTCTCTCTCCTGTACAGCACTCTATGTTCGGTGTCTCTCTCTCTCTCTCTCTCTCTAGTACAGCACTCTATGTTGGGTCTCTCTCTCTCTCTCTCTCTGTCTCCTGTACAACACTCTATGTTGTGTGATTCTCTCTCTCTCTCTCTCTCTCTTGTACAGCACTCTATGTTGGGTCTCTCTCTCTCTCTCTGTCTCCTGTACAGCACTCTATGTTGGGGGTCTCTCTCTCTCCTGTACAGCACTCTATGTTGAGTCTCTCTCACTCTCTCTCTGTCTCCTGTACAGCACTCTATGTTGGGTCTCTCTCTGTCTCCTGTACAGCACTCTATGTTGGGTGTCTCTCTCTCGGTTTCCTGTACAGCACTCTATGTTGGGTCTCTCTCTCTCTGTCTCCTGTACAGCACTCTATGTTGGGTCTCTCTCTCTCTCTCTCTCTCTCTCCTACAGCACTCTATGTTGGGTGGGTAGCTCTCTCTGTCTCCTGTTAATCACTCTATGTTGGGTGTCTCTCTCTCTCTGTCTCCTGTACAGCACTCTATGTTGGCGTCTCTCTCTCTGTCTCCTTTACAGCACTCTATGTTGGGTGTCTCTCTCTCTGTCACCTGTACAGCACTCTATGTTGGGTGTCTCTCCCTCTCTTTCTTGTACAGCACTCTATGTTGGGTGTCTCTCTCTCTCTCCTGTACAGCACTCTATGTTGAGTCTCTCTCACTCTCTCTCTCTCGGTCTCCTGTACAGCACTCTATGTTGGCGTCTCTCTCTCTGTCTCCTGTACAGCACTCTATGTTGGGTCTCTCTCTCTCTCTCTCTCTCTCTCTCTCCTGTACAGCACTCTATGTTGTGTGTCTCTCTCTCTCTGTCTCCTGTACAGCACTCTATGTTGGGTGTCTCTCTCTCTCTCTCCTGTACAGCACTCTATGTTGAGTCTCTCTCACTCTCTCTCTCTCTCTGTCTCCTGTACAGCACTCTATGTTGGGTCTCTCTCTCTCTCTCTCGTACAGCACTCTATGTTGGGTGGGTAGCTCTCTCTGTCTCCTGTTAATCACTCGATGTTGGGTGTCTCTCTCTCTGTCTCCTGTATAGCACTCTATGTTGGGGGTCTCTCTCTCTCTGTCTCCTGTACAGCACTCTATGTTGGGGGTCTCTCTCTCTCTGTCTCCTGTACAGCACTCTATGTTGGGTCTCTCTCTCTCTCTCTCTCTCTCGTACAGCACTCTATGTTGGGTGGGTAGCTCTCTCTGTCTCCTGTTAATCACTCGATGTTGGGTGTCTCTCTCTCTGTCTCCTGTATAGCACTCTATGTTGGGTGTCTCTCTCTCTCTGTCTCCTGTATAGCACTCTATGTTGGGGGTCTCTCTCTCTCTGTCTCCTGTACAGCACTCTATGTTGGGTGTCTCTCTCTCTCTCTGTCTCCTGTACAGCACTCTATGTTGGGTCTCTCTCTCTCTCTCTCGTACAGCACTCTATGTTGGGTGGGTAGCTCTCTCTGTCTCCTGTTAATCACTCTATGTTGGGTGTCTCTCTCTCTGTCTCCTGTATAGCACTCTATGTTGGGGGTCTCTCTCTCTCTGTCTCCTGTACAGCACTCTATGTTGGGTGTCTCTCTCTTTCTCTGTCTCCTGTACAGCACTCTATGTTGGGTCTCTCTCTCTCTCTCTCTCTCTCGTACAGCACTCTATGTTGGGTGTCTCTCTCTCTGTCTCCTGTATAGCACTCTATGTTGGGGGTCTCTCTCTCTCCTGTACAGCACTCTATGTTGGGTGTCTCTCCCTCTCTTTCTTGTACAGCACTCTATGTTGGGTGTCTCTCTCTCTGTCACCTGTACAGCACTCTATGTTGGGTGTCTGTCCCTCTCTTTCCTGTACAGCACTCTATGTTGGGTGTCTCTCTCTCTCTGTCTCCTGTACAGCACTCTATGTTTGTTGTGTCTCTCTCTCCTGTACAGCACTCTATGTTGGGTGTCTCTCTCGCTCTGTCTCCTGTACAGCACTCTATGTTGGGTGTCTCTCTCGCTCTGTCTCCTGTACAGCACTCTATGTTGGGTGTCTGTCCCTCTCTTTCCTGTACAGCACTCTATGTTGGGTGTCTCTCTCTCTCTGTCTCCTGTACAGCACTCTATGTTTGTTATGTCTCTCTCTCCTGTACAGCACTCTATGTTGGGTGTCT
Organism: Discoglossus pictus; assembly: GCA_027410445.1. Taxonomy (NCBI): domain Eukaryota; kingdom Metazoa; phylum Chordata; class Amphibia; order Anura; family Alytidae; genus Discoglossus; species Discoglossus pictus. The sequence continues at coordinate 399,098,358 of CM050167.1, forward strand.
CTCTCGCTCTGTCTCCTGTACAGCACTCTATGTTGGGTGTCTCTCTCGCTCTGTCTCCTGTACAGCACTCTATGTTGGGTGGCTCTCTCTCTGTGTCTCCTGTACAGCACTCTATGTTGGGTCTCTCTCTCTCTCTCTCTCTCTGTCCTGTACAGCACTCTATGTTGGGTCTCTCTCTCTCTCCTGTACAGCACTCTATGTTGGGTCTCTCTCTCTCTCTCTCCTGTACAGCACTCTATGTTGGGTGTCTCTCTCTCTCTCTCCTGTACAGCACTCCATGTTGAGTCTCTCTCTCTCTCTCTCTGTCTCCTGTACAGCACTCTATGTTGGGTGTCTCTCTCTGTGTCTCCTGTACAGCACTCTATGTTGAGTCTCTCTCACTCTCTCTCTCTCTCCTGTACAGCACTCTATGTTTGGTGTCTCTCTGTCTCCTGTACAGCACTCTATGTTGGGTGTCTCTCTGTCTCCTGTACAGCACTCTATGTTGGCTGCCTAGCTCTCAGCCTGTTACATACCCTGCCTGTCTCCTGCCTGTCTCCTGCCTGTCTCATACACGTGTTTGGCTGTCACTCCTGCCAGGCTCTCTGTCTGTCACGCTCTGTCCTCACCTCCCAGCCTGTCTGTCTCGCCCGTATCTATCAGACACTCTCGGCTTGTATATCCAAACTGGCATAAATAATTCATGTGTCCCCGGGCAGAGAGCGCAGATACAGCTCAGATAAGGAGCCGAGAGAGCGCGCATCCTATTTATACATACAGAGACTGTTAGATACAAGACAATAGGCAGGTACAAAAAGAGCTGCGGGTACAAAAAGAGCTGCGGGTACAAAAAGAGCTGCAGGTACAAAAAGAGCTGCGGGTACAAAAAGAGCTGCGGGTACAAAAAGAGCTGCGGGTACAAAAAGAGCTGCGGGTACAAAAAGAGCTGCGGGTACAAAAAGAGCTGCGGGTACAAAAGAGCTACAGGTACAAAAAGAGCTGCGGGTACAAAAAGAGCTGCGTGTACAAAAAGAGCTGCGTGTACAAAAAGAGCTGCGTGTACAAAAAGAGCTGCGGGTACAAAAAGAGCTGCGGGTACAAAAGAGCTGCGGGTACAAAAAGAGCTGCGGGTACAAAAAGAGCTGCGAGTACAAAAAGAGCTGCGGGTACAAAAAGAGCTGCGTGTACAAAAAGAGCTGCGTGTACAAAAAGAGCTGCGTGTACAAAAAGAGCTGCGGGTACAAAAAGAGCTGCGTGTACAAAAAGAGCTGCGGGTACAAAAGAGCTGCGGGTACAAAAAGAGCTGCGTGTACAAAAAGAGCTGCGTGTACAAAAAGAGCTGCGGGTACAAAAAGAGCTGCGTGTACAAAAAGAGCTGCGTGTACAAAAAGAGCTGCGGGTACAAAAGAGCTACAGGTACAAAAAGAGCTGCGGGTACAAAAAGAGCTGCGGGTACAAAAAGAGCTGCGGGTACAAAAAGAGCTGCGTGTACAAAAAGAGCTGCGGGTACAAAAAGAGCTGCGGGTACAAAAAGAGCTGCGGGTACAAAAAGAGCTGCGTGTACAAAAAGAGCTGCGGGTACAAAAAGAGCTGCGTGTACAAAAAGAGCTGCGGGAACAAAAAGAGCTGCGGGTACAAAAAGAGCTGCGGGTACAAAAAGAGCTGCGGGTACAAAAAGAGCTGCGGGTACAAAAAGAGCTGAGGGTACAAAAAGAGCTGCGGGTACAAAAAGAGCTGCGGGTACAAAAAGAGCTGCGGGTACAAAAAGAGCTGCGGATACAAAAAGAGCTGCAGGTACAAAAAGAGCTGCGTGTACAAAAAGAGCTGCGGGTACAAAAAGAGCTGCGAGTACAAAAAGAGCTGCGGGTACAAAAAGAGCTGCGGGTACAAAAGAGCTGCGAGTACAAAAAGAGCTGCGGGTACAAAAGAGCTGCAGATAAAAAAGAGCTGCGGGTACAAAAGAGCTGCGGGTACAAAAGAGCTGCGGGTACAAAAAGAGCTGCGGGTACAAAAAGAGCTGCGGGTACAAAAAGAGCTACGAGTACAAAAAGAGCTGCGGGTACAAAAGAGCTGCAGATAAAAAAGAGCTGCGGGTACAAAAAGAGCTGCGGGTACAAAAAGAGCTGCGGATACAAAAAGAGCTGCGGGTACAAAAAGAGCTGCGGGAACAAAAAGAGCTGCGGGAACAAAAAGAGCTGCGGGTACAAAAAGAGCTGCGGGTACAAAAAGAGCTGCGGGTACAAAAAGAGCTGCGGGTACAAAAGAGCTGCAGATAAAAAAGAGCTGCAGGTACAAAAAGAGCTGCGTGTACAAAAAGAGCTGCGGATACAAAAAGAGCTGCGGGTACAAAAAGAGCTGCATGTACAAAAAGAGCTGCGGGTACAAACAGAGCTGCGGGAACAAAAAATGCTGCGGGTACAAAAGAGCTGCAGATAAAAAAGAGCTGCGGGTACAAAAAGAGCTGCGGATACAAAAAGAGCTGCGGGTACAAAAAGAGCTGCGGGTACAAAAAGAGCTGCGGGTACAAAAAGAGCTGCGGGTACAAAAAGAGCTGCGGATACAAAAAGAGCTACAGGAACAAAAAGAGCTGCGGGAACAAAAAGAGCTGCGGGTACAAAAGAGCTGCGAGTACAAAAAGAGCTGCGGGTACAAAAAGAGCTGCGGATACAAAAAGAGCTGCGGGTACAAAAAGAGCTGCGGGAACAAAAAGAGCTGCGGGTACAAAAAGAGCTGCGGTTACAAAAAGAGCTGCAGGTACAAAAAGAGCTGCGGGTACAAAAAGAGCTGCGGGTACAAAAAGAGCTGCGGGTACAAAAAGGGCTGCGGGTACAAAAAGAGCTGCGGGTACAAAAAGAGCTGCGGATACAAAAAGAGCTGCGGGTACAAAAAGGGCTGCGGGTACAAAAGAGCTGCGGGTACAAAAAGAGCTGCAGGTACAAAAAGAGCTGCGGGTACAAAAAGAGCTGCGGGTACAAAAAGAGCTGCGGGTACAAAAAGAGCTGCGGGTACAAAAAGAGCTGCGGGTGCAAAAGAGCTGCAGGTACAAAAAGAGCTGCAGATAAAAAAGAACTGCGGGAACAAAAAGAGCTGCGGGTACAAACAGAGCTGCAGTTACAAAAGAGCTGCGGGTACAAAAAGAGCTGCAGGTACAAAAAGAGCTGCGGGTGCAAAAAGAGCTGCGGGTACAAAAAGAGCTGCAGATAAAAAAGAACTGCGGGTACAAAAAGAGCTGCGGGTACAAAAAGAGCTGCGGGTACAAAAAGAGCTGCGGGTGCAAAAGAGCTGCGGGTACAAAAAGAGATGCGGGTACAAAAAGAGATGCGGGTACAAAAAGAGCTGTAGGTACAAAAAGAGCTGCGGGTACAAAAAGAGCTGCGGGTACAAAAAGAGCTGCGGGTACAAAAAGAGCTGCGGGTGCAAAAAGAGCTGCGGGTACAAAAAGAGATACGGGTGCAAAAAGAGCTGCGGGTACAAAAAGAGATACGGGTGCAAAAAGAGCTGCGGGTGCAAAAGAGCTGCGGGTGCAAAATGAGCTGCGTATACAAAAAGAGCTGCCATAACACCCTGCCTCGCCATAACGCCCTGCCTCGCCATAACGCCCTGCCTCGCCATAACGCCCTGCCTCGCCATAACGCCCTGCCTCTCTATAACACCCTGCCTCGCTGTAACGCCCTGCCTCGCTATAACGCCCTGCCTCTCCATAACACCCTGCCTCGCCATAACGCCCTGCCTCTCTATAACACCCTGCCTCGCTGTAACGCCCTGCCTCGCTATAACGCCCTGCCTCTCTATAACACACTGCCTCGCCTTAACACCCTGCCTCGCCTTAACACCCTGCCTCGCCGTAACACCCTGCCTCGCCATAACGCCCTGCCTCGCTATAACGCCCTGCCTTGCTATAACGCCCTGCCTCTCTATAACACCCTGCCTCGCCTTAACACCCTGCCTCGCCGTAACACCCTGCCTCGCCATAACACCCTGCCTCTCTATAACACCCTGCCTCGCGGTAACGCACTGCCTCGCCATAACACCCTGCCTCGCTATAACGCCCTGCCTCTCTATAACGCCCTGCCACTCTATAACGCCCTGCCTCGCTATAACGCCCTGCCTCGCCATAACACCCTGCCTCGCCATAACACCCTGCCTCGCCATAACACCCTGCCTCGCCATAACACCCTGCCTCGCCATAACACCCTGCCTCTCTATAACACCCTGCCTCGCGGTAACGCACTGCCTCGCCATAACACCCTGCCTCTCTATAACACCCTGCCTCGCGGTAACGCACTGCCTCGCCATAACACCCTGCCTCGCTATAACGCCCTGCCTCTCTATAACACTCTGCCTCGCTATAATACCCTGCCTCGCGGTAACGCACTGCCTCGCCATAACACCCTGCCTCGCTGTAACGCACTGCCTTGCGCACGCACACTATTACACTGCACACATTCAAGACGCTTACACAGCAGCTCCACAGCACTGATGCTGCAGCAACATGAAAACAGATTGCCAGCTCTTCAGCACAATGCTTCCTGCATATATTACTTCACAATAGGTAAAGTATATTCATTTCTTATTTTATTAATTATTCATTGCCATAACAACAAAAAACACCAACGCTGCTCATAGCACACAAACAACCAAGAGCCTCGCAATGAGCGCCGAAGGCTCGCAATGAGCGCCGAAGCTCTTGCTACACCAACAAAATTAATTTCGCACACAAACAACATTACCTGCCTTACAATCTTATTGCCGTCATTTTTCCACGGGCAAGTCGCTAGTAAGTATATATATGACTGCAAACAATCAGTCCATCAGCAGCCCCTCCCATACTCAAGGAGCAGCCTTAAATCAGGTCTGTCCAGGTGCTGCTAATCAACTGATCAGGAATGTTAACCCTTGAAGTCCTACTGGGATAAAGAGCTGTGCAGAGTCTGCTCTCACATAATCCCCTTGAATAACTTTCATATTTAACATACATTATTTTGAAGAATTACGCAAAAGTAAAAGTATGTTTAGGAGGTAAAAATAATACACTGCGTATTCCCTTTCACGTGTAACTGAGCGAGTCCCTGAGGTGGAGGAAGACTTTAAATGCAAAGGAAGCTTCAATCTGCACAAAGACGATGTAGCAGTAGTGATGTCGCGAATTTCCATCAAATGTTCGCGAACGGGCGAACCCGGCGAACCCGGCGAACCGCCATAGACTGCAATGGGCAGGCAAATTTCAAAACCCACAGGGACTCTTTCTGGCCACAATAGTGATGGGAAAGTTGTTTTAAGGGGACTAACACCTGGACTGTGGCATGCCGGAGGGGGATCCATGGCAAAACTCCCACGGAAAATGACATAGTTGATGCAGAGTCTGGTTTTAAGCCATAAAGGGCATAAATCACCTAACATTCCTAAATTGTTTGGAATAACATGCTTTAAAACATCAGGTATGATGTTGTATCAATCAGGTAGTGTAAGGGTTACACCCGCTTCACAGTGACAGACCAAACTCCCCGTTTAACGCACCGCAAACAACCGCAAACTCCCCATTTGCACAACCGCAAACTCCCCATTTGCACAAGGTTGGATACCAAGCTAGCCATGTCCCGTTCCCAGCACTATATAAGCTGTGAGCCTGACACAGGCAGGCAACTGAAATTAGATTACAGGAAAAAAATGGTTGTTTTCAATGTATGTTACACCACCAGGTATGAGTAGTGAAAATAAGCACAATATAAGCTGTTAGGTGTTAGCCTGTCACACACACACGCAGGCAGGCAGGCATACACCAAAAAAATTATAAAATAAAATAAATGATGTTCAAAGTTTCCTCAATGATAAAGTATAGGGGGCGAACCGAAAAGCGCATGTGTTCGCCGTTCGCGAAAATCGCCGTGGACATCACTATGTAGCAGCTAAAATAGTCAGAGTTTTATTAGGCCTAATGGAAAACTAATTTGTTTGCAAGGACACAAATGAGAAAATAACTCCCATAATAAGGAATAATATCAGGACTCCTTATGTAAACTTTCTTGTATAATCGCTTTTGATACTTTTTAATGAAGCAATAAAAGTTATTTTTTATTTTTTTGAGGGTAAGAATCTGCATTTTAAAGAAAAACATAAAACAAGTGGGAAATGTGAAGGAGTTTTCTTTGTAACGTTGCACTTTGCGCTCAGATCTTCGGGATAGAACATTATTATCCACAAATTAGTGTCATCCCGATTGTAATAATGTATCAGAATTCGCTCGTTATGTAGATACCATGTGACAGGGCGCGTTTCATGAAATACATTTAAATAATTGCCGTCCGTGCATGTAAATTAGGAGATGGCGTTAATTAGTGAATGTTACAGATGACGAGCCGGACACCAGACCTTACATAACGGGATAGTGTCAGGTACATCTGCCACTCTAGTCTGTGCTGTTGTTTTATTTGTGCTCTTAAAGGGCCGGATCCAAACACAATTAAAGTGATATAGAGATCTCCTGTTCCCGTCTCTGTGCAGCTCCGTTTGAAGTGGTAAAAATAAATACGTATAAATGGATATAATGAGACGGCTGCTTTCCAGAACCATTTTTCAGACAGATAGAAACTCTCCTGGCGCTCTGCCTTTGATATGTCCGCACTGTTATTATTGACTCTGCTGGCGCATCTGTCTGCCCACGCTCCAGCGAGACTTAACCCATTCAGCAACAGCGCATGAGTACATTACGTATAAATCCGCACATCGCTGGCCCCTCTGGCTCTCAAAGGGTTAATCCCAGCATGGTTCTTGACCAATCATAACATTTTTCAGACAGTGAGGGCGAGGAGGGTGCCCAGCTCAAATACTGTATACTTCTTGTAAAAGTGACAGCCAGGTCAATATAACCTATTAGACCTGTCTTGTGTCTCGAGCACTCAGCCAGGAGAGAGAGAGGCTCGGCGCTCTAATACTATGTTATCACATCGCTACAGAGACAGATTTTTTTAACCGTCTGATTTTTCTTCCATGAACTGAATAAAATTTCAGATTTAGGAGCCGGTTTGTCCTAATTTCTCTTATAGGACCAATGTGGTTTAGAAAGTCAAAAATAAGCACACCCTTTACATTTGTAATTTCCCAACATTTTGGATTTCCATTAGACCTAATAAAGACAATGGTAATTTTAGCTGTCACGTTCCCATTGTGCAGATAGAAGCTTCCTTTGTATTAAAATTCTTCTTCCAACACAGGAAGTAGTTAACCAACATGGTGGATTACCCTACACGTGATGGGTAATATGAGGTTGTATTATTTTACTGAATACATTTTACATTTTCAAGTGTAATTTTTCAAAAGAATGTATTTGAAATATGTCTTGTGATAGAGTTATCCAAGGGGTTTATGTGAGCCACAGACTCTGCAAAGTTATTTTTTCCCATTAGGACTGCAAGAGTTAAATTTCCTGAGCAGTTGATTAGATGCACCTGGGCAGACTTGATTTAAGACTGCTCTTGGTTTATGGGAGGGGCTGCTGATGGACTGATTGTTTACAGTTTGCATACAGTGAGAAATATACTGTATAGACCACACCCTGCAGCCTATGACCACCTGGAGCAGAGTGGAGACCTGGAAATCTGAAGAATACATGCCATGAATTTTCAAACTATTGGAATGTTTGTTTTGCTCCACTCAGGTTTAGCTTCTTCAGAACTACAACCAAAAGTCATAAGGCTCACTGAAGTCCCAGGACTCTGGTCTAAATGTTGTCATCATCAAACCTTGTCCCATAAATCAAAACACTGGTGCCATTGTCTATCGCCATGATGTCAGTGCCAGGGCGATTACATTCTCCATCTACCACAAGTCGCCCTTCAGCAAAAGTGCTATGAAGTGCACAAAAAGTGCAAGTGCTATGAGGTTCCCATGAATTCTGCCCCAAGCCAAAGGCTGGGTCTGACTCAAAAATATGTGGGTTCTACCCCTACCAATAAGATGCAGAGAGCCCAGAAAATTATAAGTGCTTTATAGCTGTGCCGTAATGTAGTTATGCTTGAGGGTCCGAGCACCCGTAGGGCCGCGGGTTCTAAGTAATTGTGGCCATAGGCATCAGACCAAGTGCCTCTTGCACTTGATGTTGTTGTTTAATCGTTCAGTCATGTCTGACTCTCCGTGACCCTATGGACCACAGCACACCTGTCATATCTGTCAACCCCTGCCTCTGAGAGCACACTTAAGCTCATGTTCAGTGTTTCAATGGCTCATCTATCCATCTCCTCCCCTGTCATCCCCTTCGTTGTGTACCTTCAATCTTTCGCAGCATCAGGGTCTCCTATGGGGATTCCTGTCTTCTATGGTCAAAATATTTGAGCTTCAGCCTCATGATCAAACCTTCCAGTTAACAGTTTGTCGTTATCTCCTGAAGTACTGATTGATTTGATCTTCTTGTAGTCCAAGGGACTCTCAGCAGTGTTCTCCAACACCACAATTTCAGAGGCATCAATTCTACAGCACTCAGCCTCCTTTATGGCCCAGCTCTCACACCTGTATGTTACTACTGGGAATACCAGAGTACTAACTAACTTCAGACATTTGTTGGTAGTGTAACATTTTTACTTTTTTAACTCGCCATCGCATTCCTCCCCAGATGCAAACATCTTAATTTCATGGCTGCAGTCACCATCCGAAGAACGCTTGGATCCCAGGAAAATAAAATCCGTCACTGCCTCCACTTCTTCCCCATCTAGAGGAGGATATAAAGATGGTACTATACGTTATCACCCCTCCTGGATCACTACCTTATTGTGGTAAAGGTGCTTGTTTACTTTAATGAAGCTGTGAGCTATACCATATAGGGTCACACCAGATAGTCATAGCGGAGAGGTCAGACAAAGAGTAAGAAAGGAACTGGCAACCCACTTTAGCATCTTTGCCAAGAAAACCTTATGGATTTGCATAACCAGAAACACAGACTGATTTACCTAGTGGGCGTCATCCATATGGTCACAGAGAGTGGGGCACGACTGAAGATCTGAACAACAATAACAAAATACTTTATTACATAGTTGAACCCAAATCCTGAGCTGTCTTTGGAAACCACTGATTTAAATTAAAGACTTTAACTCAAACGATGAAACTGCTGTTTTCACTGGTATCCAGAACAGAAGCTTCTGAGCATTATTAAGTAAGAAGTATTATATTATTGTCACATTTCCTTCAAACATTTTTGTGAATGAAATGCAAATCGGCCAATCACAGCTTATTATAATTTCACACTGTCTGACATGAGGAATAAGGAGCTGATGTCACCTGATGGTCATGGGTAACGGGTGCTAATATAGCCTTGTTGGGGGTCTGCTGCACAGGGTCCACCGATTTAGTACTCAAACTGTTAATAGCTCTGTAATTCTATCCAATGAGATACCTGTATGTGAATCAGAGAAGTACCAGTCCATGCCAGCAGCCATCGAGCACCTGCCACCCATCACTATCTCACTGAACCCAACCCTCCTACTTTGTTATCATTTGCAGCCTTGCTCTCTCACCTCTTCCCTGATAATCAACCCCAGTGTGAGGAACTGCTCCATACTGCCCCCTTTTGGAGCTTCAGTAGAAATGTTCTTCTTTAAACAGACATGGATCAATGGAGGGCTAAAAAAAAAAAATAGCCTAAACTGGGCCCCCAGAGGAGGGCCCAGGTGTATTGCACCACTTGCACCACTGGTAACTCTGCCCCAGCTGACACAATCTAAAGAGTTAGAAAAATTTAATTACTTGCTACAAACTTATCAGTCGGAAAAAACGCATCAGTGGCCCTTTAAGACATCCTAGAGCAGATCTTCCCTGACAACATTAGTTAAATGTGAGGAACAATGAATGCAGAAACGATCTCTATTCAGCCATATTGAGAGGCTGACATAAGCTGCAGAACATAAACGAATCTCACAATACAATCATCCTCCCATCCGCTAATTCAACAAGCAATTTTATGAAATTAAAATAAAATACCATAATATCTTGTTATACATTTACCAAATGTAGTAATTGTATAGGTGGTCCCTTTAAGGGAATGCAAACTGCTGACCCCAATAATACACTCATATGTACACAATATCAGACCAATTTTCACATTAGGACTCCCGTAATCTGATGCCTCGGGATACTTTGGTCATTCCTTTTTACAGCACCGATTTCAGCCAACGGCGAATACAGAAGAATTGTATATCTAGATCTGCTCTTGGGGGGCAGACTGGGACTTCCCCGAACCCCCAACCGAAGGACCTGAAAGAGCTAAGTCCTGCATTGCCTTTGCATTGGGAGGCGGGTGTCTCTGGGGTTGGCCTGGTGATGGCCCACCGCGAGGCCCCGACTCCATACTCCCTTACACCTTCCTGGGTATGGTGGTGGTCCATTGCTGCTCCACCCCCTGGTCTCCATTCCCAGCTAATTCCATCACCAGAGAAAGGAAATTTGAACAATGGACAATACTTCTTGATAACAACCTGACTGGTGGGATTATCTAGTTGTGGATAGGAAACATAAATAGTATAAGTGAGTTAACTAGTTTAGAAGGGAACTTTGAATGTGTTTATGCCTGTGATGTAATTAGCAGCTCGCCCTGTTATGGGATTAACTCTCACACACCCACATTGGCCAGTTAGGTATTCCAGGGTGGTGATTGAGATAACTAGTTAAGGGCAGGTAATCTAATCCTGTAAATTATATAAATGTTCCAACTTTTCCCAATAAAGACTCTTCTAGGGAACATAATCTTGGTGTTCTCTCTATTTTTAGATGTTATGACCTCTGTTATTTTCATCCTTTGTTCCTAATTCTTGGATCTGATGACCCTGACATGACTGCTGGACACGAGAAGCCCATCCACCCCTGAGGTAGAATTCCTGTAGCTGAAGGCAGGCTTCCCGTCCCCACCCCCTGGATCTTGATATCCTCCTTTGTCTTTATCTCTGGCATTTTTTCATACTTTTGGTACAAACACTAAATAATAACAAATAAAATGCACGGGGTCAAAGTGCTGAAGGCGTAGAAAATGGTAACCCATCCCAAGCCATCCCATGTATCATGGAGGGAATATGGCGGTGCTTTCATATAGATACATTTCCCTGACGAAGAGTCAAACAATCCAGGTTATGGCGGCTACACTCAGACAGGATAACACTGAGGGGTCTCTCTTATGGATATTTGTTTGTGATTTTTGTCTTATTTACAATAATTTCTCAATTAAATTTCCATTCAGAAAATGATGATTAATATCTTTGTATCAGGTGTCAAAAAACGGAGCAATTTAAGAATGTCTCTTGGGGACGAAGCGCGTCCGGGCCGGTACCTAACACAGTAACACATTCATCATAACCAAGTAAATGCCATTATTTTTAATTACATTTTTTTTCTCTCCAGTGCAGGATTGGAACCCATGTGGTCAACACGTAATGAGCCTGTTATCCCATCAATCAATGGCTTGGGTTAGTACTGCTGAGTAGGGGTCTGCAGGCTTCATAGATGAGGTGGGTCGTACAATATGTAACTACGCGAAGAGCTGTATATTAGGAGCTCTCTAGATGGTTGTCCGAGTCTGGACCCGTCCCAGAGAGTTATTTTGTTATTATATGTGTAAATACATTAACAACTTTTTAGTCGTTCAGTCATGTTCGAGCCTCCGTGACCCTATGGACCACAGAATGCAAGGCACATCAGTCAACCCATCTGAGCTCCATTAAGCTCATGTTCATTGCTTCTCCACCTCTATTCTTTCAATCTTTCCCAACATCAAAGTCTTCTCACAATATGGACAAAATATTTGAGCTTCACCCTCATGATCAAACCTTCCAGTGAACAGTTTGTTTCCTTCCTTGTAGTATTAGTTGGATCTTCTTGAAGACTTCTTTATGGTCCAGCTCTTATGTCTTGTTACAAACACCTACATAATCTCGTCCCTTCTAACTCAGAGTCGATGGTCCGGTTTGTGAAGGCTTACGGTAGGCAACGCAGTGTCCATCCCCTAATATATCTTTACTAACGACTTGCCCGTCAAAAATGACGGCAATAAAATTGTAAGGCAGGTGATGCAGTTTGGTCCAGACATAAATTTTGTTGCTGTTCCGAGATCCTTCGGCGCTCATTGCGACGCTGTTGGTTGTTGTTGTTTTTTTTGCTGATAGGCGCTTTTGCCTTTATTGTTGGGTCGGCGCTGATCTGCTTTTTACGCCTATTGCAAGGCTTCATTGGCGCTCGTGATTAGTGGCGCGGTGAATGTCTTTTGTGTTTAATGTGAGTGTTTTTTATTTTTGTGTAAATTAAATAATAATACATTAATAAATGAATATACTTTATCTATTTGTAAGTAATACATGCAGGAAGCATTGTGCTGAAGAGCTGACAATCTGTTTTGATGTTCCTGCAGCATACAATGTAGGTTTGCAGTGGTCTGGAGCTGAGGTGTAAGTGTCAGCAATGTGCGCAGTGTGTAGTGTAAATAGGCTGCGTGCGCAAGTGGAAGCCGTTAGTGTAGCTGTGTACTTCCGCATTGTGTAAGTTAGTGTTGTAAAATGCGTAAGTACACAGTTACCCTAACGGCATCCCCTCGCGCACGCAGCCTATTTACACTACACACTGCGCACATTGCTGACACTTACACCTCAGCTCCACAACACTGCAAACCTACATTGTATGCTGCAGGAACATCAAAACAGATTGTCAGCTCTGCAGCACAATGCTTCCTGCATATATTAATTACAAATAGGTAAAGTATATTCATTTATTATTTTATTCATTATTTCATTAGCATTAGCAAAAAAAAACAATGCTCATATCACAAAAACAACCAACAAGCTCGCAATGAGCGCCGAAGCATCTTGTAACACCAACAAAATTTACCGCCCTCACAATCTTAGTAATTTTTTGACGGGCAAGTCGCTAGTATTAATATATTAAGATCAATGTATTATTTATATATTATTTATATATTACATATATTTATGTATTAAGGTACATTTATATATATATAGGATTTTTTTGACAATTATGCCAAGGTTTGCTGTAAGAATTTGTTTATTAGCCGCTTTATTAAGCTATGAATGGAGCTGTCGGCTGTAAATTAGTTTTTTGCATTTTTTTCATGGAAAACTTTTTTTTTTTATATTTATACATTGGCCGCAATGTATCAGACTTGAGTCCTGGCGTGCATTATCCGCAGCACCCGGCACCTTTTCCGCGGCCTCTTGTTGAACTCTCCCTAATTTATTTATACGCCTCTGTACATGGAGCCATCAGTCACAGAATACAGATCGCTCGGCTCTAATCAATGCTGCGGCAGAGAGAGTATAAAATACTACAGAAGGTTTAATGTCACCTCCCGAAACACCGGCAGGACTGAGACACTTAAAGAGACAGTGACGGATGGCACTGTACCATCATATACAAATAAAGCGTGATTGATCAAACATCCACTTCAGCTTTATTGCTGTGATTTATTACAGGGACAAATACGGGAAAATTATTCAATAATTCCTGGGAATTGGTATCCTGAGAATTTATTAAGGTCAAGTTAATATTATTATTAGAGTTTATTTATATGGCGCCAACATTTGCCTAATTTTCCTATTTTTTACTTATTAAAAAAATCTATGTTTCTGTGTCTTTAAATGCAGTAGTCATACCGACGCCAAGTCAAGTGGATCTGCCAGCTCTGCCTATCTCTATAGCACTGCTACAATGTAGCAAGCGATGAGCGCGCCCAGATTATTACTTCCCACTAATTTCAGTGCTTTCAGGCAATGGGCAATGACACCAGCGGTTATTAGTACTCGCTGTGGTGTCCCACGAAGGATAAGGATCCGTGTATGGAGATGTATGGAGGGAGATGTATGGAGGTAGATGTATGGAGGGAGATGTATGGAAGGAGATGTATGGAGGGAGATGTATGGAGGGAGATGTATGGAGGGAAATGTATGGAAGGAGATGTATGGAGGGAGATGTATGGAGGGAGATGTATGGAGGGAAATGTATGGAAGGAGATGTATGGAGGGAGATGTATGGAGGGAGATGTATGGAGGGAAATGTATGGAAGGAGATGTATGGAGGGAGATGTATGGAGGGAGATGTATGGAAGGAGATGTATGGAAGGAGATGTATGGAGGTAGATGTATGGAAGGAGATGTATGGAGATAGATGTATGGAAGGAGATGTATGGAGGGAGATGTATGGAGGGAGATGTATGGAGGGAGATGTATGGAGGTAGATGTATGGAGGGAGATATATGGAAGGAGATGTATGGAAGGAGATGTATGGAGGTAGATGTATGGAAGGAGATGTATGGAGATAGATGTATGGAAGGAGATGTATGGAGGGAGATGTATGGAGGGAGATGTATGGAGGTAGATGTATGGAGGGAGATGTATGGAGGGAGATGTATGGAGGGAGATGTATGGAGGTAGATGTATGGAGGGAGATATATGGAAGGAGATGTATGGAAGGAGATGTATGGAGGTAGATGTATGGAAGGAGATGTATGGAGATAGATGTATGGAAGGAGATGTATGGAAGGAGATGTATGGAGGGAGATGTATGGAGGGAGATGTATGGAGGGAGATGTATGGAGGGAGATGTATGGATGTAGATGTATGGAAGGAGATGTATGGAAGGAGATGTATGGAGGTAGATGTATGGAAGGAGATGTATGGAAGGAGATGTATGGAAGGAGATGTATGGAGGGAGATGTATGGAGGGAGATGTATGGAGGGAGATGAATGGAGGTAGATGTATGGAGATAGATGTATGGAGGTAGATGTATGGAAGGAGATGTATGGAGATAGATGTATGGAAGGAGATGTATGGAAGGAGATGTATGGAGGTAGATGTATGGAAGGAGATGTATGGAAGGAGATGTATGGAGGTAGATGTATGGAAGGAGATGTATGGAAGGAGATGTATGGAGGTAGATGTATGGAAGGAGATGTATGGAAGGAGATGTATGGAGGTAGATGTATGGAAGGAGATGTATGGAAGGAGATGTATGAGGTAGATGTATGGAAGGAGATGTATGGAAGGAGATGTATGGAAGGAGATGTATGGATGGAGATGTATGGAGGGAGATGTATGGAGGGAGTTGTATGGAGGTAGATGTATGGAGGTAGATGTATGGAAGGAGATGTATGGAGGTAGATGTATGGAAGGAGATGTATGGAAGGAGATGTATGGAAGGAGATGTATGGAGGGAGATGTATGGAGGGAGATGTATGGAGGGAGATGTATGGAGGTAGATGTATGGAAGGAGATGTATGGAGGGAGATGTATGGAGGGAGATGTATGGAGGGAGATGTATGGAAGGAGATGTATGGAGGTAGATGTATGGAAGGAGATGTATGGAGGTAGATGTATGGAGGGAGATGTATGGAGGTAGATGTATGGAGGTAGATGTATGGAAAGAGATGTATGGAGGGAGATGTACGGAGGGAGACGTATGGAGGGAGATGTATGGAAGGAGATGTATGGAGGTAGATGTATGGAAGGAGATGTATGGAGGTAGATGTATGGAAGGAGATGTATGGAAGGGGATGTATGGAGGTAGATGTATGGAAGGAGATGTATGGAAGGAGATGTATGGAAGGAGATGTATGGATGGAGATGTATAGAGGGAGATGTATGGAGGGAGTTGTATGGAGGTAGATGTATGGAGGTAGATGTATGGAAGGAGATGTATGGAGGTAGATGTATGGAAGGAGATGTATGGAGGGAGATGTATGGAGGGAGATGTATGGAGGGAGATGTATGGAGGTAGATGTATGGAGGTAGATGTATGGAAGGAGATGTATGGAGGGAGATGTATGGAGGGAGATGTATGGAGGGAGATGTATGGAAGGAGATGTATGGAGGTAGATGTATGGAGGTAGATGTATGGAAGGAGATGTATGGAGGTAGATGTATGGAGGTAGATGTATGGAAGGAGATGTATGGAAGGAGATGTATGGAGGTAGATGTATGGAGGTAGATGTATGGAAGGAGATGTATGGAGGTAGATGTATGGAGGTAGATGTATGGAAGGAGATGTATGGAAGGAGATGTATGGAGGGAGATGTATGGAGGTAGATGTATGGAGGTAGATGTATGGAAGGAGATGTATGGAGGTAGATGTATGGAAGGAGATGTATGGAAGGAGATGTATGAGGTAGATGTATGGAAGGAGATGTATGGAAGGAGATGTATGGAAGGAGATGTATGGATGGAGATGTATGGAGGGAGATGTATGGAGGGAGTTGTATGGAGGTAGATGTATGGAGGTAGATGTATGGAAGGAGATGTATGGAGGTAGATGTATGGAAGGAGATGTATGGAAGGAGATGTATGGAAGGAGATGTATGGAGGGAGATGTATGGAGGGAGATGTATGGAGGTAGATGTATGGAAGGAGATGTATGGAGGGAGATGTATGGAGGGAGATGTATGGAGGGAGATGTATGGAAGGAGATGTATGGAGGTAGATGTATGGAAGGAGATGTATGGAGGTAGATGTACGGAGGGAGATGTATGGAGGTAGATGTATGGAGGTAGATGTATGGAAAGAGATGTATGGAGGGAGATGTACGGAGGGAGACGTATGGAGGGAGACGTATGGAAGGAGATGTATGGAGGTAGATGTATGGAAGGAGATGTATGGAGGTAGATGTATGGAAGGAGATGTATGGAAGGAGATGTATGGAGGTAGATGTATGGAAGGAGATGTATGGAAGGAGATGTATGGAAGGAGATGTATGGATGGAGATGTATGGAGGGAGATGTATGGAGGGAGTTGTATGGAGGTAGATGTATGGAGGTAGATGTATGGAAGGAGATGTATGGAGGTAGATGTATGGAAGGAGATGTATGGAGGGAGATGTATGGAGGGAGATGTATGGAGGGAGATGTATGGAGGTAGATGTATGGAGGTAGATGTATGGAAGGAGATGTATGGAGGGAGATGTATGGAGGGAGATGTATGGAGGGAGATGTATGGAAGGAGATGTATGGAGGTAGATGTATGGAGGTAGATGTATGGAAGGAGATGTATGGAGGTAGATGTATGGAGGTAGATGTATGGAAGGAGATGTATGGAGGTAGATGTATGGAGGTAGATGTATGGAAGGAGATGTATGGAGGTAGATGTATGGAGGTAGATGTATGGAAGGAGATGTATGGAAGGAGATGTATGGAGGGAGATGTATGGAGGGAGATGTATGGAGGTAGATGTATGGAGGTAGATGTATGGAAGGAGATGTATGGAGGTAGATGTATGGAAGGAGATGTATGGAGGGAGATTTATGGAAGGAGATGTATGGAGGGAGATGTATGGAAGGAGATGTATGGAGGGAGATGTATGGAAGGAGATGTATGGAGGGAGATGTATGGAGGGAGATGTATGGAAGGAGATGTATGGAGGTAGATGTATGGAAGGAGATGTATGGAGGGAGATGTATGGAGGGAGATCTATGGAAGGAGATGTATGGAGGTAGATGTATGGAAGGAGATGTATGGAGGGAGATGTATAGAGGGAGATGTATGGAAGGAGATGTATGGAAGGAGATGTATGGAGGTAGATGTATGGAGGGAGATGTATGGAAGGAGATGTATGGAAGGAGATGTATGGAAGGAGATGTATGGAGGGAGATGTATGGAAGGAGATGTATGGAAGGAGATGTATGGAGGGAGATGTATGGAGGGAGATGTATGGAAGGAGATGTAGGGAGGGAGATGTATGGAAGGAGATGTATGGAAGGAGATGTATGGAGGGAGATGTATGGAGGGAGATGTATGGAGGGAGATGTATGGAGGGAGATGTATGGAAGGAGATGTATGGAGGGAGATGTATGGAAGGAGATGTATGGAGGGAGATGTATGGAGGGAGATGTATGGAAGGAGATGTATGGAAGGAGATGTATGGAGGGAGATGTATGGAGGGAGATGTATGGAGGGAGATGTATGAAGGGAGATGTATGGAGGGAGATGTATGGAGGGAGATGTATGGAGGGAGATGTATGGAAGGAGATGTATGGAAGGAGATGTATGGAGGGAGATGTATAGAAGGAGATGTATGGAAGGATATGTATGGAAGGAGATGTATGGAGGGAGATGTATGGAAGGAGATGTATGGAGGGAGATGTATGGAGGGAGATTTATGGAGGGAGATTTATGGAGGGAGATTTATGGAGGGAGATGTATGGAAGGAGATGTATGGAAGGAGATGTATGGAAGGAGATGTATGGAGGGAGATGTATGGAGGGAGATGTATGGAGGGAGATGTATGGAGGGAGATGTATGGAGGGAGATGTGTGGAGGGTTCCTGGTACAGCTTATGTTGACCACATGGATTAATAGGCTTCTGCTGACCATTTACATCCATTATCTTGAGACAGCTAATTACCTTCCAATTCTCATGGGACCACCTTGGAGATTCAGAACATGGAAACAGGGTTGTACTACATGTGATCCAATACTCTTTCATTTCCTTTTGCACTCATTTAAATATTTTGTTGTTCAGTCGTGTCTGACTCTCCTTAAACCTATGAAAAGGGGCATGATAGGCACATCTATCCTTATGTCTCTGGTTCAGCTTATCCATGATGTTAACTTGGCAGAGGTACTAGACTGGGTTACCATGTCTTCTCCAGTGGACCGCCATTTGTCTGACCTCTCTGCTATCACCTGCCCATCTTGGTTGACCCTACATGATATAGCTCATATATATATTACATATATATATATATATATATATATATCACATATATAGTTGTGAGCGTACGAGTCGTTGCTCACGCTTGCGGGCTCGCGTAGCGAGCCCGCAAGAACTGCGTCCCTCGCGAAGCGAGGGACGCAGTTCGCCGCAAATGCGGGTCCTCGCGAAGCGAGGGCCCGCATTTGCGGTTGTCGAGGCTCAACGTCGGCTCACGCTTGCGGGCTCGCGTAGCGAGCCCGCAAGAACTGCGTCCCTCGCGAAGCGAGGGACGCAGTTCGCCGCAAATGCGGGTCCTCGCGAAGCGAGGGCCCGCATTTGCGGTTGTCGAGGCTCAACGTCGGCTGTGTTAACACACACATACACACACACGACTTTTGTAACAGAATAAACCCAACCGCCCAGCCAACAAAAACCCAAGTCGTTGCTCACGCTTGAAGAAACTGCGTCCCTCGCGAAGCGAGGGACGCAGTTCGCCGCAAATGCGGGTCCTCGCGAAGCGAGGGCCCGCATTTGCGGTTGTGGAGGCTCAACGTCGGCTGTGTTAACACACACATACACACACACGACTTTTTTAACAGAATAAACCCAACCGCCCAGCCAACAAAAAACAAACAACGTCCCCGCAAATGCGGATCCTCGCGAAGCGAGGGTCCGCATTTGCGGTGGTGGGAGCATCCCAACATCGGCTGTGTTAACACACACATACACACACACATAACTTCATAACAAAAAAAAAATCAAAGTCGCCTCACACCCGCTTACACCCAGACACACAGACGCAAGACTTAACAAAAAAACAGTAAAAAAGGCCCCTCACACGCTCTTAACACACATACGCACGACTTAGAAACAAATACACTGCGTCGTACACGTAAAAGCTAACTGCGTATATCGCAACAAAATACGGCCGCATCGGAAAAAAATACGGCCGCGAAAGACCCATTCCAACCGCCGCGCATCAAAACATCACAAACACAAGAAATAAACACAACGAACACATAAAAAGCTTACTTACAGCACGGGGGGGCATCCGGCACCTCCAAAAGTTCATTTACACGTCCATTTAAGTGAAAACAAACAGTTTAAACGACCGAAAATCGGCTAAGCGAGAGAAAAAATGGCCGCCGAACAAAACGAAAACGAGGCTCCAGACGTAACTACACTACACTTACTCGCAATAATGAAACACATACTATGCGGAACGGATCACACTCATATTAAACACCATTTTAAACACTACTACGCACAAAATGGCGGATGGAACGCAAATTGTAAGCTGGAACGCAAATAGCGCATGCGTATTACGTTCTAACGGTCTAACTTTCCAGAATGTTCTACAAGTTTATAAATACTGTCTATTTGACAGAGAAAAATACATTTCTCCTCAGGTGATGAACAGAGTGACTTCGGAGATAACTGCTGCTCAAACTTGAGAAGATAATTCTTTCCTAATTTACTACTTTACATTGTGCAAATTACAACTGAGAGGTAAGCTATAATATATTACTTATTTTCAAGACAGGACATCAAAAAAAAAAATTAAAGAAGACAAAGAGGTTTATGTATACTGACAAGTGACACGCACATTTATGTGTATAATGTATACTGACAAGTGACACGCACATATATGCGTATAATGTATAGTGAGAAGTGACACGCACATTTATGCGTATAATGTATACTGACAAGTGACACGCACATTTAGGCGTATAATGTATACTGACAAGTGACACGCACATTTATGTGTATAATGTATAGTGACAAGTGACACGCACATTTATGTGTATAATGTATACTGACATGTGACACGCACATTTATGTGTATAATGTATAGTGACAAGTGACACGCACATTTATGTGTATAATGTATACTGACAAGTGACACGCACATTTAGGCGTATAATGTATACTGACAAGTGACACGCACATTTATGTGTATAATGTATACTGACAAGTGACACGCACATATATGCGTATAATGTATAGTGAGAAGTGACACGCACATTTATGCGTATAATGTATACTGACAAGTGACACGCACATTTAGGCGTATAATGTATACTGACAAGTGACACGCACATTTATGTGTATAATGTATAGTGACAAGTGACACGCACATTTATGTGTATAATGTATACTGACATGTGACACGCACATTTATGTGTATAATGTATAGTGACAAGTGACACGCACATTTATGTGTATAATGTATACTGACAAGTGACACGCACATTTAGGCGTATAATGTATACTGACAAGTGACACGCACATTTATGTGTATAATGTATAGTGACATGTGACACGCACATTTATGTGTATAATGTATAGTGACATGTGACACGCACATTTATGTGTATAATGTATAGTGACAAGTGACACGCACATTTATGTGTATAATGTATACTGACAAGTGACACGCACATTTATGTGTATAATGTATAGTGACAAGTGACACGCACATTTATGCGTATAATGTATACTGACAAGTGACACGCACATTTATGTGTATAATGTATACTGACAAGTGACACGCACATTTATGTGTATAATGTATAGTGACATGTGACACGCACATTTATGTGTATAATGTATAGTGACATGTGACACGCACATTTATGTGTATAATGTATAGTGACAAGTGACACGCACATTTATGCGTATAATGTATACTGACAAGTGACACGCACATTTAGGCGTATAATGTATACTGACAAGTGACACGCACATTTAGCCGTATAATGTATACTGACAAGTGACACGCACATTTATGTGTATAATGTATAGTGACAAGTGACACGCACATTTATGTGTATAATGTATAGTGACAAGTGACACGCACATTTATGTGTATAATGTATAGTGACAAGTGACACGCACATTTATGTGTATAATGTATAGTGACATGTGACACGCACATATATTATGTGTATAATGTATAGTGACAAGTGACACGCACATTTATGCGTATAATGTATACTGACAAGTGACACGCACATTTAGGCGTATAATGTATAGTGACATGTGACACGCACATTTATGTGTATTGCCCCTGCAACAAACTAATTAAACAACTACATTTCAATTACATTACAAAAAAATAAGTTGGGACTATTAAAATACTATTAAAATATGAGTCATGTATACTGATATGTGACACGCACATATATGTGTATCATCTATAGTCACATGTCACACACACATTTATGTATGTTGGCAAAAAATAAAAATAAGGTTAATTTAACAATTAAAATATGATTCATGTATAGTGATATGTCACACGCACACAAAAAAATTACTTTCAACTATGGAAATGTGCTTCATGTATGTGACATGTGTGTGTAGCACCCACCAAAAAATAATGTTAATTCAAATTAATTACAGAAGTATATTTCAATGAAATTAATTTACTGCAATTTAATAGATCACCTAAAACTCAATCTTTCTACTTTTTTAAATATTCAAACAGACTCTGCATCAACAGCGTCTTTCAACAATTTGCACCGTACACTGTGAAGCACAATCCCTTTTAAAGAACACCAACAAAGAACAAGAGGTAAGATACAAAAATACTTTAAATGCTGAAAAGGCCATGGTTTGTTAAATACAAATAAAAAATTCTATAATTCACTATTTCACTTTATTTTTCAAACAGACACTACAAGAAGACCGGCGGATTAAGATTGGCAGGAGGGGACCCTCTGTCATTCCACACTTCAATCAAGGTAAAGTATTTAAGTATAAAAAAGAACCGAACCATGAGCCTTATTCAATTGTGAGTTGGCTAATTGAATAGGGCTTTATATAAGCACATAATAGGTCTTCACTAACTAAAAACTTCTGTCAAAAAATATTTTATGTGCTTATATAGAGCCCTATTCAATTGGTCAAAACGCAATTGATTCAGGACCTAAATATGTTTAATGGACGAGGGCCTCATTCAAATGTGATTGTTTAACAATGTATAACCATTAGAAAAAACACTACATAAGTATAACAAAAGTGGTGCCCATCAAACAGGATTTACATTTACATTCTTATTTTAATGTTTAACAACCTATAAGCCTTAGAAAGAAGCCTAAATAAGCATACCAACATTGGTGCCCACCAAACAGGATTGTATGAAAACTCACACAAACACATAACAAACTACATTTACATTCTTATTATATGTTTAACAACCTATTAGCATTACAAAACTACATTAATAAGCATACCAACAGTGGTGCGCATCAAACAGGATTGTATGAAAACTCACACAAACACATAGCAAACTACATTTAGATTCTTATTTCATGTTTAACAAACTATAAGCCTTAGAAAGAAGCCTAAATAAGCATACCAACATTGGTGCCCAACAAACAGGATTGTATGAAAACTCACACAAACACATAGCAAACTACATTTAGATTCTTATTTAATGTTTAACAACCTATAAGCCTTAGAAAGAAGCCTAAATAAGCATACCAACATTGGTGCCCACCAAACAGGATTGTATGAAAACTCACACAAACACATAGCAAACTACATTTACATTCTTATTTTATGTTTAACAACCTATAAGCCTTAGAAAGAAGCCTAAATAAGTATACCAACAGTGGTGCGCACCAAACAGGATTGTATGAAAACTCACACAAACACATAGCAAACTACATTTACATTCTTATTTTATGTTTAACAACCTATAAGCCTTAGAAAGAAGCCTAAATAAGTATACCAACAGTGGTGCGCACCAAACAGGATTGTATGAAAACTCACACAAACACATAGCAAACTACATTTAGATTCTTATTTAATGTTTAACAACCTATAAGCCTTACAAAGAAGCCTAAATAAGCATACCAACAGTGGTGCGCACCAAACAGGATTGTATGAAAACTCACACAAACACATAGCAAAGTACTTTTACATTCTTATTTTATGTTTAACAACCTATAAGCCTTAGAAAGAAGCCTAAATAAGCATACCAACAGTGGTGCGCACCAAACAGGATTGTATGAAAACTCACACAAACACATAGCAAACTACATTTACATTCTTATTTTATGTTTAACAACCTATAAGCCTTAGAAAGAAGCCTAAATAAGTATACCAACAGTGGTGCGCACCAAACAGGATTGTATGAAAACTCACACAAACACATAACAAACTACATTTACATTCTTATTTTATGTTTAACAACCTATTAGCATTACAAAACTACATTAATAAGCATACCAACAGTGGTGCGCATCAAACAGGATTGTATGAAAACTCACACAAACACATAGCAAACTACATTTAGATTCTTATTTAATGTTTAACAACCTATAAGCCTTAGAAAGAAGCCTAAATAAGTATACCAACAGTGGTGCGCACCAAACAGGATTGTATGAAAACTCACACAAACACATAGCAAACTACATTTACATTCTTATTTTATGTTTAACAACCTATAAGCCTTAGAAAGAAGCCTAAATAAGCATACCAACAGTGGTGCGCACCAAACAGGATTGTATGAAAACTCACACAAACACATAGCAAACTACATTTACATTCTTATTTAATGTTTAACAACCTATAAGCCTTACAAAGAAGCCTAAATAAGCATACCAACAGTGGTGCGCACCAAACAGGATTGTATGAAAACTCACACAAACACATAGCAAACTACATTTAGATTCTTTTTTAATGTTTAACAACCTATAAGCCTTACAAAGAAGCCTAAATAAGCATACCAACAGTGGTGCGCACCAAACAGGATTGTATGAAAACTCACACAAACACATAGCAAAGTACTTTTACATTCTTATTTTATGTTTAACAACCTATAAGCCTTAGAAAGAAGCCTAAATAAGCATACCAACAGTGGTGCGCACCAAACAGGATTGTATGAAAACTCACACAAACACATACCAAAGTACATTTAGATACTTATTTTATGTTTAACAATCTATAAGCCTTAGAAAAAGGCCTAAATAAGCATACCAAAAGTGGTGGACACCAAACGGGATTGTAGAAAAACAAAGAAATAATGTCATTTTTTACTTCATACAAATACATTAAAATAATATTACATTTTCATTTTTATTTTATATCAGATACTGCGTCAAGAACATCGGACCAGGAGTTTCAACTGAGGACCACACCAGCGGACGAGGACTTTCAACAGAGGACCAGACCATTGGACGAGGACTTTCAACAGAGGACCAGACCATTGGACGAGGACTTTCAACAGAGGACTACACCATCGGACGAGGACTTTCAACAGAGGACCAGACGATTGGACGAGGACTTTCAACACAGGACCAGACCATCAGACGAAGGCTTTCAACACAGGACCAACAAAGATTCTGCTTCAAATCAAACTTCAACCAAGGTACAGTATAACAAGTAAAAAAAGAGAAAAATTAATTAATATTCTTCTTTAATGTTTAACCACCTATAAGCCTTAGAAAATAGCCTACAGAAGCATACCAAAATTGTGGCGCACCAAAAAGGATTGTAGAAAAACACAGAAATAATGCCATTTTTTCATTCATACAAAGACATTCAAATAACATAACATTTTCATTTTTATTTTATAACAGATACTGCGTCAAGAACATCGGAACAGGAGTTGGAACTGAGGACCACACCAGAGGACGAGGACTTTCAACAGAGGACTACACCATCGGACGAGGACTTTCAACACAGGACGAGACCATCGGACGAAGGCTTTCAACACAGGACCAACAAAGAATTTTGCTTGAAATCAAACTTCAACCAAGGTACAGTATAATAAAAAGTAATATCTATCATCTATCTCTTATTTGTCTTTTAGGGCCAATAATCTTTAACAATAAATACAAACTTCAATGTAAACTTAAAAAATAAATTGGCATAGTCCAAAAAAGTCTAAAAACACAGAATCTATATAATTTGTCATTGTAACATTCCAGTCCTAAACCCTAATTTAATTGCCATTTGACAAATTGAATAGTGCTGTAAATAAGGACATAACATCTTTTTTAAAATACCTTTTTAGTTACTGAAACACTTGCTTTTGGATACATGTTTAATAAATAAAAATGTCTTTAAATAATTATCTCATGCCCTTATTTAGACTTTTATTCAATTGAACGCATTGAAATTGATTAACTATAAAATGTTAACACACTATTGATAACTATATGTCATGAAAAACAACTTAACATCTCAAAATAAACTAATGGTACATTATTTTATTTTTACAGATTAACATGGCTGATAATGAGACTAAACAAGAAAAGAAAAGACGCCAAGCTAGAGAACGACGACAGAGAGCAGACAGCCAGCAGACACCGGAGAAGAAGGAAATTCGACGAGAAAAAGAACGCAAAAGAATTGCAAGCAAAAGACTGTCACTTGCAGAAATTAAAGATATGTCAAAAAAAACTACAAAGAAAATAAAGCATTTACAACCTGTTGCTCAAACATCAGATGACATTTTGCCAGAAAAAAGACAAGAGATACCAAAAAAAGCAACAAAGAAAACAAAGCATTTAGAACCGTTTCATGAAACATTAGATGACATTTTACCTCAAACAATACAACATATACCAAGAAAAGCAACGAAAAAAACAAAACATTTAGAACCTGTTGTTGAAACATTATATGACATTTCACCTGATGAATATGAAAGGCAAAATCCTATATGCTTTGCAAATTGTCCTCTACTCAAGTCTTTAGCAGTAGAGGTTCATAGTTGTGGGGACATGACTACTCAATGTCAGTTTTGTGAGGCTTATTATTTTAAACAGGAGAGACCCAGAGATGGACAATTTATTAGTTGTTGTCAAAAAGGCAAGTTCAAACTTCCAGAAAGGAAAGAATTTCCAATTTATTTACAAAATATTATGACTGAACCTACTTTTCCAAACTACAAAAATTTTAAGACAAACATAAGATCCTACAATAGTGCCATATCCTTTGCATCCATGGGGGCAACATTAGCTGCTAATGTACCAGGACATGGTCCTTACTGTTTTAAAGTCCAAGGACAAATTTATCATCGCACTTCCCATTTACATCCAGAGGAAGGAAATAAAAGAAAATTCGCTCAACTATATGTCCTAGATACAATGGAAGCTGTTGACCAACGTATGCAGATGGAAGAAAATAAAAAATGCTTACCCACTGTTTTCATAGAGCTAAATAACATTATGGACAACAATCCCTACAGTAAAGCTTATAAAAAATTGGCAGAAGTAGAAAATGAACAACTACTTCATTCACAAACACATCAATTACCAATGCCGAAGGTTAATATGGTGCTTAAAAGAGACAGACATACTGATAAACGTCGTTATAACTTGCCAACAACAAATGAGGTTGCAATGGTGTTTCACAATGATGAAGGAGAACCACCATTTCAAAGAGACATACGAATATATCCTAGAAATGAGGACCAACCGTTTATTAATATGAGTATCTTAAGTCCAAATTTAGATCCAATGACATATCCCATCTTTTTCCCACACGGAGAAGCAGGTTGGCAACCAAAATTAACTCTTCCCAGTTACCCAAATGCTAAAGCCAGAATCCGAAATAATGTTTCTATGCTTGAATTTAAAGTAGCTCAAATTGCCATTCGCAATGTATTTAATCCAATTTTATGTGGTGGGAAACTAACACAACAATGGATTATTGATTCATATTTGCAAGTTGAGGCAAATAATTTAAACTTTATCAAATATCAACAAGATAAACTCCGTGTAGAACAATATTCTGGACTCATGGACTATGTTGCTGACGTGGCTACAAGCAGAGACATGACAGCTGGCAAAGCCATCATTTTACCATCTTCCTTTCAAGGATCTCCTCGGAATATGAGAGAAAGATACAATGATGCTATGGCTATTGTGACAAAATTTGGCAAACCCGATTTATTTGTGACATTTACATGTAATCCACAATGGCCAGAAATTACACTAAATCTACTTCTTGGACAAACTGCTTCAGATCGACCAGATTTAGTAGCCAGAGTTTTTAAGATTAAATTAAATGAATTAATACGTGACTTCACTATAAATCAGTTATTTGGCAAATGTCTTGCTTATGTATATACCATTGAATTTCAAAAAAGAGGCCTTCCACATGCACATCTTCTAATAATACTTCAAGAAAAAGATAAATTAGATACTTCAGACAAAGTGGATGCAGTCATTGTTGCTGAACTACCAGATCCAGAACTATATGGTAGACTATATGAGATTGTTACTCATCGCATGATTCATGGACCCTGTGGTGACCTTAATCCACAATCACCATGTATGGAAAATAATAAATGTTCCAAAGAATTTCCCAAAGATTATAGAGACAAAACCTATGCCAATTGTGATGGATATCCACTTTATAAAAGAAGAGAAGGAGATAGTGCCATTATTCGTGGGAAAAAAGTGGACAATAGATATGTAGTACCCTACAATCCACATTTACTCATGAAGTACAACGCCCACATCAACGTAGAAGCCTGCACTTCTATCAAATCCATTAAATATGTCTACAAATATATTTACAAAGGTTACGATGCAGCTACTGTAGTCGTCAAAAGTGCAGACAACCCTGAAAGTAGTGAGTTAGTACATGATGAACTTGCATCTCATGTAGATGCTCGCTATGTCAGTGCGCCAGAAGCTATGTGGCGGCTTTTAAAATTTGAAATGCATGATAGATCACATGCAGTATATAGGTTAGCAGTACATTTGCCACAACGACATTTAGTCTATTTCCATGCTGGAAATGAAATGAATGCATTGGCCCAAAGTGAAGATCGTCACACTACACTAACTGCATGGTTTGCATTAAATTCCACTGATGCTGAAGCAACACAATACTTATATATTGAAATTCCATATCACTATGTTTTTGTGAATGGATTATGGAGACCAAGAAAAACCAGAGGCAATAAAATTATTCCAAGAATTTACACAGTCAGTCCAAGAGATGTTGAACGTTTTTGCTTACGGATATTACTTTTAAATGTTCCTGGAGCACAAAGTTTTGAACACTTAAGAACTGTTAATGACATTGTATATGAATCCTTCCATTTAGCTGCAAGACATAGAAACTTACTCGCTGATGATACAGAGTGGGAAAGATGCTTAGAAGAAGCAGCACAATGTCAAATGCCACGACAGATGAGAGAACAATTTGCTTTTATTTGTATCTTCTCAAATGCTCCAAATGCATTAGCTTTGTGGGAGACTTTTAAAAGTAATATGGCTGAAGACTTTATGCGACGATACAATGAACCCATTGCACACTTAAAAGCGTTAATGGAAATCCAAGAAGTCTTTTTAACTCATGGATTAAGTTGTGCAAGTTTTAATTTGCCTGATCCAGGTCTTATAGATGACATTAACTTTGAAGACTATGACATTCAACTACAAGCAGAAAGAACAGAAGAAAGACTTGCAACTTTAAATACACTACAATTGCAAGCATTTCATGCCATTAAAAATGCTATAGATGATGACATGGTGACAGAGCGTTATTTCTATCTTGATGGACCTGGCGGATCAGGAAAAACATATTTGTACAATTTATTAATGAGTTCAGTACGAGCACAAGGAAAAATAGCAATGGCGTTTGCCACTACTGGAATTGCTGCACTTTTATTAGAAGGTGGAAGAACTGTTCATAGTGGATTTAAACTGCCAGTGCCTATTTTAGAAAATTCTGTGTCAGATATTCGCATGACATCCTTACAAGCAAAGAAATTGAAGAAATGTAAATTAATTATAATAGATGAGGCCACAATGATGTCATGCTATGCCCTCCAATGTATTGACCGTTTGCTTCGTGAAGTCATGGATAATATTTTTCCATTTGGTGGAAAGGTAATGTTGTTGGGTGGCGATTTTAGACAAACATTACCTGTTGTTGTACATGGAAATCGAACTGACATTATCGAAACATGTATAAAGTCAAGTACAGTATGGAAACATTTTACCCATCTTCAACTGCAACAAAATATGAGATCAGAAGGCCAAACTGATTTCAATGATTGGCTTATTAAAATTGGAGAAGGCAGAACAGAAAAAATACTAAATTTACCTGACGACACTGTAGAGATCCCACCTCATATGATTTGTCAACAAGATATTATATCGGCTATATTTGAAGGGAGCATAAATAACGAAGAATATTCCGAGCTTGCCAACCAAGTCATACTGACGTGTAAAAATAAAGATGCATTAATCCTCAATAATAAAATCTTAAAAAAAATTTATGCACCACAAAGAAATTATCACAGTGCTGATTCTGTACTTGCTGATGACAATGAAAGTCAGGCTAACTTTTCCACTGAATTCATAAACTCTTTAACTCCTTCTGGAATGCCACCACATATTTTGCAGCTAAAGAAAGGTGCAATTATCATGTTACTGCGAAATATGAATCCCAAAAAAGGCCTATGCAATGGCACAAGATTAATTGTTCAACAATTAAAGGACCATTTTATAGATGCTGAAATTTTAACTGGGACCCATAGAGGAGAGAGAGTTTTCATACCAAGAATAGATTTAGCACCAAGTGAAAGTAGTCTCCCTTTTATACTTCAAAGAAGACAATTTCCCATTATTATGGCATTTGCCATGACCATTAATAAATCACAAGGTCAAACTTTCAAATCTGTGGGTATTTTCTTGGAAGAACCAGTTTTTGCACATGGTCAATTGTACGTTGCGTTGTCAAGGTGCAAAAATCCACAGGCAATTAAAGTTTACATTGAAAACAATGAAAGTCAAGGTGATTTATTAGAAGATGGACGTATTTTTACTAAAAACATTGTCTACTATGAAGTACTATAACTTTGAAGGATACTAATTAAAGGTGCCAAGATTTTTTAAAAGCATTGCAAAATACATAACAATTGGTTGTTTAATTCAGTCATAATTAATGGAAGTCATGTTTATGAATGATTCGCCTCACAAAATACTTGCCTTGCATTGTTAGTAAAAATTATGTTAAAATGTTAAGTCACTATGTTAATGTTTCTAATGTTACAAGTTTAAAAAATATATTTTGAAGTTATTTCATTCAACATATTACAAAGTGGATGTTAAGAGGTCAAGCACCTTTTAAGTCACAATGTAAATATTGTCTGTTATCTTAAGATTACTACCTACATTAATGTTTATCGCCAATTTATGTGCTCAGTAATAAATTAGTTTAATTACGTACGTTTTAAGAAGAGTTTGACTGTATGCCTTCCTCTACATTCAATGTATATTCAAGTTAACAATTATTGTGATAGAAATTGAATTTTAATACTGATTAATTTAAATGTCAATTGTTTTTACATTCAAATGTTAATACTTTTAATAAAAAATTACTTTACAAAATGTATTCACTATGTTCCTGTTTATAATGTTCAAAATTATACCAATGTTTTGTCAACTTCTAAACTTACATAAAAAATAAAGTTCAAGTTTAAAAATATATACTTTGATGGTTATTGCTTACATATATTTTAAACTTCATGTTAACATTTGCAACGTTTAAAAAAGGCTTTTTACTTTTGGCTTTCCTATTCATTCAATGTATATTCAAGTTAACAATTCTTCAGATACTAATTACATTTTAAAAAACCATTACATCAACATTTTACAAAAATACACGTTCATATTAAAATACTTACAAGTGTCAAAAATATATGTTAATAACTAAACAACTTGACAAACATATACATCACATTGCCGTCATTTTTTGACGGGCAAGTCGCTAGTTATATATATAAATGCAGATCAATAATCGATTTGTAGGACCAGCTGTAGGAGTATGTTTGAAGTGTTAGGATCTCCTCATCCCTCTTTGTTCCTGAGGACAGGCAGATAAGGTCTCAAGAACTACAAATGGTTCTAGGACCACTGCACTAGACCCTAGGACCCTGCTCTACTAGAAAAGATGCACATATAATTATCCTAATTATGAGACATCTAATGAAGCTGTGAGGGTCACCCAAGATGGGCCCATTATAGCAGAGAGGTCAGACAAATCACAGCCAACTGTAGAATACTGGTTATAAATAAAAATATAACACTCTGGGACAATACAACTATATAGAAGAGGAACCAGCTGGACCAGCCAATGAATTGTTCCCACCGGTTATGTCAAGAGGAGGGACCAGCTGGACTGTCCAATGAATGGATCCCACCAGTTAGGACCTCACCTATGTTGGTTTCTGTGTATTGGTGCTAGGGATTCCCTGGAAGGATGCTGCTTCAGGACATCGGCAAGATGGCAGTTAGTATCCTAAGCACTAAATAGGAAATGGTTTTAATGCATTATGTATCTTCGCTATGTCTCAAGGACACAGCAATAAGTAGAGCAGAAGTATTAGGTATCCATAATGTTAGGATAAGGTTCTGCTCCCATTCCTCATTAGCCAAACATCACTTAGCCTCATGCAAAAAACTAATGGTCACTTTGCAACTGGCACTGTTGTCATGGCAAACTGCAACACCACAGCACTTCACTTCAAGATTCTCCCCCATTAAAGCAGTTATCACAAAAAACATTGGATGGTAGATAGGTAAGTATCAATATAAGCAGGCCAGGGTTTTAGGATATCTTTATCTAGTCAGAAATGTTCTATTGGGGTACAATCTGGAGCCAGATCTACGTATTTTGGGGGCTGCATTATTTGGGGTCTGTCTCTTGTTCTCTTCCTGTATTTACCTTCCTCTGTCTGCTCCTCATTGTGCTCACAACTGACAAGACCTCTTTCTGTCCTTGTGTTATATGAAAGGCGGCATCTCCTTGTGTGCAGAATAGAAAGTAGCGGCTTTATTTGAAGCCCGAGAACTCATCACATCACAAGAAATCACAGGCTGATACCTTTTTTTATTCAAGTTTTTGATGACTGGTCTTGAATACATAGAAATACATTTTTGCATTTTTCCAATATAAAAATGGATATTAGGTCAGTGCTAAAATGTTTTAATGCTGCAAAAGTCTCCGCTCCCGGTGTTTGCAGAAAAACGAGCGATGCGGAAACTTAAGGTGCCGGATTATCCATCAGGACTCCCAAACAAAAGGCAGATACCATCCCATATGTACATATGTGTACCTCAGACTTAAAGAGCAAAAAAGTGTATGTTAAAATTATATATTTCTTTTAATTACAACAATAACAGCTAAAAAATCTTACGTTATAAATCTATGTTTACATACAGTCAATTCTGCCATTGCACTTTGTGAGACTCTATAGGAGAAGCCTGTGATTGATAGGACTGAGGTTACACTGCACTGACCAGTTAACCCATAGCTTTCCTGATATAGTTGAGTACCAGTATTCCATGCCTGCACAGATATTTGTGGTAATAGTTACATTTTTGGTTGTTGGGTTCACTTTTATGGAGCAATAACCCGGCCCTCGCCCGCTCCCCCTGATCTGCATAGCGCAAATTCCAGGGAGGGAAGAAATCAACATATTCTGCCGGTAAGAAAAACAAAATTACAAAGTCTGTTCCTTCAATCTGGACGTGCAAGTTGTCTGACAAGCTTTTAGGCGGATACAATGGGCATACTAGATTGTACTTTTGGGTCTTATCTGCTGTCAAATGTATGTTTCTATATAAGTCAGATTTCATTATATTAACATTTTTTAGAGCTGCTCAACTTAAGAATTAGTTCTCTAATTGAGCTCCTTTAATTTGTTTTTTGCTTATTCAAATAACGCTTTGGGCTTAGTCTCCCTAAAGGTTACATAGTTACATAGTAATTGAGGTTGAATAAAGACCATTAGTCCATCAAGTTCAACCTTTTTAGATCTCCTCTGATCTGCTAAATGCAGATTTATTGTTAATTGATCCAGAGGAAAAATAAAACCCCAAAAGGGAAAAAAATATATTGCTTCCTTACCCCAGATGCTGGCAATCGGATTCATCCCTGGATCAATACTTCCTCTCTATTTACCCAGGATAGCCCTTAATGCCCTTTTTATTTAAAAATATATCCAATCCCTTCTTAAAGTTATCTATCGAATCCGCTGTCACCACCTCCTTTGGTAGAGAATTTTTTTAAACCGTTGTGTTATTTACAAAAGAGAATCTGTTTACCGCGGTCACTGAGGATAGTAATACCCACCCGATATGAGGACCGAACCGGTGGGAATTCCAGAGCGTTCCCACCAGATACTAAGACCTAACCAGTGCATGCCCACCCGATATGAGGACCAGACCGGTGGGAGTTCTAGAGCTTACCCACCAGATACAAAGATCTAACCAGTGCATGCCCACCCGATATGAGGACCGAACCGTGGGAGTTCCAAAGCATACCCACCAGATACAAAGACCTAACCAGTGCATGCCCACCCGATATGAGGACCAGACCGGTGGGAGTACTAGAGCTTACCCACCAGATACAAAGATCGAACCAGTGCATGCCCACCCGATATGAGGACCGAACCGTGGGAGTTCCAAAGTGTACCCACCGGAAACATAGACCTAACCGGTGCGTGCCCACCCGATATGAGGACCGAACCGTGGGAGTTCCACAGCGTATCCACCGGATACAAAGACCTAACCGGTGCGCGTCCACCAGATATGAGGACCTAACCGGTGCGAGATTCAGAGCGTACCCACTGGATACAAAGACCTAACCAGTGCATGCACACCCAATATGAGGACCTAACCGGTGGGAATTCCAGAGCGTACCGAACGCATACACAGACCTAATCGGTGTATGCCCACCCGATATGAGGACCTAACCGGTGGGAATTCCAGAGCGTACCTACTGGATACAAAGACCTAACCAGTGCGTGATCACCCGATATGAGGACCGAACCGTGGGAGATTCAGAGCGTATCCACCGGACACAAAGACCTAACCAGTGCATGCTCACCCGATATGAGGACCTAACCGATGGGAATTCCAGAGCGTACCGACCGGATACAAAAACCCAACTGGTGCGTACCCACCTGATATGAGGTCCGAACCGGTGCATGCCCACCCGATATGAGGACCTAGCCGGTGGGAATTCCATAGCGTACCCACTGGATACAAAGACCTAACCGGTGCATGCCCACCCGATATGAGGACCTAACCGGTGGAAGTTCCAGAGCGTACCCACCGGATACAAAGACCCAACTGGTGCGTACCCACCTGATATGAGGTCCGAACCGGTGCATGCCCAGCCAATATGAGGACCTAACAGGTGGGAGTTCCAGAGCGTACCCACCAGATACAAAGACCTAACCAGTGCATGCCCACCCGATATGAGGACCCATAACAGCTTACAGTAAAGACATCACTTGTTTGTGAAGTAGATTAGCAATATTATCAGTTGCGTAAGCAATGAATGTAAAATTATATTTTAGGGAAAATTAACATTTTTGAAGATTCTGTTAAAGAGAAATTTAATCTAAAAACATCTTGTTCCGATATGAAGATGAACATTTGTATATTTACATTTATTCCCTATGTACAATTATTACATTCGCCTTTTCTTGCTATACTGGTGGGTGATCTGAGCCGTCATACAGGAACATGAATATAACCAAAGCTGTCATTTAATTGGCTTTTTGTTTGACATTTTGATCCAATCAGAACCTAGAATTCTAAGTGTGAGTGACATAAATGGACCAGAATATTCTGATGGCAGCTCCCACCTTCCTTCAATCGTACAAACATAGATTAGATGGCAGCTTGTGGTGGTGAAGGAGCTTGTGTAATGTAATGAAGCTGTGAGCTACACCATGTAGGGTCACCCAAGATGGGCCGGTCATAGCATAGAAGTCAGACAAATTGTAGTCCACTGGAGAAGGAACTGGCAACCCACTCCAGTATATTTGCCAATATAACCATATGGATAAGCACAGCCAGAGACATGATGATAGTTGTGCCTGGTCCACATGGTCACGGAGAGTTGGACATGATTGAACAACTAAACAACACAGACAAGAACCAAAGAGGCCTTTAACTGTGATTTTGAACATTAAGAAATGTAAGTGTAGGCAGAATTTGCCCTTTCAGACATTTAAAGTAAGATTTACAGATATAAAGTGATTCTCCGGTGCTTACATTTCATTTTGAAGCTGGCT
Source organism: Discoglossus pictus (assembly GCA_027410445.1). Taxonomy (NCBI): domain Eukaryota; kingdom Metazoa; phylum Chordata; class Amphibia; order Anura; family Alytidae; genus Discoglossus; species Discoglossus pictus. The sequence goes on from CM050167.1 coordinate 399,134,062, forward strand.
CAGAAGAACCTTAAATGCGGAATAATCTTACACAGCTGGCATTTGCGTAAGGGATGATGATAAGAACGGACCGCATGAAAGAAGATCTCATAAGAACATATTTTTTAAATTTATAAATATATATCAAAAAAGATATCACGGCAGAATCAATATGCGCCGCGAGCGAGCTAGATCTTATAAGCGCAGAGTTGCGCTCGGAATCGATGCCTCTGACCCATCTCCCCCCATCACAACTTCAATCCCTCACAAAGAGAAAACAGACACCTTGCTGTCACGCTCACACCGTATGGATTCCCAGAGTCGTCTGATGGAGCCTAACATTGAGAGGCAGTATACACCGCTGCGATATAGGCCCAGGCAAAAGTCAAACTGGTTGGGATTGGTGATACCTTCTTAGAGGTCCATGTTAAATACTCATTAAACAAGAGGTACAGATACAGGAGAACTGCAGGAAAAGAGCGCTGACACTAAGAACTAAAGGAATCATCTCCTGGATTATGAAGCATCTGAGGAGAATCAATAGGGTATGCAAACATTGTTTGCATGAAAAAATACCAAAATAAACATTAATAAACTTTCCATAACATTTGCAAAATGTCTACAGTTTTCAAGCAGTTACTTTTGAGAAGGAGCAAATCCAAGCTACATTCACATAAAAATAATTATTATTTGTGGTCAGAAGCGAGTACAACAAGGTATCTGTTTCCTCTCACTGGCTAAGACAAAGCTGCAGCCATGATACTGATATGGAGTTGGAGGGACAAAGAGGGAGGGAGAAAGAAAGGGGGCGAGAGGAGGGAGGGAGGGAGAGAGAAAGGAGGCAAAAAGAGAGAGGGAGAGAGCAAGGGGGCGAGAGGAGAGGGGGAGGGAGAGGGGGCATAGAGAAAGGGAGAAAGAGGGAAAGGGGGAGAGATAGAGAGGTAGGGTGGCACAGAGATAGGAGGCAGAGAGAGAGGGAGAGAGGGAGGGAGGCAGAGTGGGAGGGAGAGAGATGAAGGGGGAGAGGGGGAGGTATAGAGAGAGGGAGGGGAGAGCGGGGAGATAGAGAGGGAGGGTGGCACAGAGATAGTAGGCAGAGATGGAGGGAGGCAGAGTGGGAGGGAGAGAGATAGAGGGAAATGGAGGGGGAGAGAGGGGGAGGAATAGAGAGAGGGAGGGGAGAGGGGGAGAGATAGAGAGGTAGGGTGGCACAGAGATAGGAGGCAGAGAGAGAGGGAGAGAGGGAGGGAGGCAGAGTGGGAGGGAGAGAGATGGAGGGGGGAGAGGGGGAGGTATAGAGAGAGGGAGGGGAGAGGGGGGAGATAGAGAGGGAGGGTGGCACAGAGATATTAGGCAGAGATGGAGGGAGGCAGAGTGGGAGGGAGAGAGATAGAGGGAGATGGAGGGGGGAGAGAGGGGGAGGAATAGAGAGAGGGAGGGGAGAGGGGGAGAGATAGAGAGAGTGGGTGGCACAGAGATAGGAGGCAGAGAGAGAGGGAGAGAGGGATGGAGGCAGAGTGGGAGGGAGAGAGATAGAGGGAGATGGAGGGGGAGAGAGGGGGAGGAATAGAGAGAGGGAGGGGAGAGGGGGAGAGATAGAGAGGGAGGGAGGCACAGAGATAGGAGGCAGAGAGAGAGGGAGAGAGAGAGGGAGGCAGAGTGGGAGGGAGAGAGATGGACGGGGGAGAGGGGGAGGTATAGAGAGAGGGAGGGGAGAGGGGGAGAGATAGAGAGGGAGGGTGGCACAGAGATAGGAGGCAGAGAGGGAGGGAGGCAGAGTGGGAGGGAGAGTCATAGAGGGAGATGGAGGGGGAGAGAGGGGGAGGAATAGAGAGAGGGAGGGGAGAGGGGGAGAGATAGAGAGGGAGGGAGGCACAGAGATAGGAGGCAGAGAGAAAGGGAGGGAGGCAGAGTGGGAGGGAGGGAGACTGATAGAGGGAGAAGGAGGGGGAGAGAGGGGGAGGGAAGGAGGGAGGCAGAGAGAGGGATAGACAGAGAAAGGGTGGGAGACACAGGAGAGGAGGAGAGAGGGGAAGGGAGAGAGACAGAGAGCACACAGGTTGCAGAGAGAGGGCACAGAGAGAGACAGTGGGCGCAAAGAGCGAGCAAGGTCACAGAGAGAACCAGAGGGCACAGAGAGAGAAAGAGTGCACACACAAAGCGATGGCACACAGAAAGAGAGAGCGCACAGAGAGTCACCTGATCACTGCTTCACTTATAATTGGATCATTAATAGCAAAACACAACATGGAGTGACGCTTTTGGATAGCACTGCGGTGCCCACTAGTAAAATCACGAGTATTTCTCATTGCAGAGTCCACTAGAGGTGATTTGATGTCCCACCCGATGACTGGGAGATAACCTTGGCCTCCATGTTGGGTTTTATACTGTCTAATAATTAGTGTTGTATATCAGCTTTTTCCATGTTCTTCTTATGATGGAGATCCTGAAAGCACTTCCACCGTCGCCCATCTTGTCCTCTTTACTAGTCGGGATTACTGGTCAGAAGCCCCTAATGTTATGAGATATTGAGGGATATTGGGGGATATTGTGGGATATTGGGTGATATTGGGGGATATTGGGGGATATTGTGGGATATTGGGTGATATTGGGGGTTATTGGGGGATATTGGGGGATATTGGGGGATATTGTGGAATATTGGGTGATATTGGGGGTTATTGGGGGATATTGGGGTCCCCGGGCACATCTGGTGATGTATAAATATACAACTAGTGTAGAGATCTTGTAAGGAGGATCAGATCCCCTTGTATGCCTCCTACATTATTCACATTATAATTCACGTTATCTTGGTAAAGGGTAAACAAGGTACTAAATGCCAGGGGGCAATAGCTGGGAAACGTTTCTGCGAAAAATCTTTTTTTAATGATTTTTTTCCTAATATTTTTCGACCTCACCGGATAGTCCGATTTATCTCATATTCTCAGAGCAAGACAATAAATAACATATATTATTCCTTAGCCTCTTTTTGCTCATCTTTATAAGGATGTCAGTAATTTGGGGCAACGTAGAATCTTCACTTGAAGAACTAGACTTGCTAATGAGCTAAATGATTTTAGAAAATAAAAGATACAGTTTTGAATGTATTAACTATTATATGAAATTATTCTTTCCTAAGCCTGGTCATTGTTGCGTTTTCCTGGTAGCGTGACCCTACGGTCAGTTGCACGTGTGATCTAATATACGTTGGATTCCATTATGGAAACTCAATAAAACTGGAGAGATATTTTATGTACATCCAGAGACTAATCCAACGAGACTAAGGAAACAATAACGTACAGAAAAGTATATAAATACTGTATTTTTATTAGGTGTTGTTGTTGCTTAGTGTTTCAGTCGTGTCTGACTCTCTGTGACCATATTGAGTTCAGCATGCCAGGCACATCTATTGTTATGTCTCTGGTCATGCTTATCCAAAAGGTTTTCATGGCAAAGATCCTGGAGTGGGTTGCCAGTTCCTTCAACAGTGGACCACAATTTGTCTGACCTCTCTGCTATGACCTACCCATCCTGGATGACCATACATGGTATAGCTCACAGTTTTATTAAGGTACACAAAAGCCTTCACCACGACAAGGTAGTGATCCAGAAGGGGTATTTTTGTTCACTTTCTATAAATATTGCCAATTATTAAGTCAACTTCTTCACAAGAGCATACTATAACATATGGTGCCCCGAGGAGCTTGTAGGATCCGTAATAAAATAATCCCGGCTTTATCTCATTCTAGAAGACTTGTTTACAGTCTCATTTGTCATTCATGTTTTTGTTGCGTAGTCATTCAGTCATGTCTGACTCTCCGTGACTATATAGACCACAGCATGCCAGACACATCAAGCTCACCTTCACTCCTTCTTCCCCTTTCTTCTTGCGCCTCCAAACTTTCCCACCATCAGAGTCTTCTCTAGGTAATCTTGTCTTCTCATTATATGGCCAAAGAATTTGACCTTCAGCCTCATGATCAAACCTTCCAGTGGACAGTTTGGCTTCATTCCTGTAGTACTGATTGACTGGATGTTCTTGCAGTCCAATAAACTCTAAATTACTTTTCTCCACATTCTGAGCAGGAAATAAGTTTTATAGGTTATTTTTAGACATTCAAAAGTGCCACAAATCTGCTATTTATTGACTTAAATTACATTAGAAAAACAACACCTGTAAACATCCAAGGAGATGGGAATCCCGACAGACTGAGAAGACTCCCCGTGATCACTGATCTGGTCCCTGGTAGATTACAGCTGTGAATTAGACAAGTGTGATGTCTTGTTTTTTCTTCCTTGTTATCTAAACCTGAGATTTACGACACGTTTGGTGGGAGCTGCTTCTCTCCCTGAAGATCTCGGAGATTCTGTATTGTATTTTCTGCCAGAGATGATGACAAACGAGAGCGGTCTCCAGGTCCCCGCGGTGTCAGATGTTTGCTGTACCTCCCAGCCTGACACTAATACGGTATCACTCCGGTGGGTTTCATGCGGCTCGGAGGCTTCTGCAGATCTCCCCCGGCGAGTGGTGCCAACTAAGGACGTACAACTTTATAGTAAGAGCAGCGTATCACGAAAAAAGCTCCAAGCTGTTATATTTATATATACATATATCGCTACAGAATATGGCCGCCTTGCTAACTGCGGTATATCCGTAAATCGGCTGCGGGAGCTCTTTTTCCCTACGTCACACCTTGATGTTTATCTTCAGCTCCCCCGCATTACTCCACTGAGACCACATCCGTAAATCGTGCCGTGACCGCAAGAGATTTCAGTGTAGGGCGTACCCCAAAAAAGTGGATGAGAAAATAGGAAATAAGAACATCATCATTATTATAATTGGTTAAAACAAATGCGCTAACTGCAGCAATATATATATATATATAAATAAATTACATTTTAATTATTTATTTTATTTGAAATTAAATAGATGTGACATTTGTATTTATAGCTTCAATATATAAAACTGTGTTTATTTTGTGTTTATATAATAGAAGCAACTTGCCCGTCAAAAATTGTTAAAAAATGTTAATCCTGGCAATGCTGTTTGCCACACAATCTGAGCACCTTCGGCTCTCATAGCGAGCCCTGCACTGAGCGCCTTTGTGTTACTGGCTTTGGCTAAGTGTTACTGGCTTGGGTTAAATATTACTGGCTTGGCTTAAGTGTTACTGGCTTCGGCCTTGTTTTCATCCTGAGAAAATGTATGTTTTTTCAGCGGCCATTTTTTTCTATCTCCTAAAAACGGCAATTATGGGTCAAATTAGCTTGCAACTTCACTCACAGGCTGGCTGCCCCCCTGAGTTGTGTTTGAGATTTTTAACTTATTTTGTACATTATTGTACATCATATTGTGGCAGTCTTGACAGTTATGGGCTTCGGCTGTTACTGGCTTAGGTAAAAAGTGTTATTGGCTTAGGTAAAAAGTGTTACTGGCTTAGGTAAAAAGTGTTACTGCTTAAGTAAAACGTGTTACTGGCTTAGGTAGTGTTACTGACTAAGGTAAAATGTCACTGGCTAAGGTAAAGTGTTATTGGCAAAGGTAAAGTGTTACTGGCTAAGGTAAAGTGTTATTGGCTAAGGTAAAGTGTTACTGGCTTAGGTAAAGTGTTACTGGCTTAGGTAAAGTGTTACTGGCTTAGGTAAAGTGTTACTGGCTTAGGTAAAAAGTGTCACTGGCTTAGGTAAAGTGTTACTGGCTTAGGTAAAGTGTTACTGGCTTAGGTAAAAAGTGTTTTTAACTTATTTTGTACATTATTGTACATAATTTTTTGGCAGTCTTGCGAGTTATGGGCTTCGGCTGTTACTGGCTTAGGTAAAGTGTTACTGGCGTAGGTAAAAGTTTTACTGGCTTAGGTAAAGTGTTACTGTCTTAGGTAAAAAGCTTTATTGGCTTAGGTAAAGTGTCACTGGCTTAGGTAAAGTGTTACTGGCGTAGGTAAAAAGTGTTATTGGCTTAGGTAAAAAGTGTCACTGGCTTAGGTAAAGTGTTACTGCTTAAGTAAAACGTTTTACTGGCTTAGGTAGTGTTATTGGCTAAGGTAAAGTGTTACTGGCTTAGGTAAAGTGTTACTGCTTAAGTAAAACGTGTTACTGGCTTAGGTAGTGTTACTGGCTTAGATAAAGTGTTACTGGCTTAGGTAAAAAGTATTACTGGCTTAGGTAGTGTTACTGGCTAAGGTAAAGTGTTACTGGCTTAGGTAAAAAGTGTACTGGCTTAGGTAGTGTTACTGACTAAGGTAAAATGTTACTGGCTTAGGTGAAGAGAACTGGCTTAGGTAAAAAGTGTTATTGGCTTAGGTGAAGTGTTACTGGCTTAGGTAAAGTGTTACTGGCTTAGTTAAAAAGTGTTACTGGCTTAGGTAAAGTATTACTGGCTTAGGTAAAGTGTTACTGGCTTAGGTAAAGTGTTACTGGCTTAGAAAAAAAGTGTTACTGGCTTAGGTAAAGTGTTACTGGCATAGGTAAAGTGTTTCTGGCTTAGGTAAAAAAGTGTTACTGGCTTAGGTAGTGTTACTGGCTTAGGTGAAGTGTTACTGGCTTAGGTAAAAAGTGTTATTGGCTTAGGTAAAAAGTGTTATTGGCTTAGGTGGAGTGTTACTGGCTTAGGTAAAAAGTGTTACTGGCTTAGGTAAAGTGTTACTGCTTTAGTAAAACGTGTTACTGGCTTAGGTAGTGTTACTGGCTAAGGTAAAGTGTTACTGGCTTAGGTAAAATGTCACTGGCTTAGGTAGTGTTATTGGCTAAGGTAAAGTTTTACTGGCTTAGGTAAAGTGTTACTGCTTAAGTAAAATGTGTTACTGGCTTAGGTAGTGTTACTGGCTTAGGTAAAAAGTGTTATTGGCTTAGGTAAAGTTTTACTGGCTTAGGTAAAGTTTTACTGGCTTAGGTAGTGTTACTGGCTTAGGTAAAGTGTTACTGGCTTATGTAAAGTGTTACTGGCTTAGGTAAAGTGTTACAGGCTTAGGTAAATTGTTACTGGCTTAGGTAAAAAGAGTTACTGGTTTAGATAAAGTGTTACTGGCTTAGGTAAAAAGTGTTACTGGCTTAGGTAAAAAGTGTTACTGGCTTAGGTAGTGTTACTGGCTTAGGTAGTGTTACTGGCTAAGGTAAAGTGTTATTGGCTTACGTAAAGTGTTTCTGGCTTAGGTAAAGTGTTACTGCTTAAGTAAAACGTGTTACTGGCTTAGGTGAAGTGTTACTGGCTTTCGATAAAAAGTGTTATTGGCTTAGGTGAAGTGTTACTGGCTTAGGTAAAGTGTTACTGGCTTAGTTAAAAAGTGTTACTGGCTTAGGTAAAGTATTACTGGCTTAGGTAAAGTGTTACTGGCTTAGGTAAAGTGTTACTGGCTTAGGTAAAAAGTGTTACTGGCTTAGATAAAGTATTACTGGCTTAGATAAAGTCTTACTGGCTTAGGTAAAAAGTGTTACTGGCTTAGGTAAAAAGTGTTACTGGCTTAGGTAAAAAGTATTACTGGCTTAGGTAGTGTTACTGACTAAGGTAAAATGTTACTGGCTTAGGTGGTGTTACTGGCTTAGGTAAAGTGTTACTGGCTTAGGTAAAGTGTTTCTGGCTTAGGTAGTGTTACTGGCTAAGGTAAAGTGTTACAGGCTTAGATAATGTATTACTGGCTTAGGTAAAGTGTTACTGGCTTAGGTAAAAAGTGCTACTGGCTTAGGTAAAGTATTACTGGCTTAGGTAAAACGTGTTACTGGCTTAGATAAAGTGTTACTGCTTAGATAAAGTGTTACTGGCTTAGGTAAAAAGTATTACTGGCTTAGGTAGTGTTACTGGCTTAGGTAAAGTGTTACTGGCTTAGAAAAAAAGTGTTACTGGCTTAGGTAAAGTGTTACTGGCATAGGTAAAGTGTTTCTGGCTTAGGTAAAAAAGTGTTACTGGCTTAGGTGAAGTGTTACTGGCTTAGGTAAAAAGTGTTATTGGCTTAGGTGGAGTGTTACTGGCTTAGGTAAAAAGTGTTACTGGCTTAGGTAAAGTGTTACTGGCTAAGGTAAAGTGTTACTGGCTTAGGTAAAATGTCACTGGCTTAGGTAGTGTTATTGGCTAAGGTAAAGTTTTACTGGCTTAGGTAAAGTGTTACTGCTTAAGTAAAATGTGTTACTGGCTTAGGTAGTGTTACTGGTTTAGGTAAAAAGTGTTATTGGCTTAGGTAAAGTTTTACTGGCTTAGGTAGTGTTACTGGCTTAGGTAAAGTGTTACTGGCTTATGTAAAGTGTTACTGGCTTAGGTAAAGTGTTACAGGCTTAGGTAAATTGTTACTGGCTTAGGTAAAAAGAGTTACTGGTTTAGATAAAGTGTTACTGGCTTAGGTAAAAAGTGTTACTGGCTTAGGTAGTGTTACTGGCTAAGGTAAAGTGTTATTGGCTTACGTAAAGTGTTTCTGGCTTAGGTAAAGTGTTACTGCTTAAGTAAAACGTGTTACTGGCTTAGGTGAAGTGTTACTGGCTTTGGATAAAAAGTGTAATTGGCTTAGGTGAAGTGTTACTGGCTTAGGTAAAGTGTTACTGGCTTAGTTAAAAAGTGTTACTGGCTTAGGTAAAGTATTACTGGCTTAGGTAAAGTGTTACTGGCTTAGGTAAAGTGTTACTGGCTTAGGTAAAAAGTGTTACTGGCTTAGATAAAGTCTTACTGGCTTAGGTAAAAAGTGTTACTGGCTTAGGTAAAAAGTGTTACTGGCTTAGGTAAAAAGTGTTACTGGCTTAGGTAGTGTTACTGACTAAGGTAAAATGTCACTGGCTTAGGTAGTGTTATTGGCTAAGGTAAAGTTTTACTGGCTTAGGTAAAGTGTTACTGCTTAAGTAAAATGTGTTACTGGCTTAGGTAAAGTGTTACTGGCTAAGGTAAAAAGTGCTACTGGCTTAGGTAAAGTATTACTGGCTTAGGTAAAGTGTTTCTGGCTTAGGTAGTGTTACTGGCTAAGGTAAAGTGTTACTGGCTTAGATAAAGTATTACTGGCTTAGGTAAAGTGTTACTGGCTTACGTAAAGTGTTTCTGGCTTAGGTAGTGTTACAGGCTTAGATAAAGTATTACTGGCTTAGGTAAAGTGTTACTGGCTTACGTAAAGTGTTTCTGGCTTAGGTAGTGTTACTGGCTAAGGTAAAGTGTTACTGGCTTAGATAAAGTATTACTGGCTTAGGTAAAGTGTTACTGACTTACGTAAAGTGTTACTGGCTTAGGTAAAGTGTTACTGGCTAAGGTGAAGTGTTACTGGCTTAGATAAAGTATTACTGGCTTAGGTAAAGTGTTACTGGCTTAGGTAAAGTGTTACTGGCTTAGGTAAAGTGTTACTGGCTTAGGTAAAAAGCTTTATTGGCTTAGGTAAAGTGCTTAAATAAAACGTGTTACTGGCTTAGGTAGTGTTACTGACTAAGGTAAAATGTCACTGGCTTAGGTAGTGTTATTGGCTAAGGTAAAGTTTTACTGGCTTAGGTAAAGTGTTACTGCTTAAGTAAAATGTGTTACTGGCTTAGGTAAAGTGTTACTGGCTTAGATAAAGTCTTACTGGCTTAGGTAAAAAGTGTTACTGGCTTAGGTAAAAAGTGTTACTGGCTTAGGTAAAAAGTGTTACTGGCTTAGGTAGTGTTACTGACTAAGGTAAAGTGTTACTGGCTTAGGTAAAAAGTGTTACTGGCTTAGGTAAAAAGTGTTTCTGGCTTAGGTAAAGTATTACTGGCTTAGGTAAAGTGTTACTGGCTTAGGTAGTGTTACTGGCTAAGGTAAAGTGTTACTGGCTTAGATAATGTATTACTGGCTTAGGTAAAAAGTGCTACTGGCTTAGGTAAAGTATTACTGGCTTAGGTAAAGTGTTTCTGGCTTAGGTAGTGTTACTGGCTAAGGTAAAGTGTTACTGGCTTAGATAAAGTATTACTGGCTTAGGTAAAGTGTTACTGGCTTACGTAAAGTGTTTCTGGCTTAGGTAGTGTTACTGGCTAAGGTAAAGTGTTACTGGCTTAGATAAAGTATTACTGGCTTAGGTAAAGTGTTACTGGCTTACGTAAAGTGTTACTGGCTTAGATAAAGTATTACTGGCTTAGGTAAAGTGTTACTGGCTTAGGTAAAGTGTTACTGGCTTAGGTAAAGTGTTACTGGCTTAGGTAAAAAGCTTTATTGGCTTAGGTAAAGTGTTACTGCTTAAATAAAACGTGTTACTGGCTTAGGTAGTGTTACTGACTAAGGTAAAATGTCACTGGCTTAGGTAGTGTTATTGGCTAAGGTAAAGTTTTACTGGCTTAGGTAAAGTGTTACTGCTTAAGTAAAATGTGTTACTGGCTTAGGTAGTGTTACTGGCTTAGGTAAAAAGTGTTTTTGGCTTAGGTAAAGTTTTACTGGCTTAGGTAGTGTTACTGGCTTAGGTAAAGTGTTACTGGCTTATGTAAAGTGTTACTGGCTTAGGTAAAGTGTTACTGGCTTAGGTAAAGTGTTACTGGCTTAGGTAAATTGTTACTGGCTTAGGTAAAAAGAGTTACTGGTTTAGATAAAGTGTTACTGGCTTAGGTAAAAAGAGTTACTGGCTTAGATAAAGTGTTACTGGCTTAGGTAAAAAGTGTTACTGGCTTAGGTAAAAAGTGTTATTGGCTTAGGTGAAGTGTTACTGGCTTAGGTAAAGTGTTACTGGCTTAGTTAAAAAGTGTTACTGGTCTAGGTAAAATATTACTGGCTTAGGTAAAGTGTTACTGGCTTAGGTAAAGTGTTACTGGCTTAGGTAAAAAGTGTTACTGGCTTAGATAAAGTATTACTGGCTTAGATAAAGTATTACTGGCTTAGATAAAGTATTACTGGCTTAGGTAAAGTGTTACTGGCTTAGGTAAAGTGTTACTGGCTTAGGTAAAAAGTGTTATTGGCTTAGGTAAAAAGTGTCACTGGCTTAGGTAAAGTGTTACTGCTTAAGTAAAACGTGTTACTGGCTTAGGTAGTGTTACTGACTAAGGTAAAGTGTTACTGGCTTAGGTAAAAAGTGTTATTGGCTTAGGTAGTGTTACTGGCTTAGGTAAAGTGTTACTGGCTTAGGTAAAGTGTTACTGGCTTAGGTAGTGTAATTGGCTAAGGTAAAGTGTTACTGCTTAAATAAAACGTGTTACTGGCTTAGGTAGTGTTACTGACTAAGGTAAAATGTTACTGGCTTAGGTGAAGTGATACTGGCTTAGGTAAAAAGTGTTATTGGCTTAGGTGAAGTGTTACTGGCTTAGGTAAAAAGTGTTATTGGCTTAGGTAAAGTGTTACTGGCTTAGGTAAAGTGTTACTGGCTTAGTTAAAAAGTATTACTGGCTTAGATGAAGTATTACTGGCTTAGATAAAGTATTACTGGCTTAGGTAAAGTGTTACTGGCTTAGGTAAAGTGTTACTGGCTTAGGTAAAGTGTAACTGGCTTAGGTAAAAAGTTTTACTGGCTTAGGAAAAGTGTTACTGGCTTAGGAAAAAAGTGTTACTGGCTTAGGGAAAAAGTGTTACTGGCTTAGAGAAAAAGTGTTACTGGCTTAGGTAATTGTTACTGGCTTAGGTAGTGTTACTGGCTTAGGTAAAGTGTTACTGGCTTCGGTAAAGTGTTACTGGCGTAGGTAAAAAGTGTTATTGGCTTAGGTAAAAAGTGTAACTGGCTTAGGTAAAGTGTTTCTGGCTTAGGTAAAAAGTTTTACTGGCTTAGGAAAAGTGTTACTGGCTTAGGAAAAAAGTATTACTGGCTTAGGTAAAAAGCTTTATTGGCTTAGGTAAAGTGTTACTGGCTTAGGTAATTGTTACTGGCTTAGGTAGTGTTACTGGCTAAGGTAAAGTGTTACTGGCTTAGGTAAAGTGTTACTGGCTTAGGTAGTGTTACTGGCTAAGGTGAAGTGTTACTGGCTTAGATAAAAACCTTTATTGGCTTAGGTAAAACGTGTTACTGGCTTAGGTAGTGTTACTGACTAAGGTAAAATGTTACTGGCTTAGGTGAAGTGATACTGGCTTAGGTAAAAAGTGTTATTGGCTTAGGTGAAGTGTTACTGGCTTAGGTAAAAAGTGTTATTGGCTTAGGTGAAGTGTTACTGGCTTAGGTAAAGTGTTACTGGCTTAGATAAAGTGTTACTGGTCTAGGTAAAGTATTACTGGCTTAGGTAAAGTGTTACTGGCTTAGGTAAAGTGTTACTGGCTTAGGTAGTGTTACTGACTAAGGTAAAATGTTACTGGCTTAGGTGAAGTGAAACTGGCTTAGGTAAAAAGTGTTATTGGCTTAGGTGAAGTATTACTGGCTTAGGTAAAAAGTGTTATTGGCTTAGATAAAGTATTACTGGCTTAGATAAAGTATTACTGGCTTAGATAAAGTATTACTGGCTTAGGTAAAGTGTTACTGGCTTAGGTAAAGTGTTTCTGGCTTAGGTAAAAAGTGTTATTGGCTTAGGTGAAGCGTTACTGGCTTAGGTAAAGTGCTACTGGTTTAGGTAAAAAGTGTTATTGGCTTAGGTAAAGTGTTACTGGCTTAGGTAAAGTGTTACTGGCTAAGGTAAAGTGTTACTGGCTTAGGTAAAGTGTTACTGGCTTAGGTAAAAAGTGTTACTGGCTTAGGTAAAGTGTTACTGGCTTAGGTAAATTGTTTCTGGCTTAGGTAAAGTGTTTCTGGCTTAGGTAAAACGTGTTACTGGCTTAGGTAAAAAGTGTTACTGGCTTAGGTAAAGTGTTACTGGCTAAGGTGAAGTGTTACTGGCTTAGATAAAGTATTACTGTCTTAGGTAAAGTGTTACTGGCTTAGGTAAAGTGTTACTGGCTTAGGTAAAGTGTTACTGGCTTAGGTAAAAAGCTTTATTGGCTTAGGTAAAGTGTTACTGGTTAAATAAAACGTGTTACTGGCTTAGGTAGTGTTACTGACTAAGGTAAAATATCACTGGCTTAGGTAGTGTTATTGGCTAAGGTAAAGTTTTACTGGCTTAGGTAAAGTGTTACTGCTTAAGTAAAATGTGTTACTGGCTTAGGTAGTGTTACTGGCTTAGGTAAAAAGTATTATTGGCTTAGGTAAAGTTTTACTGGCTTAGGTAGTGTTACTGGCTTAGGTAAAGTGTTACTGGCTTATGTAAAGTGTTACTGGCTTAGGTAAAGTGTTACTGGCTTAGGTAAATTGTTACTGGCTTAGGTAAAAAGAGTTACTGGTTTAGATAAAGTGTTACTGGCTTAGGTAAAAAGAGTTACTGGCTTAGATAAAGTGTTACTGGCTTAGGTAAAAAGTGTTATTGGCTTAGGTGAAGTGTTACTGGCTTAGGTAAAGTGTTACTGGCTTAGTTAAAAAGTGTTACTGGTCTAGGTAAAGTATTACTGGCTTAGGTAAAGTGTTACTGGCTTAGGTAAAGTGTTACTGGCTTAGGTAAAAAGTGTTACTGGCTTAGATAAAGTATTACTGGCTTAGATAAAGTATTACTGGCTTAGGTAAAGTGTTACTGGCTTAGGTAAAGTGTTACTGGCTTAGGTAAAAAGTGTTATTGGCTTAGGTAAAAAGTGTCACTGGCTTAGGTAAAGTGTTACTGCTTAAGTAAAACGTGTTACTGGCTTAGGTAGTGTTATTGGCTAAGGTAAAGTGTTACTGCTTAAATAAAACGTGTTTCTGGCTTAGGTAGTGTTACTGACTAAGGTAAAGTGTTACTGGCTTAGGTAAAAAGTGTTATTGGCTTAGGTAGTGTTACTGGCTTAGGTAAAGTGTTACTGGCTTAGGTAAAGTGTTACTGGCTTAGGTAGTGTTACTGACTAAGGTAAAATGTTACTGGCTTAGGTAAAGTGTTACTGGCTTAGTTAAAAAGTGTTACTGGCTTAGGTAAAGTATTACTGGCTTAGGTAAAGTTTTCCTGGCTTAGGTAAAGTGTTACTGGCTTAGGTAAAGTGTTACTGGCTTAGGTAGTGTTACTGACTAAGGTAAAATGTTACTGGCTTAGGTAAAGTGTCACTGGCTAAGGTAAAAAGTGTTACTGGCTTAGATAAAGTATTACTGGCTTAGGTAAAGTGTTACTGGCTTAGGTAAAGTGTTACTGGCTTAGGTAAAGTGTTTCTGGCTTAGGTAAAAAGTTTTACTGGCTTAGGAAAAGTGTTACTGGCTTAGGAAAAAAGTGTTACTGGCTTAGGGAAAAAGTGTTACTGGCTTAGGTAATTGTTACTGGCTTAGGTAGTGTTACTGGCTTAGGTAAAGTGTTACTGGCTTAGGTAAAGTGTTACTGGCGTAGGTAAAAAGTGTTATTGGCTTAGGTAGTGTTACTGGCTTAGGTAAAGTGTTACTGGCTTAGGTAAAAAGTGTCACTGGCTTATGTGAAGTGTTACTGGCTTAGATAAAGTATTACTGGCTTAGGTAAAAAGTGTTACTGGCTTAGGAAAAAAGTATTATGGGCTTAGGTAAAGTGTTACTGGCTTAGGTAATTGTTACTGGCTTAGGTAGTGTTACTGGCTAAGGTAAAGTGTTACTGGCTTAGGTAAAGTGTTACTGGCTTAGGTAGTGTTACTGGCTAAGGTGAAGTGTTACTGGCTTAGATAAAAACCTTTATTGGCTTAGGTAAAGTGTTACTGGCTTAGGTAAAAAGTGTTACTGGCTTAGGTAGTGTTACTGGCTTAGGTAAAGTGTTACTGGCTTACGTAAAGTGTTACTGGCTTAGGTAAAAAGTGTTACTGGCTTAGGTAAAAAGTGTTACTGGCTTAGGTAGTGTTACTGACTAAGGTAAAGTGTTACTGGCTTAGGTAAAAAGTGTTATTGGCTTAGGTAGTGTTACTGGCTTAGGTAAAGTGTTACTGGCTTAGGTAAAGTGTTACTGGCTTAGGTAGTGTTACTGACTAAGGTAAAATGTTACTGGCTTAGGTAAAGTGTTACTGGCTTAGTTAAAAAGTGTTACTGGCTTAGGTAAAGTATTACTGGCTTAGGTAAAGTTTTCCTGGCTTAGGTAAAGTGTTACTGGCTTAGGTAAAGTGTTACTGGCTTAGGTAGTGTTACTGACTAAGGTAAAATGTTACTGGCTTAGGTAAAGTGTCACTGGCTAAGGTAAAAAGTGTTACTGGCTTAGATAAAGTATTACTGGCTTAGGTAAAGTGTTACTGGCTTAGGTAAAGTGTTACTGGCTTAGGTAAAGTGTTTCTGGCTTAGGTAAAAAGTTTTACTGGCTTAGGAAAAGTGTTACTGGCTTAGGAAAAAAGTGTTACTGGCTTAGGGAAAAAGTGTTACTGGCTTAGGTAATTGTTACTGGCTTAGGTAGTGTTACTGGCTTAGGTAAAGTGTTACTGGCTTAGGTAAAGTGTTACTGGCGTAGGTAAAAAGTGTTATTGGCTTAGGTAGTGTTACTGGCTTAGGTAAAGTGTTACTGGCTTAGGTAAAAAGTGTCACTGGCTTATGTGAAGTGTTACTGGCTTAGATAAAGTATTACTGGCTTAGGTAAAAAGTGTTACTGGCTTAGGAAAAAAGTATTATGGGCTTAGGTAAAGTGTTACTGGCTTAGGTAATTGTTACTGGCTTAGGTAGTGTTACTGGCTAAGGTAAAGTGTTACTGGCTTAGGTAAAGTGTTACTGGCTTAGGTAGTGTTACTGGCTAAGGTGAAGTGTTACTGGCTTAGATAAAAACCTTTATTGGCTTAGGTAAAGTGTTACTGGCTTAGGTAAAAAGTGTTACTGGCTTAGGTAGTGTTACTGGCTTAGGTAAAGTGTTACTGGCTTACGTAAAGTGTTACTGGCTTAGGTAAAAAGTGTTACTGGCTTAGGTAAAAAGTGTTACTGGCTTAGGTAGTGTTACTGACTAAGGTAAAACGTTACTGGCTTAGGTGAAGTGATACTGGCTTAGGTAAAAAGTGTTATTGGCTTAGGTGAAGTGTTACTGGCTTAGGTAAAAAGTGTTATTGGCTTAGGTGAAGTGTTACTGGCTTAGGTAAAGTGTTACTGGCTTAGTTAAAAAGTGTTACTGGTCTAGGTAAAGTATTACTGGCTTAGGTAATGTGTTACTGGCTTGGGTAAAGTGTTACTGGCTTAGGTAAAAAGTGTTACTGGCTTAGATAAAGTATTACTGGCTTAGATAAAGTATTACTGGCTTAGATAAAGTATTACTGGCTTAGGTAAAGTGTTACTGGCTTAGGTAAAGTGTTTCTGGCTTAGGTAAAAAGTTTTACTGGCTTAGAAAAAGTGTTACTGCTTAAGTAAAACGTGTTACTGACTAAGGTAAAATGTTACTGGCTTAGGTAAAAAGTGTTATTGGCTTAGGTGAAGTGTTACTGGCTTAGGTAAAGTGTTACTGGCTAAGGTAAAGTGTTACTGGCTTAGGTAAAAAGTGTTACTGGCTTAGGTAAAGTGTTACTGGCTTAGGTAAAGTGTTTCTGGCTTAGGTAAAATATTACTGGCTTAAGTAAAAAGTGTTACTGGCTAAGGTAAAGTGTTACTGGCTTACGTAAAGTGTTACTGGCTTAGGTAAAAAGTGTTACCGGCTTAGGTGAAGTGTTACTGACTAAGGTAAAATGTTACTGGCTTAGGTGAAGTGTTACTGGCTTAGGTAAAAAGTGTTATTGGCTTAGGTGAAGTGTTACTGGCTTAGGTAAAAAGTGTTATTGGCTTAGGTAAAGTGTTACTGGCTTAGGTAAAGTGTTACTGGCTAAGGTAAAGTGTTACTGGCTTAGGTAAAAAGTGTTACTGGCTTAGGTAAAGTGTTACTGGCTTAGGTAAAGTGTTTCTGGCTTAGGTAAAATATTACTGGCTTAAGTAAAAAGTGTTACTGGCTAAGGTAAAGTGTTACTGGCTTACGTAAAGTGTTACTGGCTTAGGTAAAAAGTGTTACCGGCTTAGGTGAAGTGTTACTGACTAAGGTAAAATGTTACTGGCTTAGGTGAAGTGTTACTGGCTTAGGTAAAAAGTGTTATTGGCTTAGGTGAAGTGTTACTGGCTTAGGTAAAAAGTGTTATTGGCTTAGGTGAAGTGTTACTGGCTTAGGTAAAAAGTGTTACTGGCTTACGTAAAGTGTTACTGGCTTAGGTAGTGTTACTGGCTAAGGTAAAGTGTTACTGGCTAAGGTAAAGTGTTACTGGCTTACGTAAAGTGTTACTGGCTTAGGTAAAAAGTGTTACTGGCTAAGGTAAAAAGTGTTACTGGCTAAGGTAAAGTGTTACTGGCTTAGGTAAAAAGTGTTACTGGCTTAGGTAAAAAGTGTTACTGGCTAAGGTAAAGTGTTACTGGCTTAGGTAAAGTGTTACTGGCTTAGGTAAAAAGTGTTACTGGCTTAGGTAAAGTGTTTCTGGCTTAGGTAAAATATTACTGGCTTAAGTAAAAAGTGTTACTGGCTAAGGTAAAGTGTTACTGGCTTACGTAAAGTGTTACTGGCTTAGGTAAAAAGTGTTACCGGCTTAGGTGAAGTGTTACTGACTAAGGTAAAATGTTACTGGCTTAGGTGAAGTGTTACTGGCTTAGGTAAAAAGTGTTATTGGCTTAGGTGAAGTGTTACTGGCTTAGGTAAATAGTGTTATTGGCTTAGGTAAAGTGTTACTGGCTTAGGTAAAGTGTTACTGGCTAAGGTAAAGTGTTACTGGCTTAGGTAAAAAGTGTTACTGGCTTAGGTAAAGTGTTACTGGCTTAGGTAAAGTGTTTCTGGCTTAGGTAAAATATTACTGGCTTAAGTAAAAAGTGTTACTGGCTAAGGTAAAGTGTTACTGGCTTACGTAAAGTGTTACTGGCTTAGGTAAAAAGTGTTACCGGCTTAGGTGAAGTGTTACTGACTAAGGTAAAATGTTACTGGCTTAGGTGAAGTGTTACTGGCTTAGGTAAAAAGTGTTATTGGCTTAGGTGAAGTGTTACTGTCTTAGGTAAAAAGTGTTATTGGCTTAGGTGAAGTGTTACTGGCTTAGGTAAAAAGTGTTACTGGCTTACGTAAAGTGTTACTGGCTTAGGTAGTGTTACTGGCTAAGGTAAAGTGTTACTGGCTAAGGTAAAGTGTTACTGGCTTACGTAAAGTGTTACTGGCTTAGGTAAAAAGTGTTACTGGCTTAGGTAAAAAGTGTTACTGGCTAAGGTAAAGTGTTACTGGCTTAGGTAAAAAGTGTTACTGGCTTAGGTAAAAAGTGTTACTGGCTAAGGTAAAGTGTTACTGGCTTACGTAAAGTGTTACTGGCTTAGGTAAAAAGTGTTACCGGCTTAGGTGAAGTGTTACTGACTAAGGTAAAATGTTACTGGCTTAGGTGAAGTGTTACTGGCTTAGGTAAAAAGTGTTATTGGCTTAGGTGAAGTGTTACTGGCTTAGATAAAAAGTGCTATTGGCTTAGGTAAAAAGTGTTACTGGCTTACTTAAAGTGTTACTGGCTTAGGTAGTGTTACTGGCTAAGGTAAAGTGTTACTGGCTAAGGTAAAGTGTTACTGGCTTAGGTAAAGTATTACTGGCTTAGGTGAAGTGTTTCTGGCTTAGGTAAAAAGTGTTACTGGCTTAGGTAAAAAGTGTTACTGGCTAAGGTAAAGTGTTACTGGCTTACGTAAAGTGTTACTGGCTTAGGTAGTGTTACTGGCTAAGGTAAAGTGTTACTGGCTAAGGTAAAGTGTTACTGGCTTACGTAAAGTGTTACTGGCTTAGGTAAAAAGTGTTACTGGCTTAGGTAAAAAGTGTTACTGGCTAAGGTAAAGTGTTACTGGCTTACGTTAAGTGTTACTGGCTTAGGTAGTGTTACTGGCTAAGGTAAAGTGTTACTGGCTTACGTAAAGTGTTACTGGCTTAGGTAAAGTGTTACTGGCTTAGGTAAAAAGTGTTACTGGCTTAGGTAAAAAGTGTTACTGGCTTAGGTAAAGTATAACTGGCTTACGTAAAGTGTTACTGGCTTAGGTAGTGTTACTGGCTAAGGTAAAGTGTTACTGG
The DNA here is from genome assembly GCA_027410445.1 of Discoglossus pictus. Lineage (NCBI taxonomy): Eukaryota > Metazoa > Chordata > Amphibia > Anura > Alytidae > Discoglossus > Discoglossus pictus. Next base: position 399,152,857 of record CM050167.1, read on the forward strand.
CTTACGTAAAGTGTTACTGGCTTAGGTAAAGTGTTACTGGCTTAGGTAAAATGTGTTACTGGCTTAGGTAGTGTTACTGGCTTAGGTAAAGTGTTACTGGCTTACGTAAAGTGTTACTGGCTTACGTAAAGTGTTACTGGCTTAGGTAAAAAGTGTTACCGGCTGAGGTGAAGTGTTTACTGCTTAATTAAAATGTGTTACTGACTAAGGTAAAATGTTAAAGTCTAAAAATAAGTTAAAAACGTATTTCTCGCTCAGGTTTTCCAGAAATACAGTTATCGTACTGCATTCTGGTAGGACATGGAGATGAGATACAATGGCCCTCATTCAATTGCAATTTGGCCAATTGAATAGGGCTCTAAATAAGCTCATAACATATTTTTTGAAAGAAGTTTTTAGTTAGTAAGCATCTATCTAAAAGCAAGGTTTTCACTAACTAAAAACTTCTTTAAAAAAATATGCTATGTGCTTATTTAGAGCCCTATTCAATTGGCCAAATTGCAATTGAATGAGGGCCAATGTATCTTACTCTTTGAAGCCAAATACCATTTTATACAGGGCTCCTTTGAAACATATGCTCGCTGTATAACACAGCTTTAACCAAAGCACAGGATTGGATTAAGCCAGAACGTACTGTTTCGAGGTTAATGCCTCTTACTAGTGTGAGGTCTGTCTGCAGACCCCAACCTCTTATAAAGGTCTCAGTTATTGTAGAAACACAGAGTGCAGATATCAGTAAATATAATCTAATTTGTTGGAAGTTTTAGATAACTGAGCTTGAACGTTGGGAGTTACCCTAAATAGTCCTCCCATTCATAAACCACATAAGCAACAGAGGTCTTATCATTATTCTTACTACTGTTCATGTATCTGCTCATGTTGTTTATTACGCCCACTGTGAGAGATAATTAATCATGTGAGATAAACCTATTAGGAGAGCGATAGGACTATGGAACATAACTTCTCAACATTGTTAACCACATTTTTAGGTTAGGTCAAGAGGATGGACCAGTTAGACAGGGCAATGAATGGATGTCACCAGTTAGGTTAAGAGGATGGACCGGCTAGACAGGCCAATGAATGGATCCCACCAGTTAGGTTAAGAGGATGGACCGGCTAGACAGGCCAATGAATGAATCCCACCTGTTAGGTTAAGAGGATGGACCGGCTAGACAGGGCAATGAATGGATCCCACCAGTTAGGTTAAGAGGATGGACTAGTTAGACAGGCCAATGAAGGGATCCCACCAGTTAGGTTAAGAGGATGGACCGGCTAGACAGGGCAATAAATAGATTCCACCAGTTAGGTTAAGAGGATGGACCGGCTAGACAGGCCAATGAATGGAAACCAACAGTTAGGTTAAGGGGAGAGAGCAGCAAGACAGGCCAATGAATGGATCTCACCAGTTAGGTTAAGAGGATGGACCGGCTAGACAGGGCAATGAATGGATCCCACCAGTTAGGTTAAGAGGATGGACCGGCTAGACAGGGCAATAAATGGATTCCAACAGTTAGGTTAAGAGGATGGACCAGCTAGACAGGACAATGAATGGAAACCAACAGTTAGGTTAAGGGGAGAGAGCAGCAAGACAGGCCAATGAATGGATCTCACCAGTTAGGTTAAGAGGATGGACCGGCTAGACAGGGCAATGAATGGATCCCACCAGTTAGGTTAAGAGGATGGACCAGCTAGACAGGACAATGAATGGAAGCCAACAGTTAGGTTAAGGGGAGAGAGCAGCAAGACAGGCCAATGAAGGGATACCATCAGTTAGGTTAAGAGGATGGACCGGCTAGACAGGGCAATGAATGGACCCCACCAGTTAGGTTAAGAGGATGGACCAGCTAGACAGGACAATGAATGGATCCCAACAGTTAGTTTAAGAGGATGGACCAGCTAGACAGGTAAATTAATGGATCCCACCAGTTAGGTTAAGAGAATGGACCAGCTAGACAGGACAATTAATGGATCCCAACAGTTAGTTTAAGAGGATGGACCAGCTAGACAGGCCAATGAATGGATCCCACCAGTTAGGTTTAGAGGATGGACCACCTGGACTGGCCAATGAATGGTTCCCATCATTTTGTTTGTTCCTCTTTTCAACATGTTCCTCAACTAGAGATTCTCCTGGAAGGAGGCATCTTCAGGACCTGTGGAGGGCAGAAATGTAGTTCTGTAACATAGATGCAGGATTCCCTGATCTGGAGGAAAGAGATTGAAAAATGCAATCCCACCCCTGACACATGTGTGTACTTTTATAAGGGGTCATGTCCTTTATTGAAACACACAGGACTTATATACATGAGAGAACAAGAAGGTCCCGATAATTCAGTTGTCACGGGTGCAGAGGAACAAAAGATAACATAATGAAGTTAGGAAGGACAGCTAACCTTATCACAGGAGGCCTTCAGTGTTGAACTCCCCGCTGTGCAAGTTTCACAATCAGCCTTTTAAACCTGTCCTCACAAAAATAATTGGGTCACAATATATGAAGTACAGAGCTACATACAGTGCCTTGCAAAAGTATTCACCCCCCTTGACTTTTTACCTATTTTGTTACCTTAAGTTCAATGTTTTGTTAATCTGGATTTTATGTGGCGGATCAGAACACAATAGTCTAAGTTGGTGAAATAAAATGAGAAAAATATATACAAAAATTTGTTTTTAGAAATAGAAAACAGGAAATTGGCATGTGCGTATGTATTCACCCCCTTTGTTATGAAGCCCATAAAAAGCTCTGGTGCAACCAATTACCTTCAGACGTCACATAATTAGTGAAATGATGTCCACCTGTGTGCAATCTAAGGGTCACATAATCAGTCATTACATATACACCCCAGAGGCTGCAACACCTAAGCAAGAGGCACCACTAACCAAACACTGCCATGAAGACCAAGGAACTCTCCAAACAAGTAAGGGACAATGTTGTTGAGAAGTACAAGTCAGGGTTAGGTTATAAAAAAATATCCAAATCTTTGATGATCCCCAGGAGCACCATCAAATCTATCATAACCAAATGGAAAGAACATGGCACAACAGCAAACCTGCCAAGAGACGGCCGCCCACCAAAACTCACGGACCGGGCAAGGAGGGCATTAATAAGAGAGGCAGCACAGAGACCTAAGGTAACCCTGGAGGAGCTGCAGAGATCTAGAGCAGAGACTGGAGTATCTGTACATAGGACGACAATAAGCCGTACGCTCCATAGAGTTGGGCTTTATGGCAGAGTGGCCAGAAGGAAGCCATTACTTTCAGCAAAAAACAAAATGGCACGTGGGAGACTCCAAAAATGTATGGAGGAAGCCCCATCCCCACAGTGACACATGGCGGTGGCAGCATCAGGCTGTGGGACTGGGAAACTGGTCAGA